>CM050204.1:6320000-6865000 GCA_027475355.1 Coilia nasus | reverse complement strand
GGGTGTCTGGCTGAGGAGGAGGCTGGTTGGGGGAGGCTGGTTGGTGAGGGGAGGCTGGTTGAGGGAAGCTTGCTGAGGGACCCTGCTGCTCCATCCCTGCAGAGCGCCTTCCACACCCAATCAAGCCGCTCCCACAGGGCCTGTGGGGCTGCCAGCTTCTTGTGCTGATGGAGGTGGTGGTGGGGAGTAGTGTGTGGGGAGTAGGTGTGTATGCGTGGTATATAGGGGTGGTGTGTGTGTGTGTGTGTTTGTGTGTGTGTGTGTGTGTGTGTGTGTGTGTGTGTGTGTGTGTGTGTGTGTGTGTGTGTGTGTGTGTGTGTGTGTGTTTCTGTCTATGGGGTGGGGGGTGTGGGGGGAGGTTGGATGTTGAGGGTGAGCCACAAGCGCTGCACAGGATGGAAATCCACCCCCGCGTGTATGTTTGTATGTACACACACACACACACACACACACACACACACACACACACACACACACATACACATACACACACACAAATACACCTTCTCTCTCGGGTTACGTAATAGTCAGCAACCACCAAGCGCGTTCCCAGAGAGGGCTTGCATTGCATATTCCACTGTATAGCACTCTCTACTGACTCCCTGGCTGCATCTGTATAACGGGCCTAGGTGGAGATTTGTCTCCTGTCTGTAAATCCTCTCTGTGAACACAGCTCAGTTACTCAAGCCCCTGAGGTTCTCAGTGTTTCAGGGCGATCAGTGCGTGTGTGCCTCTCCACAGGTGCTCCGGTAGTAAATAAATGTAGACAGGGCCGTTTTTTTTAAATCTCCTGCTGCTGCCAACTCAGACCACATGAGCACTGGCACAGCTTGTGTGTCCCTCAGCTGTACCTGCACGCTCACGTGCTCATCGGCATACGTCGTATCATCAGTACCCACCTCCATCGACACCACCACCACCCCCACACCACCACCACCACCACCCCATGGCTGGGGGGGAGGGCTGTGTCTGTTTTACATGTGCCGTGTTCAGTTACAGTTCTTTGAAGACCTGATTTCTGATACACACGTGTAGTCTAGTTAGCCCTAGACTTAGAATTGGAAAGATATGAATCTCTTGGCAATGCTTATAGACAATATCATTGAGGCCTGCTGTACCTGTAAGGCTCGAGGGGTGGGCGTTGGGGGGAGTGGGAGACAGAGTAATTAGCAAAGAACTGTAAAAAAAAGTTTTCTTTTCGTGGAGCGGTGGTTGTTTGTAAGTGTAAGTGTTTCCAGATTCCCACAAACAACACATATCAGCTGCACGGGGAGAGATGGCTAGCCTGGTACACCAGCCCCTCGTACTGTATTTCAATTCATTTTGTGCAGAGGGTCTGACAGTGCTGTATTGAGAAACGTTTTCTTCCTGGAGATGTGGACTCTGCTGAAGTTTAAAACAAGTGGCTCTGCCTTTACCCAATCGCTAACATCTGCAGTTAGCCTGCCTACACACTACAATTCAAATGTAATACAAAAAAGTCAATGTCATCACTCATGAACACTCCCTTTGTTCACTAATTGGGTAGATAAAATTCTACCAACAGCAACGTCAATAAAAAGCACTGCCAGACCCTCTGCACAAAATTAAAAGTAAGTATGAGGGGCTGGTTTACCAGGCTAGCGGTTGTTTGTCAGTGTAAATGTTTCTAGCTTCCCACAAACAACACATATCAGCCGCACTGGGAGAGATGGCATGTGGCGACTTGTTTATTATTCCGTGTGATTCATTCCTTTATCTCCTCAGACACGGCCATCTCCGGCATGAATAAAACATGAACGACTGTGACCTCGTAATTGCGTTTTATTAATCTGCTAAACATGGTCTGCTTATGTTTGTGTTTCTTTTTCATTTCCCACTCTCTTCCATTTCTCCCTCCATTTCTCGTCCGAGACAGAGTGATCCTGCATCCATGGAGGAAATTAGGACGTTTATCCGAAATGAAGTCTTGAGGATTTTTGAAGGTACGTCACCAGCTACCTGTGGCAAGAGTTAGCATTAATGTTCATGACTTGGCTGTGTATTGGGTCTGAAATTGCAACTGGCAAGTAGCAGGGTGGCTAAGCCACCCTCTTTGTCAGCTGACAAATTTGTCTCCGTAGGTGTAATTGCTAATGAGAACTCTGACCTTACCTGTCTGAAAGGATGAGGACTGATTAGGAACCGTGATGGTGGATGTCCTCCATTAGAGCGATGTTCAGCCTCGAATGATTGCACATTAAAGTGAAAGAGGAATACCTGAAGACACAGTCCTTTATAAATTTGGCATCACTATTTTCAAAAATGTTCTTTTGCTCTCTCTATCTCTCTCTCTTTCTCTCTCTCTCTCTCTCTCTCTCTCTCTGTCTTTTGCTCTCGCTAAAACACATTTGTTAAATTACTCCTTTTTCTCCACCTTTATCTCATTTTTCTCCCACAGAGAGGCTGGCGAGTGTTGCCCAGCTGCAGAAGACACCGGCAGCCATTTTGGCAGCGCAAGTGCGACAGGGGCCTCCAGGTCCCCCAGGCAACGACGGCTCCCCAGGGCCCCCTGGCCAACCTGGGCCACCCGGCCCTCAGGGTAAGGACCCCCCCACCCCCCAGGCTCAGGAAATAACAGACTAAACAAATATCCTGAGAGCTCGGCACTGTCTTACTCAGTAACCACCTCAACCAACCCCCAACTCCTACCCACCCACCCACCCATCCATCTATCCAACCCCACCCTCCCCATCTGACCCTTCCTTCCCTCCCCGAAGAGTGGCTCTCCTAACGGCTGATGCCAAAGGCTGCTAGATGAACTCTGGTGAAAAAGTAATGGAGGGACTTGCTTCCTGCTTTCTGAGAGATTAACCCCCATGATGTGGTTTTTCCTCCCACTCCATCATACCCCCCTTCAAATAATTTCTCAAGTGTGATATTTAAGCCAAGAGGAATTGTGTGAGTGTGTATATATATATATATATATATGTGTGTGTTTGTGTGTGTGTGTGTGAGTTTGGTGGTGTGTGGCTGTATGTATGTGAATGTGTGCGCGCATGGCACACTGTTGGTGGTGCTTTTTTAGATTTATTTCGGTTTATTCCTTTCTCTGGAGCTCGTGAGTTAGGGGTCGACCATCAGAAACAGAGGGTGGGTCACATGGCCTGGGGCAAAGTAAGTTTTGAAATATGAGCTGCTCTCAGAGAGCACACACCAGTGGCACCCCAACTCTGAGGCGGGAAATGAACACAGAGGAAGGGAAAGGAAACCTAAGAGTTCAAAAAGTACCGGCTCCAGGGACGTATTGTGCGTGGTAGAAAAGGCGAGCGGTAGGGGAGGGAAGAAAGGGAAGAGAGAATGGCAGGGAGGAGAGGAGAGAGGAGAGAGGGACAGCGAGAGAGAGGGAGGGCAAACAAAAGAGAATAAAAAACTCTTTTCTGAGGGAGTCAGAGAAGCCATCAGAGGGGCACAAATGCGAGTTGATTGAAATTTTTCTGTAAAGGATTCATGGGTATTTCTTTCCCTCACTGGCCACATTTATCAGCGCAGTCTGAGGGCGCAGAAGGCAGAGAGAAAATGGCGGGGAGGTTTGGTGCGCGGCGACACACGGGAACATATGAAGACAAATGAAGAATTGGCTGAGAATAAGAGAAAGTAATATCAGTGTGGACAGACCAGTGTTGGGGTTGGTGGGGTTGGTGGGGTGGCAGGGTTTAGGTAGTAAGGCCCCACGATATCTCTCTCTCTGTGGAATAGAGCCCAGTGAAAAACAAAAGCAGTATAGCAGAGAGTGTGAATGAGGGAGAGAGAGTAAGGAGAGAGACAGAGAAGGAGATATATAGAAAGAGAGAGAGGAGGAAGATGACCGGAAAAAAAAACTTCACGGAGGTGATCATTTATCAAAGCCTGAGCAAGTGTCTGACTGCTCACGCAGGCTGCCTCATCAATAATGATACATTGCTTTGATTTGTCACTTCCATCAGTGTTAAGGAAGGCTTGGCTAGCATTGGTACGCCAAGTTAGAGAAAAGGGGTCTCCTCTCTTGTCTTTGGAAACAACTGCTCTCCAAACCCCTGAGGACAGCATTAACTTCTAAAACATGTGCTGGGCTATGATAAGAAGGCACACTTGTCTGAGTTTTCAAGTATCTACCTCATTTTAATTACATATATGACTATGTAAGAAGTGTTTGCTGCCACTCAAACTCGTATAAAAGAGAAACTGCTGCTTTAAACTACCATGTGCTATTTAAATGTACGTTACGCTTGTGTTTCTATAACAGACATTACCCACTTGTAATTGTCTATGATTTTTGCAGTTGCTAATATTTTACCCTTGTTTGAGTTGATTTTTGTGTTTAATAGGACTGCAAGAATGTTTGTTATTACCAATACAATGTCATGTGTGGCTTAACATGCAAACTGTTGAAAGTGAAAGGGGGGGGGGGGGGTGCACATGTCATCTAATGGTAAATCAGAACCTCCAATATATCTAACAAAACAGATATATATATATATATATATATATGTTATATATATATAATTTCGTAAAGTTGATTTCCTGTGTGGCTCTCTGCAGTAGAACTGACATGAGAGTTTGGGGTAATATTTCCTCATTATTTCCCGTCATCCTTCACTGGAGAAAGGGCTGCCGCTGCAATAGCCAATTTGGCTCTTTCTGAAACGTGCCAAAATGAATAGTTTATGGAGAAAAATAACCACTATGTACCCACACTTCACTGCAAAAACAGCAATTCTTTGTTTTATTTGTTTTGTTTTATTTTTATTTTTTTATTTTTTTTTGAGAGGTCAGTCCTTTGGCAGAAAATTGTGGTGCCCCAAGTGAGAGTTTCGTTTGCAGATGCACTGGTGTCATTGTTGTTTCCTACCCCTCCTCCCAGAGATAAAAAACATATTGGGTTGTATTCGTTTTGGAAAAACCTGCAGGCTAAACGATTTTGCATTGACTTATGATAATCTCAATGCCAGATGTTGCTTTATATCTTCTGTTTTTGTTGTTGTTGTTGTTGTTGCCGTTGTTGTGTGCCTAAATCTGTTGTGCTTGTAATGCTTTCCCATCCCAACTGCCAGTATTCCCTTTTGGCAGTTACATGCGCTGTCATTTATGCTCATTTTGCTATTGTTTGTTGTTTTGTTGTTTTTTTTGTGTTGCGCAACAGTGTTTTCCCTGTCTCAAAAAGAGCCCTCCAATCACACCTATCTTAAAGCTAAAATACGTTTGAACTGTACTATTGTAATGTATTTTCACAAAGTAATATAATAGGTAATTGTTATTTAGTGAAAATAATGTGAATTTTACATAAAAAATGGACAATATTTTGATAACTGTGTCGAGCGAATATATCTTTGTAATATGATTGGCATGATGTGACTTTTGCCCTTTATTGAATTGTCTGTTTTGTTACACTCACTAGTTTATTTGTTGTAAATAAAGTAATGTTTTAAACTGATGGAAATACTGCTGTAGAATAAGCTCTTATTTGACCGCAGTGTCTTGAGACCTTTTACGTAACTTATTACGTAATGTATTGTACTGGTCATAGGATTATGATGACAGACAATGTACCATTACTCAGAACTCAGGAAACAGGTCATTATCAGCCATTTTGATGTGATGATTGTTTTTAGTCTGGGTTCAGATACATGTTCACATCAAGGAGCGATTTGCATTGCTGAATAGTCCTACAGTACACCCCTGTGCATTACTACAGGAAGTAATCATGGCCTTTTTAGGTTGAGCTGAGTCACTGTAAAAAAAACCTGCTTGATGCAAATGCAAATCACACCACTCAGACACCCCGGAGGCATGATGTAGTGTCTTCTCTCGGCATCCCAGGCTGTGTTTCTGAGACTTGGATTGCAGTGCCACCTTGCTCCTGGCTGCGGATGTGTACAATAGTAAGGCACAGAGACAGGGAGGTGAGGTGCGGTGCGGTGCGGTGCGGTGCGGTGAGGTGCGGTGCGGTGCGGTGCAGTTTGTCGGGGCAGCTACACTGCTGTTGGGGAGCCCCAAGGTTTGCCGCAGGTACAATGCTCGTCTGCTCAACAGGAATGTTGCTGATGCCCTGAATGCCCCTGAAATTTGCTGAGAGGAGGCTTATGTCTTCTATTATTGTTCTTTATTGTTTCATTTTGACATTATTATTATTATTATTATTATTATTATTATTATTATTATTATTATTATTATTATTATTATTATTATTGTTATTGTTATTATTATTATTATTATTATTATTATTATTATTATTATTATTATTATTAATAATAATAATAATAATAATAATAATATTTTTTTTCCAACATCTTGCGTTGTTGTTATGGGCTGCATCAGTCGGGCTATGTTGGCAGTGCAGCTCTTGTCGTTTTAAAAAAAAAACAATCTTTTTAAAAGTCTTTCGTAGGCTCTCTTCCATCCTCCTGCCCTCCCTCCTTCCCTCCATCCTTCCCTCCATCCCTCCCACAGACACCAGGATTTGCCTTGGGCACCCTCAGTAGTCTTCTTAAGCCCATTCCTTGCCTTGTGGAGCGGGACGGGAAACTTACCCAAGCTCTCTACCCCAGCGCCTGCCTCTGTCTTGGTGAGGGTGGGAGGGGGGCGGTGAGGGTGTGGATGGGGGCAGGCCGGGGTGGGGTGGAGGGAATGGGAGTCCGGGAAAACATGGCGGGCTCAGCTCAGGCGGTCCGTAGTCTCCTGTCCTCGACCTTGATTAACACAAGAGCTCCTCTGTGCTCCTCTGCCGCCAAGCTGCATGTGCTGTTCGGAATGCACAACAAGCGTGCCTTGGGTTTGCTGGAATGACTGAGCAAAAGAGAAAGATTGGAAGAAACCAAGTGTGTGTGTGTGTGTAAGAGTGAGAGAGAGAAAGAGAGAGAGAGAGAGACAGAGAGAGAGAGACAGCAAGCTACAGTACTCACATACTTACCCCCATGACGAGGTGATGGACAGTAACGTGAGCTTTTGTTGTGCCTGTAGCGTGCGTGTGTGTGTGTTTGCCACAGAGTGTTATGTGTCTGTCTGCTGCTGTTTCGTGCAACTGTGTTGCTATGTCACCACCTACTGTCCGCCTGGGGTACAGTTCTGCTCGTTTTGGCTCTAAACAACAACCTAACAGCTCCAAGCATTTGCTGCCATGTCTGAGAATCACTGCAGGTGAACACAAATACAGTCTTTAGATCTGTGTTGAATTTTTTTAGATGGATCGTTTATTTGAATCATGAAACCATGAACCCAGGAAAGGTATGATGCTAATAATGCTCTGGATGTGCCTTTAGTGTCAACACCTTTCTTGGATGAGCAAACATTTAGCCACGCTCTCTGTCAGCCACTTATATTCATAATTAGCTGAATCTTTGTTTGAACAAAAATACCAATGCCATTGACTTGTTTTGTATTATTATTATATCCACTGTGGCTGTGTTTTCATTGCCACTTAACCCTGAGCATTGTGGGGCAAAAGTGTTTGTATTCCACTTTGGTTATGGAAGCCTCCTACCTGTCACTTAAACAGGCAGGTCACTGAACTCCCTGACACACTGCTGGCCTGTATCAGGAGCCCAGTCTCGGGTGGCTGCGTTTGATGCCTGTTGTTTTGACAGCATCTTTAACGAGGCTGTATATTTTCTTCACCTAAAGTCAAAGTCTCTCTTTTATTTATGTTTTTTATTCACAGTGGGCTATTTGTTATTTTAAAAATACCTTTCCACATTCGCATAGTGCCACGTTACTGGTGAGGTGTATAAGTGCGCCCACAGACTAACATTATCATCTACTGTTGTGTGTGTTGTGTGTGGAGATTCGGCTGTCTAATGGGTTTGACCCTGGTTGCAGGTTATCGAGGCCAGAAGGGTGAGCGAGGTCAGATGGGATTGGGTCTTCCTGGACCTTCAGGTCCAACAGGACCACCAGGTAAGACCCTCTCAGATGTTAAGTCTGTGTATAAGAGGAAGTTGTAGTCTGGGGATCATTAAAATAACTAGTAGCTAGGAGAGGATTAAAGGGGACTGCTCACTAAATGGTCACTTTCAATTATATTATGTTTATGATGTGATGATGTTTTTACATAATATCACATACCAAAAACACATTGCCTTTAGTGGGCTGCCTGTCTTATCAGTTTCAAGGTCAACCTCTGAAAATCATTTTTAAATAGCTCTTTGGAAGTGCATGTGCGCAAAATTAAGATCATGAAATGTTGTCTGCTCATGTTTGTGGAAGCATTGTAGAGATGCATCCTTGCTTTGCTAATGTTTTGTGTAATAAATGTCTTATTCCCCTTGAGATTGTCAGTCACCCATCACTGCCCTTTCTAACTCAAATTTGGCTGCAGACCAAACAACTGCTGTACCGCATAGTCATAAAATAGTGAAATCATTTCTCATTCAGGCACAAGGACTTCAGTTCAGGTAATGTTAGTAGTTCCTATCTAAGCATTCACCTCAGGAAAGCAAAGAAGAAAAAAAGTGTATCAAAGATCTTAGTCTCTTTGTTATCTTTCCTAGCATGGTATTTACGTAACTGTTTTGAAACTGTTGAGTCGTTGAGTTGACTGCTGCATTAAAGCAATCAAGAAAAACCGTCATCATATTTGCCATGATATCCTGAACTACCTGTTTTCCTCTAGGCTAGTGCCACTTAAGGTTATGCTCTCAAAAGTTTTGCACTCAGCAAAAAGAAAAAACAACTTTTGTTTTTCTTACCCATGAAGGATCAAGGCTTTAAAAGGATCGCTTTTTAATGGCATAGTCTAAATCAATGGCAAACACATATGAGAGGAGGTGGCTTGTTTGTGTGTGTTGTGGCGTGTTTCTCTGCAATACCTCAGACACATAATGAGTCATTACCAAACCAGTGAGCATGGGAGCGTTTGAGGAGAAAGCCTTTAGATGTATGGCATATATAAGCCCTTTTTAAGATTGCAGTCTTTCAACTGTGTCCACAGGGAGAGGAAGAAAATATATACCTTTCTTCCGTCTACTGCTTGCGACTGTTTTGATGGGTTTGTGCTGCTGTGACTCATATGCCCCCTGTCACAGCAGGCAGCGTCTCCAAATAAGCATCATCTGCCCAAGGCTACCCATTCTCACCTCTTTACCAATATTATTCTTAGAAAAGTCCTCGCTCTCCTCTGTGTGCGAGGGCGAACGTCTGTGTGTGTGTTTGTGTGTGTGTGTGTGTGTGTGTGTGTGTGTGTGTGTGTGTGTGTGTGTGTGTGTGTGTGTGTGTGTGTGGAGGGGGGGCAGTGCTGGAGGTCATTTGTTCATATCCATTAATGGTACGACTCAACCTCGAACTGTACACTGTTCATGAACAAGTTAAAATGTATCATTAGTTATCATTAGGTCACCCATCAGTTCATGTGGTCTGTGGGTGCCATCCAGCTGCCATTACATTTCACTTGTTGTTGGCCTTACACACTGATTTCCTCCGTACAGGTTCAGCTGGAGAAAGCATCCAGGGGCCTCCAGGACCCCAGGGGTCTGAGGGCCCGCCTGGCCGATGTGACGCAAGCGACTGCCAGGCACCCCACTCCCATTCCCGGCGACACGGCTAGCCTCCCCTTCCAGCAGACAGTGGACCTCCTAGGGTCCCACCGCCAGCAGAAGTGCACTGTGGGATTTTGAGTGGAGAAATGACATAACTGTGGATTGCCTAAACCATGGCGGTGTGTCGGGGGTGGGCTGGGGGGCAGGGAGGGGAGTTTCACTCTAGATGGCTTAGTGCACGAGGCAAGCCAAAACACGGTAACCGTTTTTACGTTCTCACATGCAAACCTCTCTGAACCTCTGACTGCCTCTTAGTTTGTGCCGTCTACTCAGACGTCCACTCATTGCGCAGGGTGATCTGGGCAATGTTCTCAAGTTCTCCACCTTACCAAACCTTCTTGGTATGCATTTTATTTTCTTTGCATGAGGTGTGAATAAGCCAAGTAGCATAGGACAACAGAAAGAAATGTCTATCTATGCGTTTGCCAAATCAAACAAAACTTATTTGACACAATATGTAACATCTCGTAGACACTGTATCCTGTTTTTTCAGTCTTTGTTTATGTTCATCAGTTATGATTAACTCTATGTTGAGATGCCATTTATAAGGTACCACTTTGCTCCACCCCTTTTTTGTGACCCAATGCATTCCACGTGAATTTATGTAGTTTATGTCAACACCCTGAAGGTGTCCAAAGCAGGAACAGCTTTAGTCAGCCACATCTTGTAATTGTAGTATATGTTCAGTATCATACAGTAATGGATTAGCAGTTATTGAAAGTGAAGAAAAGATTTTACATTACACTACAGGGTTTCAGTTACAGTCCCTGGAGCAATGTGGGGTTAGATGCCTTGCTCAAGAGCACTTCAGCCATGGATGTGGGTGCAAGAGAGCATTAGTTGTTTATTCCCCCACCCCCATTCTTTCTACTGGAACACGATTTGAACCTGCAACCCAACCCTACCCTACCCTACCAATCCTCAGACCAACTCACTAACCACCAGGCCACAGCTGCCCCAGATTCAACATTAACATAGTTGAGAAGGCTGTTTTCATATCAATGCTTTAGGACTGCGGCTATCCCTCAGGTGGACATGGCACTAAAGCTATGCACATAAGTGGCAGGCCAGGCAAAAAGTACTGCATCCATCGCCCAGACAAAATTGAGCCTGCTTTGTATCTGTAGGTTAATCACATTGAATGAGGAGCTAGGGGTGGTGACTAGCCACATCCTAAGTTTAAAATTTCAAAAATGTTTACATCGCAGCTTGGTCAAAATTGATCTGAGGTATTTTATTCATTTAGGGGGAAGGGGGGGGGGGGGGGGGGGGAGTAAAGAGTTGGAGTGGAGTTGGAACCTCGCCGCCTGGGCTGCCTTTCTGCCCTTTTAGGCAAAAAAAAGAAGAAGTATGGAGCTGAGGCAGGAGAGAGAGAGAGGAGTGGAGGAGTGCAGGATAGAAAGACGTGAAGGAGGGCAGGGACAGTGAGTGACGTGGGGGAGACAGCTGTGTGCTGAGTAGGAGTTGAGCTTGTCAGACATTATGTGTATTCTGAGTATCCGTCAAGGAAGCATAACAGTGTGTGACTGTGCTTGAGATTGTTGTTTGGCCCTCTCACACTACCAGCTGTACCAGGTACATTTCCACTGAAGACTTGTTGTAATGCTAGTCCTTCTTGTTTTTATTTACATACTTTTTTTTTTTTTCATTTTACTTTCTGCAGATTTCTAACAGTAGTCATACACTCAGGTGGTTGTGATTAACAGCAGGATGTGTGGGGGTGAGAGAAAGAGAGAGAAATGCAAAACTGGCAGTTTTAGATGTGCAGGAGTGTAAATATCATGAAGAGTTGATTGCCACAGCAGTGGTAGATACTGTTGCAGGTGTTGTAATGCCACTTTCCTGAGGCAAAAAAATAACACTTTTATTGTTTACAAGGGAATGCGCCACTTCAGTTCCCTTCACACTGTACATATTTCACACTACATCGGTGCTATATGTATATTTTGATCTTTGCTTCCCTTTCCCTTGTTTTCCAAAGGCAGAATTAGCCGGTTCATGTCATCAAATTATGTAAACATAATTCAGGATATTTATAATTCTTTGTTTGTGCGTTTTGTTTTTAAGTTTGAAGAACATTTTCTTTTTTTCTTTGTTGTACTTGAATTTTATTGTTCTATTGTCATAGGCTTTGTTTTCTTAAAACATATTTATAAATATGTTCATATTTTTGAAGACTGAAAGTGGTAGAACATTTCTTCACTAACTATGGCTTGCACAGTTTTCTACTGTACAAGTTGTTACCATGCAGTTTGTCTTAAAACAGGAATTCTTATCATGCCTTTATGTATGAGTTGGTTGTTTCAATTGCTAGTACAATATTGCGCTTACTTCATCCAACACTATTTTGTCAGTCAAGATTATCACATGGGTAAATCAGGTTGTACTGACAAGACTGTAGCGGTATCTGCCTGTACAGGCTCTAAGTGAGGATCTTTCCAGGCCATAGTCTTTTTCAGTTGAGTATGTGGTGGTTGGCACAGTAGTGTGGGAGTAAGGGCCTTCAACTTCACAGAGATGCTTGTATTTTCCACCCTGTACGCTGTCATGATTAAAGTATGAAAGGTAACGTGGGCGTGCCGCCATTCTGTGATTTGCAATATCTCCTTTTTAGTGCATTTTTCCAGACTTTTTTATTTATTTTCTTTTCTGTGGAACAGGCACAATTTCATTGCTTCTCAGTTTGTTTTTTACATGCCAACATAGATTTTTATTGTTATTATTTTATAGTCTGCCATCAGGGTCTTAAAGCTAGATTATGTTTTTATCCATTTCTTACTTATCACTGAATCCATTGCTGAGATTATGGTATGGCAGGTCAGACATTAGCTGACCGCTTTGTTGTCAGGGTCTCAACACTGGGTTGCCTCTGCTTTGGTGGCTGAGTGTAGAGTTGTTAGGATTCAGTAAAGATCAGCATCAAACTCAAGGCTGTCTGCAAGATGGTTTGATTTTCTTCTGCTATATGTAACTATTCAAATGGTAGCAATGTTGATGCTGTGGGGTCACATAAAATGACCCATGTGGCCATCTTGTGAGTTTTTCCATTTGTCTAAGACTAAGTGATAGCTACGCCAATCTGGTGCTCTAAATGAGTTCTTTTTAACTTCAGACGACATTTTTCCTACTTTTTTTAACTGCACCATGTGACCAAAGGACACCACATGCGATTAAACCTCAGCCCACTCTCACGAGCTCTGCTGTGCCACCTAGTGGCTGATATGCACATTGAGAAGAGAGAATCTGACGCTAACAGCCACAACCTGTTAAAGTTTTCTTTTATATTTAAATCGTTTAAGCTTAGTGTAGGAGGGAAAAAACTGTGTTGAAGATGTGTTGAGATGATTTACTCCCTATTTATTGTTTTACCTCAACTGCTGAACACAGATTTTGAATAGGGTTCTAAGCCACCCTTATTGTCTCCATTCTGTAATGGAGTTAGAGTAAAATCTCTGGTTACACGCCAATGTAGAAAAGCAAAGCTATAAGCTGTTTTCATCGTATGTTACAGTGAAAATGAGAACAGCTGGGCTGATGTCCCAGTGACTTTACTGCAAAGGCTCAAAGTGACACTAGGAGCCAGCAGTGTGGAAGTGTCATTAATATCAATACAACTCCGGCTCCCACATGAAGTTACCTCATTAGTTTCGCAGGGAAGGCTGCAGTCGGCGGAGTCCAATTAGCCCTTTGGAATTGTCCTATCAGGGCGTTGGTTTGAGAGTGAGTGATATATGCATTACTCAAAGCTTATCATAGTTCACCATTGCTCCACGCATACTGTCTTTGGTTTCTTACCTTGCTGTGTTATGTTACAGTTAGATATGCATTGTCGTTATCTTTTTTTTAACCTGCGTTCGATATTGTATTTTGAACTTAAATGTTTTGCAATAGTGTACTTACTCAAGCCCTTTAAGCTGCATATGTGTTTCCGTGAAGTTTCCTCTCATACTAAATAAACCAAAAACGCTGGTCATGCATTTCATATGTTTAAGTAATAAATCTGATATAGATGCCATGCATACATCTGACAGATTTCTAGGTTATGTTTTGCTAGTATTTTGGGTTTTCTACCACTGATCATTTCACTGAATTGTGAATTGTTGATTCTGTTCTAACTCCTGTTGCATTTTTTGCTGTTTGAATTCCTTGCTTTTTTTCAAAGATATTGTCATCTGTGAAAACATATGCATGTCCAGAACTCAAGCATGTAGTGTGTATTAATCAATGCAAGCATTCCTAAAGCAACACGGGCACATACACAATACAGGTTTAATAGTGATAAAGTTATAATTTTTAAATCAGCTGGGTAAACTGGAAATGAACATAGCAGTGATGGCCATCTTTGATTTATCTTATGTTTGATACCCTGAACAAGTATGTTTTAATTGGTAAAATTACTTATCATTTCTAATGGGATTTTAACCAGAGATGCTATACAGTCTTTGGTTCAGTGACCATTGAAGAATTTTAAGAATATTTAATAAATGCGCAAATATTTAACCATACAGTAGCGAAGCCCTACGCAACGCAGTACACTGTGCATGCAACTTGCAGAAGTGTCTACTGTGTTTGAACCATTCATGGAGCCTCTTTTTTCATTTCACTTTATTATATTTTAAATGTTAATGTAAAGTAACAGTTAGGTTAGCTGATACACTGTTTGATATATGTGTTATGTCTGTGAATCTATAGATATGAATGACTGAACCACATAATTTACCTTTGATTATTTTGATTGTGATCTCCATCAAGGCACTGTGCCATTTTCTTTTTGGTGTCTTTTTCTTATTCCTTATTTTGATATTTTTTTTACCATAATATTTGCTATAACAGGACATGTCCTCACCCTTTGTCTTTCTTTCCGTCCTCCTTTATGTGTTCTGTGTAGGAGGGCTTACTTTTGGGTCACTTTATTTAAACCTCTTTCATCCACTGCATGTAGCCTTGAACTGAGGCAAAGCAGACATTGCCCACAAAAAGGCCTTCTGATGTCTGCCGTTCTCTCATGGTTATCTGCAGTGACTAATTATATTTTTCTTAGTTTTTTGTCAACATCGGTCACTGACATTTTTTATTTTATTTTTATTTTCTTGTTTTTCTTTTTTTTGTGTGGTCTTGCGAGAATACTCTATAATGTTGAATATGCTCATGTGAATTTTGAAACTTAGGATAGGCCCATCAACATAACCAAATGTAGGCAGAAATATACAGACTACTATGAGGTCAGTTGGTGATGTTAAGCTAAATTTTCCGAACTCACTTTCCTTGAGCTTAGTCAACACTGTGATTTCAACACTAGATAACTTGTGTAACCACTCAAGCAGGCACTGTTGAAATCACTGTGATCAGATGAGAAATGTGTAACCACTGGACATTCAAGATGAATTGAGGTCAGTTGATGATGATGAGCTAAAATTTCCCAACCTCGCTTTCCATAAGCTTAGTCAACACTGTGATTTCAACACTAGACAACTTGTGTGACCTCTCGAGCAGACACTGTTGACGCAATTGAAATCACTGTGCTCTGATGGCAAATGTGTAACCTGTGGACATTCAAGATGAATTGCATTGAAGTGCATAGGGTAGTTTTAGTTCAACTGTGCAAAACATAGAGCTATAACTGAGAGGGAGAATTATGTTGGCCAAATATCTATCTGTAGCCAGAAATTAGTCATAAAGAAGAGTTTAAATGCTCTACCAGAAATAATTTGAGGCAGTTTGCGATGAATTCACCATTGCGTCAGATTATATCTGAAACAAATGTTTATGATATATATATACAATGTGTGTGATTTACATTTTTATAAGGATGAAGCATATTAAGGTTAACACTCCTAACAAATAACAGAGAATTTTGAATGTTTGTGGTGAAAACAGTCCCAAAAAATGTATTATTTTGAACAGTCCCTACTATATTTTGCCTTTTGTGGGTTGATTTGTACTTAAAATCTAATTCAGCTTGTAAGATGAATGATTTGAATGTACAAGTATGCATCCGATTAAACCATGGTATCTCTCAGAGTGTTTGTTTTATATTTATTCTACTTATATTCCTTCTACTTGCCAAACTCCATTCTAACCTTAATCTATTAAGACAAAAATTGATTCTCACATTTAAACATGCATGTCACTGTCTCCATGGCCAGTAGATGCTGATGAAATAAACCACTTGCTATCTGAACTAACCAAAAGACTACTTTATTTCTCTAAACTTTTAAAGTACTAAACTGATATTTTGTATCTCCTGAGCAGGCAGATGAATTGTTACAGAAATTAGATTCTGTAATTATTCAAGATCTAGTTTCTTTTGGCTTTTAATGCCTGTGTTGGAATGCTGTTGCAGTCCTCTGTTGACTTGATCCATTTACATGAAAGGCCAATGTAGTAAAACAATTACATTATGACTAAGCACCTCAACTACCTTTCCTTACCCAAACTACCTACCCTCTCAGAAAAGGTGTGTTCCTAGTTAAAAGCTCTCACTGGCTACACTCTATGACAAAAGTTGCTTATGTCACAATTCCTCAACATTCTGAATTCCAATTTTATATAAAGGCAGTGGGAGCTGCCTCACTAGTTGTGTGTGTCTCTCCCTCTATTTCTCCTCTCTCTCTCTTTCTCTCTCTCTCTCTCTCATTCTCTCTCTCACTCACTCTCTCTCCCCCTCAGACACATACATTCTTGAGCTCTCTGTTAACATGATTTAAAGGAGAGATTTCCAGTTTCGGTTTTCGTGTGTGTCCAGTGTGTGTGTCCAGTGCAGGTGTCTAATGGACCTGCAGGAGTACTTCCAGAGGATCGGCTTCAGTGGTCCATTTGAGAGGCCGGACCTGCCCGCATTGCAGCTGGTGCACCGGCTGCATGTGATGACCATCCCCTACGAGAACCTGAGCCTGCACAGCCAGGAGCAGGTCACCATGGAGCTGTCGCAGGTCTTCAGCAAACTAGTGCACCAGCGGCGTGGGGGCTGGTGCTGCGAGAGCAACCTGCTCTTCTCCTGGGTGCTGGATCAGATGGGCTACACATACACCATCCTGGGTGCCCGTGTCTACAGTCATCACAGTCAGGATTTCAGTGAGTTGGAGGAACACATTATCATCCGGGTTGAGGTGGCAGGGGGCTCCTACATTGCCGACGTCAGCTATGGCCTGGCCGACCAGATCTGGGAGCCCCTGGAGCTGGTCTCGGGAAAGGAGCAGCCTCAGCTTAGTGGAACATTCTGCCTGAAGGAGAAGGGTGACACCTGGTTGCTGGAAAAGACCTCACGTACACTATTCATACCCAACGTGGACTTCGCCAGATTCAACCTGTCCCGAGGGCCTGTCAATCCTGTCTTCTGCTTCACGCTGGAGCCCCGACAGCTGGAGGACTT
Organism: Coilia nasus; assembly: GCA_027475355.1. Taxonomy (NCBI): domain Eukaryota; kingdom Metazoa; phylum Chordata; class Actinopteri; order Clupeiformes; family Engraulidae; genus Coilia; species Coilia nasus. The sequence continues at coordinate 6,848,101 of CM050204.1, read as the reverse complement.
CCACGCAACCGCCCACTTCCTGCAGACCAACCCCAAGTCCGTGTACACCAATAAGTCAATCTGCTCGCTGGCAACTCCCACTGGATACAGGGCTCTTGTTGGCTGGGTGTACAGTGAGGTGACATTTGCCTACCAGGAGACATTTGACCTGATGGAGATATGCCACATCACGGATGCTGAGGTCCAGGATTTTCTGAGGGAGAAGTTTGGCCTACCCATAATCCCCAACCTCGCACTAAAAAACAACAAGTGTGACTAGCTGTGTGAAACACAACACTATTTACACATTCCCTTCAGTCTTTGTTTGTTTAGTTTGTGTGTGTTTTTAACCCTTAGATGCAAGAGCTACTGATACCTAGCCTGGTAAACCCGCCCCTCGTACTTCATTTCATTTTGTACAGAGGGTCTGGAGCGGAGGTCGTTGGAGGTCATGTAAGAGGACCAAGCAACTCCCAGCCAATCAGCGAACAGAGGGTGTGTTCGTGAGCCATGATGTTGACTTTGTCATGCCATGACTTTGTGTGCTACATTTGAATTGTAGTGCGTAGGTAGGCTAATTGCATACGTGACGACCAGACGTTAGCGATTGTGTAAAGGCAGAGCCATTTTTTTTAAACTTCAGCAGAGTCTACACCTTCAGGGAGAAATCGTTTCTCACTGCCTCCGCTCTAGACCCTCTGTACAAAATGAAATGAAGTACGAGGGGCAGGTTTACCAGGCTAACTGATACCTACACCCTCCAATGAGTGGTGTGAAAAATGACCCCAGTTAGGATGAATATGATTTATGCAACAGAATGAAGTAATTTTATTCATTTTGGTTAGGGATGATAATTTTATCATATTTTGGTCACATGATTTGATGTTTTGACTCTTTACATTAATGTTAGCTAGCTTAGTTAGCTATGATATTCAGTTCCTGTCAAAAAAAATACTACATTTTGCAAAGACTTCACATTATGCAGTATGCAAAGTATGCAAAACTCTCTTATCTCAACTCTTGACTACTGTTTTTTTACGCATCTGCTGCTAAAGACTTTCATCTGAATGCAAAAATAGCCTTCCACTGACACTGTTTGCTGCTTGGGAGGTAGGTTAATTTGATGATAATAATTTGATAATCATAATAACATTATACTTCATAACACAAACGTCATGGATGTGGAAAATAAGTTCACATATAGACATTTTAGACTGTCACATATATATTGACACATTCATATTTGTAAAAAATAAGATAATATTTACATGCGTGTTGCTGTGTAATATTACCTCCTGGATGGTGAGACTGCTGGTATTAGATGTGTAAAGTAACAGTTAATGTCAACCACATTAGCCAAGGCCATTTTTAAAAAAAAAAATTGTGTGTAGTTTGCTTAGAATACTTTATAGTGTTGCCTATGCTCATATGAAGTTTGAAACATAGGACAGGCCCATCAACATAACCAAATAAAGACAGAAATATACCGACTACTATGAGGTCAGTTGATGATGATGAGCTGAACTTACCAACCTCGCTTTCCTTGAGCTTAGTCGACACCATGACCTCAACACTAGATAACTTGTGTAACCTCTCAAGCATCCACTGTTGAATTCACTGTTATCTGATGACAAATGTGTAACCTCTGGACATTCACAATGAATTGACAGGTGCATAGGGTAGTTTTAGTTCAACTGTGCAAAACATAGAGCTATAACTGAGAGGGAGTATTATGTTAGGCAAAAATCTTCATCTGTGGCCAGAAATTAGTCATAAAGAAGAGTTTACATGCTCTACCAGAAATAGTTTGTGATAAACTCACCACTGCATCAGATATACTATATCTGGAGAATATGTGAGATGTATACAATGGGAATTTACATTTTTTATAAGGGTGAAGCATAGTGAGGTTAGCACTCCCAAAAAATAACAGAAGTTTTTGAGTGTTTGTGGTAAAAACAGTCCCAAAAATGTCTTATTTTGAACAGTCCTACAAAATGAAGATGGCCTCATGTCAAAAGCAAGATTTATGAGGAATACATGGAAGATTAAATGATAAAGACTTCAAACAACCCTGGGTTCGACTGCCTAAGGGTTAAGAGACATGCATGTGGTGCCTACCTAAATTCATAGTATTCATATTGATAAAGAAAAGGAAAAAAAAAAGAATTTTAATATAACTTTGTGTAAGTTTTAAACAACATTGTTATTATTGGAAAAAAAGCATTACTAATGGTTGTGAATGTGTTCTTCTGTGTTGTGGGTTCGTTGTAATCAAAAAGAGAGCGCTGGCAGCAGTGAGATAAGTTAAGTTATAGATAAGTGAGGTATGTTTTCGGGAAAAGAGAAAAGGAAGTGGAGATAAAAAATGAGGGCTGCTTATAAAAGTGGGGTCTGCCTATTAGTAAGACACAATAGGGTTGTGTTTTAAACGAGAGAGTTTATTAATGATACCATTTGGACAATTATGTTAAGTAGTTTCTCTTTACCCAACGTTATTTCTTATACGTAGATACGTTCCTGAATCCAACTTGTTGTGGGAGCGTTGTTAGTTTCAAGTTAGCTAGTTTCAAAAGCGATACCGTGTTAACTGGGCTTGAGCCGCATCTGCAAAACTGCCAACTTATCATCTGCTTTGAGGCCTGAAGGACAGCCGCTTAGGCGAGGAAGACGAGTGGAGTTCAGGTTCCTTCAATTCTGCTCTCCTACAAGGGACAACACTGATAGTTGTGAGTGAAATCTTTTCCGTGGTATTATGAGCTCCAAGGTATTGAATGTGCGCCAATTTTAGTGTACTGGCCAGTAGGAGTTAGGTTTGCTTACACTGTCCTCTTCGAATCGTACGAACTGTTTGGGTCAGAGGTTGAAAGTAACTAAGTAAATTTCCTTAAGTACTGTACTTAAGTACTGTTTTCGTGTATCTGCACTTTACCTGATTATTAATCATTTTGAGAACTTGTGACTTTCACTTTACTACATCATCAACACAAATATTGTATTTTTTACTCGACTACATTTGAAATATGAGCATGAAGTATTCATTACATTGATGAGAGGTGGATTTATTTTCAAGCTAAGGGATAGAAACCAGCAATGATAATTCTCGAAGAGCTGGCCTCTACTGACCGCAAGTCTCCTTATTAGTTCATTTTCCAGTTCAACAGTAGCAAAATTAGGACATCAGGTAGGCCCTAAAATGTGAAAGTAGTGATATTGTGTATGAAGAACTTAAGCTCAGGTCAAGTTTTAGTGACCTGTCTGTGGCCCCCTGTTATCGACAAAAGCACATAAAAAGAAAAAAAAAATACTTTGAGTACTTAAGTATTTTTGAAAACAAGTACTTTTGCACTTCAACCTGAGTAAGAAATTTGCATAGCAACTTCCACTTGTAGTGGAGTAGTATTTCACAAGGAGTATCTACACCTTGACTCAAGTATGGGAATTGTGTATTTCGTCTGCCTCTGTTTTGGAGCTGCGGTGTCACGACTTTGTGGGTGGTAATAATTTGGGTACTAGTTGTGAAAAAAATACTTGCTAATGAAAGCATTCTTGTTCTTTCTGTTGAAATTTAAAATAGGCTGAGTGGATTCAGAACGAAATCAAAAGTGCAAAAGTTTAAGTAAGAGTGAATATGTTTTGGTTTAAAGTAATAGAAGTGCCTATGGTGTTATTGGCTTATTACTGTAGGTATAGTTTTGATGCGACTCCCATCAAATATATTTTTCTATACCCTAGACAAAGTAAAATAGTTAGTCAAATCATGAGTAGGAGGGCTACATCACACATGCACACTCACATGTGTGCATGCGCACACACACACACACACACACACACACACACACACACACACACACACACACACACACACACACACACACACACACACACAGTTCTAGGTTCCCCATGCCCAGGACAGCATCTGTACCACTCCGTGGTAAAAACTGGACACAAACCAACTCAGTTCTTCTGTTTGTGGTGTACTGTAAGAAGAGCTGCTCCACATAGTGAAGTCTTTAGATGTTTGCATCTACTGTATGACTGTGACACAATGTGAGAGAGGAGTGTCTCTCTCTTTCCTTTTCTTCTGTGTTTGTGTGCGTGAGAGTGTGGGTGTGTGCATGTGTGTGTGCGTGTGTGTGGGTGTCTGTTCGTGTGTGTGTGATGGAGATGGAATATTAATGTTACTTCCTATGCAAATTAAGAATGTATGTGGTAACCTTTTATTTATGTTGAGTTTAGATGGGTTAGGTTACTGCTTTTCCATCTCTGTGTACTGTAGCCTAGACCATGACATGTTTTGCTCTTCTCTCTCTATGTGGACCTTGACTGACCACAGGAGTTGCACATCCTGTGTCTATGTGATACATTTGGCTGGATAGCCAGATTCTTCCATAATCTTACCGACATACAAACACAGAGTCTGAATAAAACAAACTGGTGTGGAATGTTCTAACATTGAACGTTGTAAACAAAAATCAAAACCACCAAAGATTAAATCTGACACTAAATAATCATGTAATGTATTGTGGTAAGGTATAAAGATTGTTTACACCTGTCTCCTCCTCTTTTAATGTGTATGACAAATTCTGACTGTTACTTAATCTAATCTGTAATGAAAATTATAGTTTTTGTTTAATTCCAGTAGCAGACTTCTCATCCAGAGCGACTTACAGTGGACTTACTTGGTAGGTGCAGGAAGTACTGTAGGTGTTGGTTGGGTAGAGGGACTAGCATAGGCCACCGAGCCATACACTCTATGACAAATGTTGATGACAATTTTTCAGCATTCTTGAATTCCATATTTCTATGATTGCAGTTGGCCCATTTGTCTCAGTGGATGTCTGTGAGTGTCTCTGTCCCTCCCCCTCTCCCCCTCTCTCCTACTCTGTCTGTCTGTCTGTCTGTCTGTCTGTCTGTCTGTCTGTCTGTCTGTCTGTCTGTCTGTCTGTGTCTCTCTCTGTTTTACTCATACTTTCTCTCTGTCTTACTCATTCAGACACAAACACACAGTCTTTATTTGTCTATTCCTTTTTATTTTTAATTTCTTTACACAGGTAGGTAAAATCTACTGCTTAGTGTTGGCTAGAAGTCCATTGAAAGTTGTTAAAAAGATACATTTTAGGTTTTAGTTTGCATATTTGTAAGTGTGTGCACCCTGTGCAGGTGTCTAATGGACCTGCAGGAGTACTTCCAGAGGATCGGCTTCAGTGGTCCATTTGAGAGGCCGGACCTGCCCGCACTGCGGCTGGTGCACCGGCTGCACGTGATGACCATCCCGTTTGAAAACCTGTGTGCACACAGCCAGGAGCAGGTCAGCACGGAGCTGACGCAGATCTTCAGCAAACTGGTGCACCAGCGGCGTGGAGGCTGTTGCTACGAGAGCAACCTGCTCTTCGCCTGGGTGCTGGGGCAGATGGACTACACATACACCGTCCTGGGTGCCCGCGTCTACAACTTTCAGCTCAAGGTTTTCAGCCAGCTGGAGGGCCACCTCATCATCCGGGTGGAGGTGGCGGGGCGCTCCTACATTGCTGACGTCAGCTTCGGCCTGGCAGATCAAATCCCCTGGAGCTGGTCTCGGGAAAGGAGCAGCCTCAGCCTGGTGGAAAATTCTGCCTGAAGGAAGATGGTGACACGTGGGTGTTGGAAAGGACCACACGTACGCCCCTGGTCCGCAACAAGGCCTTTGCCAATTCCAACCTGGTGGTCCGCAGCCCTGTTAATATCATCTTCTGCTTCACGCTGCAGCCCCGACAGCTCAAGGACTTCCATGCTGCAGTCAACTTCCTGACAACCTCCCCCAAGTCCCTCTACACCAATAAATCAATGTGTTCCCTGGTCACACCTACTGGATACAGGGCTCTCGTTGGCTGGGTGTACCTTGAGGTCACATTTGCCTACCAGGAGAAGTTTGACCTGATGGAGATGCGCCGCATCACAGAGGCTGAAGTCCAGGACGTGCTGAGGGAGAGGTTTGGCTTACCCACAATCCCCAACCTTCAACTGAGGGACAACAGAGTCTCCGCCATTTTGTAACTGTGCGACTATCTGTGTAAAATGAAACACTGTTCAGTTTGTGTTTCATTGTTCCGTTTGTTCAGTTTGTGTGTGTTTTAAAGATTTTCTAAACTAACTAGATCTGCCTCAATGCTCAGTCCTGTAAAACTACCTGCCTGTTTGCTTAGTTAAGTAGTTAATTAATTGCCAAGTATTAATTACCATAATTCCACCCATAATTTGCATAAACACATGTTTAATTTAAAATATAGTGATTCTTGATTGTAGACATAGTTCTGGGTATGTTTTGTATTGTAAACAAAAAAGGGTAATGGCACACTCTATGATCCATCTCTGCCCCAATGCCCTGTGTGCTGTTCTGTTACCACTGATTTTGAGTGTCCAGTATTTAAAATTCTAAACTGTGGAAGATGTGTTCCAAAAAGAACATTGTGTATTCAATTTTAGTGAATTCACATACGAATTGTAAAGAAAACTTTAAGAACAGGCTGAGACCTAGCTTTATTTGGAATCGAACAATTCATATAAAACACTTGTATCTCTGTGATATCTGTACAAACTTCAGTCATCCTTACATAACACCTATGTATAATAAATAGAAATACTGTGCATTGTCTGGGTTTTGGCACGTTGGCATGACCCCCCATTTTGAGCTCCACAAGGGGAAACGTTTGCTTTCCCACTCCCAACAACTCCGGGCACAATAGAAGCAACATCTTCCACCGCCTCTCAAAAGAGCAAAACATCAAACCATTTCTAATCCACAACAGTTTACACAGATTTTACTGTACAACAAAACTGAAGGCCAAAGTGGCACGGTTCCATTTAAACTCCACTCTTCCTTAGTTTATTAGAAAATGAAATAAAAGTTATGTCCATTTGGTGACAATTTCTTCACAAACTCATAACACCACAAGCATTTTCAGCAGGTTTATCTTTTGATCGGTGTGGTACAGTATGGTACACAGTTGAGATGGCATTATGGTTTGATTGTGTCTCCTGCTTCCTTATTCACTGGGGAATGGTCAAGGTTTCTAAGGTAAGCAGTAGGGTTAATGGGATGAAGCCAAGGGTAGAGATGTTCAAAATGGTCCAGGAAAACATTCTGTGTGCTTCCAAATGCATTATGGGTAAGCAAGAGTGCTGACAACAAAGGCAGTGGGAGGTTTGAAAACATCTTGTGAACACCTACTTTTAAAACTGGAAAAATAATAATAAAAAACAAAACAAACAAAAAAACAAGATGTCAAGTGTCAACACAAACAACACAACAATGACCACATTTCAAATCTTGAATTTGAACAACAGATTGCTGATGATGTCTTCACTTAAATGGAGCTCTTTTGCTGTGATGTTTCCACGCCCTGACTAGCACAGAACATTCTCATATGGGTGTATTTATTGACTCAAACAGGTCCGCAGTATCAATCTAATTTTTTTGTGGTTTTCAAACACAATTCATGAGAATGTTGTGTGCTTCCGTGGAGAGTCATCCATTTTGTCTCCTTCCTCATTTCCACCCTGGCTGCTGGCACCACCTGCAGGCTCAGTTACCATTCGGCCCCTTCATGTTGGTGTCCAGAACTGCAGACTGGGCCGGGAGGTTACAGGCAGAAGGGTCGCAGTAGCCATTAGGGCCGGCAGAACCAGGAGGCCCAGGGACACCGGGCTGGCCGGGAAGACCAGGTGGGCCCCTGGCGCCATCACGTCCATCCCTGCCGTAGCCGGGCTTACCTGGCTCACCTGAAATGGGCAAGCAGACATGTGTGAGAGGCACACCTTTACCCTCTCCTTCCACACCCACCTTTATCTCTCTCTCTCTCTCTTTCTCACACACACACACACTCACACTCATAAAAATACACATACACATTCACACACACACACACACACACACTCACACTCACACACACACAGGCTGACAGGCTGCCCAAAACAAACCTGTATGACACTAAATGATATTGACTCCTGATATTATTTGGATGACAGACACTCCCTTATGTCAAAATTAAAATGAAAAATTTTAAATAATCATATCATGCCATCACGGTAGAGACAATGAAAAGGGAAGGGAGACGCTTGGTAAGCTCATATAAATAGCTTATTCTGGTTTCTCCATGGCCGACCGCTCTAGGAAGAGTGCGGATCATCAGTGATGTCTCCCTACTGTACCTGCCTACTGCCACCACTGCTGCCACAGTAGCCTGGTAAACCCGCCCCTCGTGCTTCATTTCATTTTGTACAGAGGGTCTGGACCGGAATCTCTTGAGGGTCATGTAGTCGGCCCCAGCGAGACCGATCCAATCAGTGAACAGAGGGTGTGTTCGTTGGCCATGACGTTGACCTTGTGTGCTACATTTGAATTGTAGTGCATAGTTAGGATAATTGCATACGTGACGACCAGGCGTTAGCGATTGGGTAAAGGCAGAGGCACTTGTTTTAAACTTCAACAGAGTCCACACCTCCAGGAAGAAATCGATTCTGATGGTGTCTGGCCCAGACCCTCTCTACAAAATGAAATGATGTACGAGGGGCTGGTTTACCAGGCTGCTGCCACAGTCCCCCCTGGCTGGATATTAGCCAGAGAGGAAGGCAGGTTGGCCGCATGCTGCAGCATGATGGGGAGAGGCTTGGATAGATGATTCATGGGAGTTTCTCATCGCCCTCCCCCTTACCATAATATACACCTGTCTCTTTACATTTCAGCCAGGTGTGGGGAATACACACCACCACTGGGATAATTCCTGTACAACCCACAGTCACACACACACATACACAAACCCTCCACGATGACTGACAGCAATAACCTAAAATTATATGCTGCACACCATTTGTTCTACTTATGGCTCTGATTTTCTTTATCTACGCAGTACTATGCCACCCTTCTCAAAACATAATTCCTCTCCTGAGGCCAATGCAATTGTATTGCTCTGCTCAAATGCTCCAGCAAGCAATGCTGAGTAAGCCTGTGCTCAACTAAATGGTAGGCAAAAAGTGGCCTCCCTGAAGAGCACTTGAAGGCAGGCCCGCTGACATTACATTACACTTAGCTGATGCTCCTATCCAGAGCGACTTACAGATACAGATTTACAGGGTTTCAGTTACAGTCCCTGGAGCAGTGTGGGGTTAGATGCCTTGCTCAAGGGCATCTCAACCATGGGTAGGGTGGGATTCAAACCGGCAACCTTCCTATCGCAAGACCAACTCCCTAACCACAGCTGCCTATATGACAGCCTTGGGACAGTCTTGGGACAAGATAATCTTGTCCCCCCCCCCACATTCCATAATTTAAGGAGGTACCAGTTCTGGGCCCCCCCTTTTCCCTTGGCCCAGGACAAGAGACCCATTTGTCCCCCCCATCAGCGGGGCTGCTTGAAGGCATTGTATTCGTCAAGAAAACTGGTCTGAAAATGTAACACCACGTAAAGTCCTCACCATCTCATCATCAGTCAGAGACATACATGTGCACATCAGGAAAATGTCAGTGAAGAATTCACAGAGGCACAGCAAAAGGTTAACTGATGTGACAAATGAACAACCCATATCAAACTCACTATGTGACTGACATAGTCCTGCAAGTGCTTTAAGCTACATGACAGTAACAGGAGGACCATAACATGTGTGTTTGTCCACCACTTTATGCCCATATGATGATGCTGGTCCACATGACTGCTTACCTGGAAGACCAGGTGGTCCTGGCACGCCTTTGGGTCCTCGCACGGTGGGTCCTCTGTCACCCCTGTCTCCCATCTCACCTGAGCCAGACACAAAAGGCTTAAAGAGCAGCCAATCTCTCAAAAACACTACTTTGCTTTTAAGGCCAGTGTCTTGCAGTAAAGTGGTGTAGTAGTTGCATGTTTGGTTGTTCACCAGACATAGATTATTAGATGTTTTCGTCCTCTATTCAACCCTGTTATCTACTTTCACAACCCTTTAATCATGCCTACACCCCTGAAAAGTCAAGTTAATCATCTTTCTTTGCAATACATACTGCGACAGAGAAATTATGTTGATGACAGATCCCATGTTGTTGACTAGTCAATTTAATAATTTCTTCATGAGTTGAGATATAAGATAAAGAGATTTCAAAGATTCCTGAGAAGAGATCTCGTGTAACGTGTAGAGTCAAACCTTTTGATCCTTTGCGTCCTGGACCTCCTGGAGGTCCCTTTAAGCCCGGGAGGCCTCTAGTTCCTGCCTGCCCAGGGAAGCCACTGTCTCCTGGGGGACCGGGAGGCCCTGGAGGTCCTGGACGACCAGGAAGGCCTGCTGCACCTGACTCCGGCCTTCTCAGACTGGCTGCCAGTTGGGCCAACTGCTCTGGAGGTTGGAAAGACAATTTTGGGCCTCAGTATGTGTTGTGGAAACAATGTAATTGCACATACTTCCATTTGGCACACTCATGTACCTGTTTTAAATGAAAGCTTTAATGACATTTTATGTATGCTTCTTATGTGTTTATTTACTCGACATCATTGTAAATGAGGGTCCTCAATAATTATTCGAATTGAAATAATCAAACTAAAGCAGATGTAATGACCTTGTGTTTGCATGAACAGAACGTGGAGTTGTTATGTACTCATGTAAGGAAAAAGGTGACTTGTTAGTGTAAAGTAGAAGCTCAAGAAACAAGTGTCAGTTGGAGCAACTTGTTTCAGACCAAAACCCCATCACCTTGGAGCAACTTCACATCATACAGTTTTAAGTCATAGCATTAAATAGTTGTATCAAGTTATTTTTTCTGACACTCAGCAATGAAGTTATGCTGATGCAAAAGAAAGTATGTAAACTTAATTGTTTAAGAAAGTATTAAAGCTCATACACTAATTACATACAATGATCTCCCTTAACAATGGAATTCTCTTCTGATTGGCTGATGAGGTGGGCATTAACTTTCTAGGAACTGGCTACCTTTGAAGTAGATCTCAAAAAGAAAGTTAAATTACAGTTCCATATCTATGCGCTTATGAATGGTAACCATAATAACTCTAGTAGCCAAGTTAACAGTTAAATGACTGATTTCCACACTCCAATGGCTGTCTATTCCACACTGTACTTTTTCCTAACTGATAATATAAAGTAGCAAGTCAACCAGTTATTTCGGTAGTTTATACATGTTTTATCTTAAAAATGAAGGTGGGTCAAATATAGATTAAATATTAAGTGGATTTTGTTTTTCTACATGCAAATGGGGGATAACGGCCTTTGAGGTGAAATAATGCCCTTTCTGTGGAAATAATGACTTGACAGGGAACTCCACTCTGCTTCCACTGAGGAGTTCTTTGCCTCCTCCACTCCATTATCTCCACAGAACCAGTCACCTTGGTAACCGTTATTCCTTGCATATGATTGGTTTCAGTGGGACTGTATTCATACATCACAGGAAAGAGATAAAAAATACATAGAGTAGTTGTCATAAGAGATTATTAAAAACAGAAAAGGGGTTGTTATATTTGGATAGAGTACATGGAATAGGATGCATACCCCCATTTGATGTTTTCAATCCCTCTCTGTTTTCAAAATTCACTAGAAAACCCATCATACAACATCTATTGAACTCACAACACCTTGCTCCTTGTAATTTCTCTGTGCTCTCTATAATTTTATGTCTCTATTTTTAGTACACCTACCGATTTGATTGGACTTCTGTGAGATGGATCTGAAACTAAATGCTATGGCACTTATCCATGCTGGCGTCTGTAGTGACTGTAGCTCAAGCAGCAATCTACTTTGGTTTTTTCACACCACCTTTAAAATCCCCATGAAACAGTAATCTACCTTTTTCTTTCTCACCAGCTTTAATATCAACATTTTCTAAGGTATGACATGCAGGAAATTTCTCAACCAAACACACAGATGTGCTTGTCTAGTGTAGCTGCAGTAAGCTATGATAAATTGTCTCTCCTCAGTTGGTATTTCAGCACTGGTTCCCCACCTTAAAGCAGAAAATCCTCATCCCCGAGCCATTATTCATTCATCATATAATTACACTAAAATAAAGTTATTCATGGTCTAGCGAACTCAATACTAGTTGTGTTTTTTATTTTTCGACAGTACTGCAGTACACTGCCCGTCACTCAAGTTAACTTCTAAGTCTTCCAAAGAAAATTCAAGTCATGAATTCATGCTTGGCTGGATTTAGTGGGATTCTTTTTCTTTTTTTCTAAGGGGGCTCAAACTTTCTGCTTAGTCAAAAAAAAATAGTCCCACTTTCTGCTGAAGGCCAAATTAATTTTTCAGGAGAGGGACTATGAAAAAGTTATGAGTCTGAGTGGAAGTGAAGCACAGAGGCGAAAGTAGCGAGTGGCGAGCCAGCACGGAGACCGTATCTCCATCACCACGGAGACCGTATCTCCATCAACAAATGTTTCATCAAAAATTCAACATCAAAAGTGTTTTTTGATGATCAAACTGGGAATCTGGTCGCTCCTTTCATCTTTCAAATAAACAAAAGCAAGACCTAAGTCCTCTGTCTCATCCCTCTCCCGACTGGCCACTGATAGTCTGATGATGTTTGTGATAGTAGATGATGTGGCTGCCTGCGTTCAAATGAGTGCTGCAAGGTACTAAGGCGGAGACATCAAACGAGGGGACTCATTAGGAGAAAAATGTCAGGCATTGTTTTTTTACACAGATCTGAGCCTTACCCTGCATGACCCTCATGCAAACTTGTCGGATTTGTTGATCGCTCGGCTCTTTGCCCTGTAAGCAGAGGGAACAGGGTGACACATAATTAGAAAAATGCTAATGCATCCTTATCACAGCATCCAGTCCGACCTGTTGTTTAAACGTATGCTCCTCCAGCAAGTCATAATTTCACTGTCTGTAAGCCACATAACTCAGGCTACAGATCTTAGTGGCTGAGTCACAGAGTGCATAAATGTACATCTGCCTAGGTTTGGCAATGTGCTGTGTGTTACTGAAACCGCAGAGCTGACTCTTACTTTAACTCTTACTCTAAATGTGGCTTGCTTTATTTTCAGGTGCTTTACACCAGAAACCAGGCTAAACATGCTTCACTAAATGAAACGTTTGACTGGTGTGTCTGGCTATTTGGCTATTGTGTGATAAACTGATGGAATGACGAATATACCTCGAGGCGTGTGTCATGTGTGTGTGTCACTCACCGCAGGCCCCTGGGAGCCACGGGGTCCTGTGGCGCCCCTGTCGCCCTGCATGCCACGTGGTCCTGGTGACCCGGAGGGCCCCTGGATGCCCGGCTGGCCGCGGGCACCCTCTGCCCCCCTGTTGCCTGGTTCTCCTGGGTTTCCCACCTGTCATGAGGGACGACAGGAAATCAACCCGGTGTAGTTGCTTCTAGCTTTCATTTTATCGACTTTTCATTTTCTCATTTTTTATGTTTTATCTCGTTGTCTCACTTTAAAGGTCTCATTCCACGAGACACCGTTTAGTACGTGGTCTTTTTGAAATACCACAGGTCACTCCGAGTTGCATATGCATGCTGCACGTGAAAATGTTCTTCTACCCCGATTGCCTCCATTAGTCAATGAAAGAAAATAGGCGGAAAAACGAGCAAATAAGGAAAAGGCATACAAAGTGACGTGAATTTGTTAAATAGAAAAAGCCATGCCACAGTTGTGATTAATCACATTCACTTGGTGAAATATAGGTATGTGTGTTTGTTTAGAATGTTTGAATCTTCTATTTGGTGTGCTATGACCGAATGGGCTTTGAATGATTGTAGTGTGTGACTAGCATAGCGGAGAACCTGTTATTCTCCCTGCTCCATCTCCTCCACCAAACTAGAACAGTCTGTAACAGGAGCACTAAAGCATTTTTTTTACTGAAACCGACTCACAGGACATTCATAAATACTAGAGACCACTGCAAAATTAATTTAAAAAAGTATGCAATGAGCCCTTTAACATTGCTAGATGTAATTTCTACATATTGTTTATTTTGTGAAGCACTTTGGGTCCACTCCTGTCATTTTTGAATGTGCTGTAGAAATAAAAAAAAAAGACGTGACTTCACTTGACTTAGCTTCTTGTACATTTCCTGGAGTCACACTCAGTAACACTTGTGAGAAGACTGGCAAGAAAGGAGCCAGGATGATGAGAATACAACTAAGACTTCCATCTACTTGGAAGCAGCATGCGTGAATGTGAATGCATCCAGTTTTGCAAAACTCACAGCTCCTTTAGCCCCAGGCTCTCCTGGTTGTCCCTGTGATTGAAACAAGTCAAAAGGCCAATTTAGAGGCAGACATTGCAACATTCTTGCAAAGAAGACTAACATTGGTGGATTAACATGGCATATTTAAAAAAAAAATATATATATATATATATGTAGTGTTTTTTAAAGAAATACAAATGAGAAAAAGCTACGTACAACTTCTCCTTTGTCTCCAGGGTTTCCCTCTGAACCTTGTTGGCCCTGGAAGTGAAATTTGTGAAAAGGGTCAGTGCACAAAAGACTAACATCGGTGGATTAATATGGTATATTTAATAAACACATCTGTAGCGTAGCCACACACAAACACAATGGGAGGAGCTTGCATGTAATGATGGGCTTGAGTCTTTGCTGTACATTTGTTGAAGCATCCAGCAAACAGGACAGCAACACTGTCCTACAAAGCCAAAAGGCAGTAACTACATATAAACTGAGTTTAATTGACTATATAACACCTCTTTGTCTTATGATGAAATCTCTTGTTTCTTCCTATTAGGAAAGTACATAAAAGCATCACCACTATTATAACAACATGTTTGACTGGGCATTATGACAACTTTAAAGGCACGTAGTTACTGCACTTTGCCTTTGTAAGGCAGAACAGTACAGCATCATGTACAATGCTTGAGATAAACAATATAACGTCATACCTGCTCTCCCTTAGTTCCAGGCTCGCCAGGCTCACCCTAGAGGTTTCAAAAGCACACTTAAAGTTATTATTATAGTTAATAACATAAACATTAAACAACTGACCTCCGCTGCAAGAAAGGGACAACACAAAATGGGTGAACAGTTATGGGAATGATGAGAGAAGATGATATAATTATAACATGGTTGTATTATGTTATCATGACACTAGGGTTGTAGATGTGCTAGTATCATACCCTAACTTGTAAATCACATGGGAAACAATTTGCTTATTGAATTATTGTGTAATTATTGTAATTAATTACTTATATAAACGTGTGATTGCTGATAAAACAGGTAAAACAGGCTTTATCATCATCTGTGAGAACTACAGAGTTCAAAGCACTGTGGAGGGAAAAAAGTGTTATATAACGTTCATTACTACATTTTTTAATACGTTGTTATATCAAGGTATTTGTGTAAAGTCTGATAGAGAGCTACGTTGGGAGAGTGCTGAAGAATCTAGTTTTGTCTTACTCTGTCACCCTTCACTCCAGGGAGGCCTGGGGGTCCAGGAAGTCCAGGTAAGCCGAGGTCACCTTTGGGCCCCTAAATTCAATAGAAAGAAAATTGATATCTCAAATACGTAATGACAGGAAATTCTAGTAACGCCAAATACGTCTTCCGAAAGAGTCCTTCAGTGTGCACCTTCATGAAAACCTAATCCAAAGCCACTGTTTATATTTTCTTTGTTCTTTTTCTGGCATCTTTCAGTCTCTTTTCTTCATCTTAGTTCCTTTGTTTGTGTATGTGTATGTGTATGTGTATGTGTATGTGTGTGTGTGTGTTTGTGTGTGTGTGTGTGTGTGTGTGTCCACATTTCTGAGTGTAAATGTGTGTGTGTGTGTGTGTGTGTGTGTGTGTGTGTGTGTGTGTGTGTGTGTGTGTGTGTGTGTGTGTGTGTGTGTGTGTGTGTGTGTGTGATCTCATCTCCCCACTGTGTGTACCTTTTGATCTCTGCTTGGCTGTGTGAGGAATTTCAGATGAACAGAGAACTCTTTGTGAGCAGGAGCCTCACAGAAAAACTCTCTCCTTACTGAGAAAATACCCTTTGCATGGGATCCCATTCGACCCTATTCTCTGGGGAATTCTTGTTTGCCCAACCTCAACTCATACCTACAACAGAGTATCACTCTGCTTGCCTTCCCCCTCACATCCGCTGGCTTGTACTCTCTATCTTTTTTCCGTCTTTATAATAAGTCCCCAGCTGTATTTCACTGTCTTTCAATCTTTTGTCCTAAGCCTTTTTTTTTGTCTTGACGGCTCCTTTCTTTTGAATTATGTGGCTCAGTTGGGGATTGTCATCCTCCGTTACCCATTAGCCATCATTTTGGGTACATGCTGTTTCTGAGTTTGAGCCTATTGATGATATGGTGGGGGAGGTGGGAGAGGGGTCCAAACTATTAGTTTCACTGCAACTCCCCCTATCTGCACCTCTGGGGCTAAAACTTCTGCTTTTAATTGTTGCTGTACCAGTCCTGCAATAATGGAGCATTTTTCGGTGGACAGACGTAATGAGACAAGGAATCACGTGTGCATCATATTATGGAGTATTATGTACTTACTATTATGAATGGTAATATATGCAATCTGGAGTGTATCGAGGAGGTACGACTATAAGAATATTGATGTTTAATTGTTTCTGAATACAGATTAAGCAGACACAGTCTGTCTGTGGGTGTGTAGCATGATCTTTTTACCACCTTCATTTTCAAGGTGTTTATGTAATTTGTCAGCATCTGTCTGACACAAACACACGCACACACACACACACACACACACACACACACACACACACACACACACACACACACACACACACACACACACGAGTGCAGTCACTTACTCTGGCACCTGGTTTTCCAGCTGGTCCATCAGGTCCCTGCTCTCCTCTATCGCCCTGCATGACAAATGCAGACACACACAATGATACACACACACAATGCCACAGACAGACACAGACATTTACAACACACACACACAGACAGAAACACACGCTGACACCAAAACAGAGAAAGAGACAGAGAGAGAAAGACAGAGAGAGTGAGAGAGAGAGACAGAGAGAGGGAGAGACAGAGAGTGAGAGAGAGACACAGAGGCAAAGAGAAAGAGGGATTGAGAGAGACAGAGAGAAAAAGAGAGAGGCAGAGAGAGAGAGACAGAGGAAGACAAAGAAACAAATAGAATAGAAATGGCAATATTTCCTTCAGGAAAGCTGTTCCACCAACAGGTGCCAGAGGGGCCTTGAAATGTAATTAAATGATAACATTTCACACCGGGAGATGATGAAAGTAAAACATACTGGTTCTCCAATGGGTCCAACTGAGCCGATTTCTCCTTGTTCTCCCCGCTCACCCTAGAAATATATACATATAAATATATAAATAAAGAAGACAATGGCAGCGTAATGATGTGCAAACACCCTGAGTATGCGATTATTGGTGACAAATGAAGGGCTGGGGTTTATCGACTCACCGTTCTGCCTGAAGAGCCCATTGTTCCAGGGAGACCTGCATCCCCTACACCTCCCTACAATAAAAGCAGAAACAATTTCCCTTTTTTTAGTTATACAGTAATGTGGGTGGTGAATGAGGCAGCAGAAAAAAAGATGCTTCAAAGAGGTCAATGAAGAGTTCAGACTGAACTGGTTTCCAAAGGTATGTGAGTTTGTCTTGTATCTATGCTAATGTTAAGCAAATAAAACTATATGTGGAAAAACGCTAAGGTAGAGATCATTAACTTCATATTATCTCCCTCAATACACCAAGCAATTTGTCATGAACTTTTTGTTTTATGACACTGCAGAAGTAAATTGTGACGCACCTACCCACCCCCAATAAAATTGTAGGATGCAGCGTATCAGATTCCTGTTTGAGTCGGTAAAGATCTTACTGTGCAACACTCACCTTCTCTCCACCCATTCCCTTGGGTCCTGGAGCACCTGGTAAACCCTGCGGAGAAGGCAAACAACAAACAGCTCACGCTCAACACTTTCCAGCCCACTCATACATAACGCTGCTTAGCAGCATCCTACCGCTTCATTGAGATCAAAGCAGGCCTCTCCACCCCAGTGCCACAAAAGCCAGCCTTTGAAGGCAGCTATCACACCTGGGTGTGGGCTAAAAGTTCACACCATCACTTGCCACACAAACAAACAGGGGAAAGTAAAACATCTCAAGAATACTTGTGTGTGCACAATTTTGAGCATAACTGTATATTTTAATTTTAAATGCGAGGTTTAAAAAAAAAAACATTAGTTCCTTTATCACACCTGCTGCTGCCAGCCAGACACAGAGTGCCTAGCAACACAGGCTTCAAATAGTTTCTAGCCTCCAGCTATCAGAAACCACCATCGCATACCACTCATGAAAGGTAATGCATCATGTTTTTTCCCATCATGTTTGTCACCGTGGATTGCAGTTTGCTGCAATGCTGAGTGCACAAGGTGCTGAATAAAAGCCATTTTTCAGGACAACCCAAAGAAGCCGTTTAGTGTCAGTTGAGGACAACAGCACTTGGGGTAGCTCTTATGTGACGGGGGAAAATACATTTCCTACCTTTCTTTCACAAGCCCTCTCTTGAGGCTATTGTTTTGGGCTGTGTTTTCATGAACTTTTACGGTGTATAAACAAAACAGTTTGCTTCCAAATTGTCCGGTCACCAGCTTTGACCTTTGATTGCATTGCAGCATCATACTGATTTATAGCCATGCTGAAAAGTTATGTTCATATGCAGAAACCATGTTGTTTTATAGAATATGATCATCAGTGATGCTAGGATGCAGTTGTACAATTACAGCTGTTTCACAGACAGTATCAGACGAGGAAGAGGAAGAGAAGGCCGCACTATGCATATACGACATTTATTCACACATACACACGTTGTATATGCATAGTGTGGCTTTCTGTACCTGTCTTTCAATAGTGTTAACGTTTGGCCAGCACACTAACAGTAAGTAAAAACTGTCTAAGTGAAGCCTGCTCCTACCCTTACAAACATTTACATACAGTATAGAAATCAGACAAGCCAGAGAATCCATCTGTCTGATAAACACAGACGGTGCAGGTAGAACACCTGTCATACTTACAGGAAGTCCCTGAAGGCCGACCTCACCGGGAGAGCCAGGTTTGCCAGGGCTTCCCTATGGAGAGAAATCAACGGAGGTCAAATGTCACTGTCCTCTTCCCTCACGTTGTGGGAATCATCAACATTAAAACACTGTATGATGAATTGATCAGATTCCTACCTTTGAACCTGGCATACCAGGGATACCCTCACGGCCATCAGGACCAGGCAAGCCCTGGAACAGAAGACCAGTGACATGGGTTGGACTGCACAGATCACGTAAAAAGTAAGAGACTGTACATTTTGTGAATAGATGACGAGAACCTGTTTTTATATGACAATGTTTCAGCTGCATATCTGCTCTCAAATCTTAATGGTCTGGATTGCACAGACCAGCCGTACACTGAGCACAACTACTTCCATTCTCAAGAGAGAAATAGTAGCCTACATGAGCCATTAAGAAGATTTTACAAGGGGACTTACGGGATCACCCTTCGGGCCTGGAAGACCAGTGATGCCTCTTGAGCCCTGAACACCCTGGAACACAATGAAAATGGTGCGTTACTGGTGAACTTTAAATTTTTGAGATGCACATTGTGTAAAGTGCTTTCTGCTAATGATTTACCTTTATTTACTATGCTATTTCCTTTCTTTTTTTTATTAAATATGTCTTTTATTTTAAAGTATTTACAGTTATTTTATCATTTATGCTTTTACATACTGTTCTTTGCTTTTATTTTTGTAAAGCACATTAAAATGCCTCTGTGTATAAAATGCACTATACAGTGTGTACACTATACAAAATACTACATAACATATTCTTGCCTTGCCTTGCCTAAAAGACACAGCACACAATTGGTCAAAGTTAGACTGAATCTGTCCCGTGTGGGTGAGTGGGCTTACCTGCTCTCCCCTTGGTCCTCTCTCTCCCATAGTTCCTCTCTGGCCTTGGTCACCCTACAGTGAAAGCACACGTCATTCAAACACACACATTTACACAAATATACTCATATCTGCATGTCACAGGTGGTCAGTCGTATAGTCAGAGGAACACTTCTACTCATCTAACCCTGGACGTCATGCCAATTTAATCCCAGGGGCTGCCACCATTGGGCCCTGAGCAAGTTACTTAATCCCCAGTCACCCCTGGGGGGACTGTGCCTATAGTTTGTTCACTGTAAGTCACTCTGGATAAGCATGTCTACCGAATGACAAAACATGTCTACTGAATGGCAAATAAATGATTAAACTTCCAGGCGACACAGACAACAGTGTATAGTTTGAGCCTAATGTTTTCGGTGCTAATATTACTGATGGAGCAAATTCCTGCCACTAGCATTCTGAAGAAAAAAAAAAGTCAATGCTTTAACTGAAAAACACGGGAGGCTCATTTCCAAAACAAGGATTACGGTGTAATTTAGTCAGATGTCTTTGACTTAGTCCCCATGTGGGAAAGTGCCCTCGAGTGCTCCAAGGGATAATATGATGCCCGAGAAGTGTGTCTCTTCCTCTGTCAGTCATAAAGCATAGTGCAGTGGCTGGTGGTGATGTTTGTTGTAGGCCTGCTCTCAGCAAGATTAGTCACTAGGGCTGCATGATAATTGAAAAATGTGCGATATGCGGTAACATTGCTGAGTGTTGCGATGATTATATGTTTTGAGATAAGTAAACAAATATTTAAATATAGTTTTAATACCTTTCAGCTTAATCTTTACCGCTAGTCTGTAGCTAGAGCGCAGCCTATGGGGTGGATATCAAGGGCAGTAAGACTCCATTTGAGTTCCCAAATATCTTCATATGTGGAAACATGGCTTAACCGGAATAAATGGGAAATTACTGTAAGCTGTTTCACAGTAATGTACCATTTATTCCAGATAAGCCGTGTTTTGCGATACAGTATGTGTATCATGATACTGTATGTTGCGATATCACGATATTGTTGACATATTGTGCAGCCCTATTAGTCACGGGGCTGTGGGGGTCATTTGTTGGGCGAGCGGCTACTTACTGTGGCCCCCTGCACACCCTGGGAACCCGGCTCTCCGTCAGGTCCTCGAGCTCCCTGCAACAGTTCAAAACAAAACAAGTGCAATCAGAGATGGCAACCTGGTCCCCCATGTGGACGGAGAGGATCATTGCAATACGGACGAACAGACACACACAGACAGACAGACAGACAGACGGACGGACAGAAAGACAGACAGACAGGGTCATTGCAATACCTGGTCAATCCCCTCCGGGGGACCAGGTAATAAACAGGAACCATTGGAATGGTTTCCCTATGCATTGTGGACACTTCAAATGAATGACGCTTTGGGCCCACAAGAACAAGAAACAAGGCACTGTGGTCCATCATTGCACCAGAGGTGGACAGACCGGCTTGAGAAAGTAAAAGTCCTGCCATGTATTTTCTTCTGCCTGTGCTCTTAACACAAGTGAATTTACTAATTAGCTCATCTACCTGGCTGAAGAGTAGGGCTAATTATGATCAGCTGTTTCAGTGAATTGGCTGGAACAAATATGTGGCAGGACTTTTACTTTCTGAACCTGGGATGTCCGCCTCTGCATTGGACTGATGCTGAGGGCCTGAGGGTTTGGCGTGGCGCTCCTTACCGTTTCACCTTTGCTCCCCATCATCCCCATGGCTCCCTGGAGTCCCTGAGGGCCCTGCAATGGCACACCAGTGAAAACAGCTGTTAAAGGCCACCGCATGGTGTTACACTTTTCACTGCCATTTCAGTGTGTGAAGGAGAGCATTCAGGAAATGATGGAAAGTATCTGACAGTGTGTGTGTCTGTGTCTGTGTGTATGTGTGTGTGTGTGTGTTTGTGTGTGTGTTTGTGCACGCCTCAATGCACCATTACTTATCTGCATGTACTAAATGTATGCTAGTCCAACCGTATAGCTGATACACGTGATATTTCAGGTGCTATGTAAGTAAGTTTATGTTCGATTACTTAAATGTAACGCTGCAAGCTCTGTGATCTGTGACCAATTCCATCTCCAAAGTCTGTCGAAGGACTCAACTCGAAACGATTTCCAATGCTGATATGGACTCTAATCGCTGCAAAATCAATCACAGCTGAAAGAGCATGATGCCTCACCGTTGGGCCTTGGGATCCGACATCTCCGGTCGCTCCCTGGTCTCCCTCCTCTCCCTGTGGAGCACCAATCAAATCACACGTTTAGCCTCCTATTATCAGCCATGCGCCAGACCAGTGAAGTGGGAAACATGGAACATGTTTCATCTTCATCTTCCTAGCGGTGGGCAATGTATGTGGCATGCCCACAAAACGCATTAAACAAAATGGGTGTGGGTTATTGTCATGGTAATAAACAGGAAATGATTGTCATCGCTAATTAAGTCATTCATATGAAGTAGGGCCATACCAGTGTCTCCCGTCCTGAAGTTCAGTTCAGCACTGAAAGCAAATGAATTCATTTTCCCTATCGCTCTGCTTTATCAAAACCACCCTGTGCAGATATGAACTGCCCATTGGGCAGTGGGTGAGAGCGCATTCCCCCAATTAGCATTTTTATTGCATAGATGCCATCAGATAACCCGATGGCTATCGCTGACAATAGTCTATGTGCTACTGCTTGATCCACTGAACTGCTTGTAACTGCAAATAGTAGTTAGAAAGTATAAGCATTAATCTCACTTTTTTAAATCATAAATAAAAGTGGGGAGGAAAACACTGAAATTAATTCAGCCGGTATGTATTGCCACTGACACGATACAGCTATTTCAGCCTACACTCTATCTGCAAATTACCCATGCTTCTTATACAGTTTACATTCACATGAATTATGAATTTGCGAGAAGGTTTACAGGATAACAAAATGTAAAATGCGCTAATGTATTGTGCTTTGTGGGCGCTGAGCCCATGATCTTGGCAGCAGAACTGGCACCATGATACAGTGTTTAAGTTGCACCCTAAAACCTACTGCTGCTAAAACGTACTGAGTCATCAGTCTGGAGCCGAAGCTGTACTTACCTTGTGTCCTTGCTTCCCGGGCTCACCGGCCTCACCCTTCACACCTTTGTGACCCTGCAGGAAAGGGCAAGCATGACAAATCACTAGACTGGCCATCATGATATAATATACCGGTTACGTACAGCACCACGCCTGGTTAATGTATTACTGTGCAGCAGAAACAAAGTTACAGTGAAACCCATGATTCTGTTGAAAGTGATCTCTTACAAGTGCTGAAGAAAATGTACATTGTGCAAAACTGTCTTACCTATGCGAACATAGGTATCGTAACTCGATTGCGTAATTCATATCCGGACAAGTGTCTTGTATGTCTGACTTATGGCAACAGTAATTCATATTTTATTTCATCTTCATAAAAGTGTTTTCTGCGTCTTACCTACAGGACTAATAATTCCCATTTGGACAAGTGTCTTCTATGCACCCCTAGCTGTGAACTCACCTTCATGCCGGGAAGGCCAGGGTGCCCAGATGCTCCAGCTGGGCAGGCGTTGGCACACTAAACAAAAAATAAAAACAGCACAGCTCCGGCAAAAACAGAACATGGACATGTGCATATAACCTACCAATACATAAATAAATAAATAAATAAATAAATAAATACATAAATATGTGAACAGGTAAAAGTAACCATGGCAACAATCTGGAAGAATAAATTATATATTGGGAATTGTGGATATGTGCATATCACTTGTCTAAAAAAGTAAAAAAAAGAAAACAGCAAAGTCACCATGGCAACAATCTGGAGGGATAAAATGTACCTAACAGCTAAACCTTATACTGTACCTAGCCGCTATACTTCATCGCATACCTAACAACTATACTTCATCACATACCTAACAGCTACACCTCATGGCATGCTATACCTAACAGGCATACCTCATGTTGTATCTAACAGCTCAGCCAGAGGCGTCACTTGACCTATTACTGTACTGGGGCACAGCTGGGGCACACATAATTAATGCGAGCGTGCAAAGCGCGCGAGTAATTTTTAGCACTTATTTATCATAAAAAAACATAAACAGTGCTTTAAACTAAATAGACATATCAGATTATGTTGATATGCTCATCAAACATAGTAGATGTAAGATAGCAATCTCCAGAAACCGAGTGTGGGAGCTCACAGTGCTATAACACTTACATAAATCAACACCGATAGGCATATGCCAGTTAGCTAAAAGACAGCAGCTAACGACTCCAGTAGGCTACTTCAATTTACAGCCAGAGCTTGCATGACAGCTGCCTCATACATTAAACGTAAAAAGTAAAGTTGTAATATGTAAATCCACATGGAAATGGCGACACACAGGTGAAAACAAACAACAATGATGAGCAATTTACCCGGTACTAACCTGTAAGACAGGTGGAAAGACATAGCGCTCAGACACCGTTGTTACACGTTATGTCACAGCCAATGTCGCGTGAATAAATAACGATATTAAGTAGCCATGTGCACATTGTTTATGGAGTGAATAAAGTAGCAATGAGTTGCAAAATTAAGTAGCTATGTGCGCATTCTGTAGATTATGTAGACCTAAAAGTCGAAAGTGTTTTTTTTAACTGGTGAAATTTATACTGGGGCACTACAGACAAATACTGGGGCACGTGCCCCAGTAAAATATGTCTGGCGACGCCCCTGAGCTCAGCTAACAGCAAGGCCTAACTTACTGAACCAACAATGTGATGCATTACGGTTTGATGACAGAACTCTCTGCATTTTTGAATAAATTGGATTAAAAATCTATGTTTGCAAATTGGAGACTATTATTGTTCCATTTAGATATGTGCATATTAAGCAAAGTTCCTCCACATTGCTTTTCAAGCCTTAGGCAATTTTAACATGACATTTTCTTGCATAATACCCATTGAAAATGAGTATAGCTTCTCCGAAACAACCAACAACCACAGTGCTTACCAATTCCATCGTGCCACCCAATGCACCAGCAGCTCCCTACAAACAAAAACATGTTTTTAAACAAACAATAAAATGTTTCCTTGTTGAATTATTTAGTGTAGTGAAACCATACATACAAACAAAACAATGCAAAAACAAACTATAGCGTGTTTTGATCTTTTAAAGACGCCTTAAAACAAACAATAACAATGTTTTGTTGTTGCACAGACATGTACAGCAAAAAATGCTGTTTCATTATTTAGTGTAGTGAAACCATACAACTATAGTCATTTGTAGACCATAAACAGTCCTTATTACGTCTGCATCTTAGTGTCTGGCCCTAATAACACCACCCACCTAGACCTGTGCAAATAGTTAACACAGGTGTACATTGGGAATGGCCAGTGCCTTGTGCACAGTGATGTCACTGTTTGTTGCACACATGTCCTGGCAGTTCCATGAGACAAATAACTCTCTGAAAGGTGAAAGGTCATGTCAAGGCACAGGGTATATACTCACTCTTGGTCCAACAGGTCCCCTGGGTCCCGAGGGCCCTCGCACACCCATGGCTCCCTATGATGTGTCACAATATCATAGATTCAGCATAAATACATTAAGCAGAATGTCCTTTACCTAATATCTCCACAGAAGACACAGACTAAAAACAGTGTGTACTCTTGGAAGCACCAACAGGCCGGTCAAAGTATTTCTATTTTTAGTATTTCAGTTCTGTCAGACTCACATGTAAAATTAACTATAGTCTTGATGATAGTCTTCACTCTTTGACTTATAATAGTTTTTTTCCAGTAGTATTGTAAAAAATATAACCTTCTCTCAGAGACAGGTTTGTGTTCCCTCAGCTCTGCACCTCTAGGTTTTCCCGTCTGAATCCTGAAGCATGCTTTAAATGGGATGAGGAGGCTGCATCACCAATGCTTCAGTAAACCCACAGTGGGGAAGCCAATTAAGTTGACATGAGTGCCACATATGACATTAGCTAATATTTGTAGAGGCTAGAGGGAGAGAGGAGGTCCTTTATGTCATTCATATTGAAGAATTGTTTTGTTTTGCCTGACCTGGACTGACATGCATACTTCACAAAGAGAGCACTTTGGTCCATTTTACTGGTTAGGCAAAATATCATCAGCACATCTTTGCAATGCACACCTAAACCTAACTTGGTGAGTGTTGCACCTGTTACATGTTATTTGTTGTGCGGTGTTCGCTGATGCTGGATGTGTAATTGTAAAAAAAAAGCTGTTGTCCAGTACTTACAGGAGGTCCAATTTTGCCCATTTCACCGGGAAGGCCTCCTGGTCCTGGTGGTCCCTGTCGGCAAGCAATGTCAAAGGAGAATAAGCACCACAGTGATGCCTTACAATCTGTGTACACCTATGAACAACACTAAGAACACTCCCACAGTGTGTACTTACAGGGGGTCCGTCTGGGCCGATACCCTGTAGATGACATCATTTTAACAATTTACAATGCAGCAAAACAACATGATATTTCAGACAACATACAATTAGCAATTCACCTGTTCATTCATTCTACAGACCACTTTGAAAGAGTTGGGTTACCAGTGCCATAGCTCTTCTCACAGGGTTTAATATCCATTCAGGCATTGTTTTTATTTTTACTGTTGAAAGTGTCTGTATAACTATAAAACAATCAAATTGTTCAAAGTATTTAAAGTATATATTCAAATTCAAAGTATGGTTGACATTAGAGCATCCAGCATCCAAAAAAAAGTGTGTTTGTCACTTACAGCCATGCCACGAGGTCCAGGTTTGCCAGGCTCTCCCTGAAATTGAGCAAACAGAATCAGGTCAACATTTCTCTGACCTTCCTCTCTCTCCCATGGGGCAGGAAGTCGGCCATGTTTGGGGGCACCTCACTGCTGCACCATTTAAAGAATTACAACTGGAATGCTGACAACTGTCACAGGATCAAAGCCTCTGGGTCTAAAGCCTGTGCGTGCCAGTGTGCAACTGAGACAGTATTTTCTGAGTGTGTGAACCTCTTGTGATTGCTCATTATTTGAAGTGAACACATCTTAAGAAGAAACTTGATTAAGCCCTTTGTGGTATGGTATTCTACAAGTTTTGTTACACGGCAAGCAATCAAGCACTTTGTGATGTGCTGTTCAACAAGTTTTGTCAAGCAAAAAGTAATCAGGCGCTTGCTGGATCACACCACTCGTCACTGTGCCTGAACCGCTGTGCACACAGGCCCGCAGGTTGTTAGCTTAATAAGGGCTGATGCTAAGAGCTCTGTTACCCATTGAGATTATGGGGTACACAGACAGGATTAGGGCTTATTTGTCACGAGGAATTGCCTTGCACGGTGCATTTCCCAGCACTGCGCCGTGCCCAAGCAGAGCTAGATAGAAGGTAGCAGGTTAGCCGCTAGCCACCAAGGGGCCTCTCGGACGGGGAGAAGCCGAAGTCTGTCTCATTAGTCAGTCACCTTCTGTCCAGCTGGGCCGTCTCTCCCGGCGTCTCCGACAGGGCCGGTCAATCCCTGCACAAAAACAGACACAGGAAGAGGCAGGGGGTGTTACCTAATTAATCACAGCAAGGTGAAGATCAAGCAGGGTCAGGCTGTGGATGTTTTGTTTTTCTCCTCTCCTACAAAAAAAACTGTAGCATTCAAAAGACTGTCCCTGTGGGAAGAGAGGTGGGAGTGACTGCTGCTGTCGTATTGTTTACCTGACAGTGCAATCAGCTGTGGAGTGTAATGCTGTTAGATTCCTATTGATGCTCTGCTCTGTGCAAATTGTCCTGGGTAAACTCAACCACTGCAATTTATTAGCAAATGTGCTTAGACACTTTGTTAGTGTAAAATATGAGCCAATACCTTTGGACTTACTAACATTATAATATGAAATAAATTATTATTCCTAGGAGAAGTAGTTGTGGTAGTAGCAATAATAGTAGTAACTATATAGTAACTATATTGTAGTAATTATAGTAGAAGCAGTAATAGTAGTATTGCTATTAACTGACACTAAAAATATTATCATCATTGTCATCATCATCAGGTCTGTAAAACTTAACATATCCAAAACATTCAAGCTATGTCATATGGCATATGATTAGAGATTTCCCCCCATTTGCTGATGGGTGGGATAAGGAGGCGTGGTGCACATATGATTATCACATAGGCTCCACCTCCCCCAGTAAACCCATAAAACTGATAGTTCCTATCAAATTAGCCCATATGTATTTAGCTTACACACTGGTAAGAGAAGCTCAAAAGGTTCATTTATATGGTCTATTTTTATCTATAAATGCAGGACTCTGGCTCCAATACAATAGCTTTCATAATAAGGTTGACTGAGGGCCCTGATACTACAGGTCTTTAAGTGGTCTAGGACCCTGCAGGCATTCTGAGTGAAAAAAAAAAACTCAAAGCCAGACTGCCTGGGCCCTCCGAGACTGCTGCTGACAGACAGGCTGCATTCCTTCCCAGTGTCTCAAACAAACCCCCATTCACTGCCATCATTCCACACCAGGATGAGGATTCTCAACAGGAGGTACTCGCTGACCAAAGGTCCAGCCAAGATACACACCACTATTGTGGCCCCAATGAGAAATGCTGGGGTAACTCAAAACACTATCTTGCAAGGACTGCAAGATTGCTTCAAAAGGGGGTGGTGGAATATTACTGGTCAAAAGGTTTTGGACTATGGTATTTTGTTGGGGCTTTTGCATGAAACACAGGGCCCACTGCAGGGCCTGGCCAAAAAATACACCAAATAAAACAGTTGAACATGTGCTTTTGCAAATGAGGGGATCCATGTCTGCTCCCTTCTGTTAGTTAGATGGTTCAGCTCCAGCATGAGCTCTTCCTCCGCACAGGAACCTGTCAGCATCCATGGCGATCGTGTTTTCCTAACCCAGGCTTCCATTTTCACAAGGATCAGCATTTAATTAAGTCCAGGCCACAGCTTCCCCCGGTCAAACAAAAAGACTGCTGTCTACAAAAGGGAAACTCCTCTAGGACGCTTTACCTTCTCCTTCTAAAGAAAAAATTCTCTGTATTTATTTTTTTCTTTTTTTTTGACACAAGAACTTCCCTCGGTACATTTCAATGAACTCAATGCACCATGAAGGAGGGGCATGTGTAATCAGCTGTAATCCGTGGCCAAAAACACTAATGACACGGCTTCAATAAGCACCAAACAGTTTGCTGTCAGGCATGGTGGAATAAACAGTCTCGGGGGCATCTTCAAGCAGATGAACTATAGATGAGTAACAGCAACTAGTGTAACATGCTCCAATTACTCACATCAGCTCCAGGTAGCCCAGGTAGTCCCGTAGAGCCTGGTTTACCCCCATCTCCATTGGGACCCTACAAGAACATTGTTTGAATGACCCAGTTAAATTAAGAACACGTATAAGCTATACAGAAATATACCAAATAGAAGACGAAAGCATATGGAAATAAATGGAAATTGAAAGTGATGCTTACAGGTGGGCCATCTTCACCATCATCACCTCTTTCGCCCTAAAATAAAAGACGCTGTGACATAAGTGTATACAACATCAACAACAAAACATTTTAATAGTAGCTACAATTTACCTTTCGAAAGCTAGTAATATCATATCTGATAGCTTTTCTAAAAGGGGGTGTGTCCATTTCCCTCACACAGGTCATGACCCATGTAAGTTAAGTAGGAAGGATGGATTACACTATTCTCTCTTTGCAAGTGATATTAGTGAACTTACAGCGATGCCATCAATTCCAGGCACTCCAGCAGGACCTGGTGGACCAGAGGCGCCCCCATTTCTCTGTTTAAAATAAAAAGAAATTTTACATTTGTTTTTTTTTGTTTTTTTTGTTTTTTTTGGACTTCCATAGCAATTGCATTCCATAGCAATACCATGCATTCTTTCAACTTACTCATCAAAGGATCAATAAATGCATATACTTTTACGAAGTGGTGTATTCTGTTACAAATCTCTTCAGTGTTGTCTGTTAATAATTATTTACATGTGCCTATAAGACTTCTGTTGTGCCGCAACAAGTGCATGTTATAAATAAAGATTAGTCTTCCAAAACATCTACAACACACGTTCACGATTTGGATCAAATGACTTGAACATGTGCAATCTGTACACTAGAGTTCTGGAAAAAGGTATATAAATTCATGACAAAGCAATCCAATTTAGAGTTGCACATGCAAGTTAAATTAAAAAAAAGATTAGCCATCCAAAACGCCTGCGGCTCACCTCAAATCCTGCTTCGGTTATCTGTGGAATACACACAAAGAAAATGCAAACTTACTTGAGCGGAGCAAATTAGAAATATCCCAAACAACAGCACCCAAAGCGGCCCGCGACAACCCATTGCGGAGGCCGTGGTCTCTCCTGCTGGATAGAAAGGCGAAAAAACTCCGCTTTCTGGAATTAGTTGGGTTGCCGGACCCCCTGACGAAGCGACCCAACTAAACTCGTTTCAACACACTGAAGGACAAGAGATACCATAACTCTGAAAGGCTCATGTTTATTCATGACACAGGTTTTCAATGGGAAGCGATTGGAGGAATGAAAGAATGTAGGAGGGTAAAAACAAAGACCAGTCATGTGGCAGTTTTGAAAGGTGAGCGGGAATGCTTCAAGTTGTGGAATTTAGCTTGTACCAGTTTGAGTTAGGGCCTTAGTATAACTGTAAACTATTGTTCTTTTTTCATTTAAGCAGCTTCAAACCACAATGGCCCTTGAAACGTTACTTCATAACAAAGTGACGCTTTCCTTTTATTCATAATACCACATATGTAAGTATAATATGCAAAATATTGTATGCCGAAATCTTACCGATGCCTGTGCTGGAAGATTGCTACATGCTTCTATTTGAGCTCGGGCAATGTCACAGTGTATCAGCATGGACTGTAATTCGAACTGAAAAGGAAAGCACAAAATCATCCATTTAATTCATAAGCAGACATATTTTCTCTTAATTACAAATAACCACACTAGAACTTCCGTGGAATGCTATCATCCTGAAGGGGGCGGGTCGTTTTCTTTAGCTTCTTTAATAACTATGGCTAACATAAAAAATTACTAGTTTGTAAACTAATAATTAATTCATTAATAAAAGCACTGATATTGTCTTATATTATTATAAAGCCATCTTCAGAGAAGAAAAAGGTCAACCTCTTACAAGGAAAAGACTGTAGGCCGCCTCGTCTGTTAAGAGGGTAGTAACTCCACTAGAACTACCATGTTACAATTCCCACTTGTCTGTAGAAACTGGTTCAGCCAAGCAGCGAGATTCCATTCAAAGAATATAGTCTACGGCTTATTTTGGTTCTCAAATGCTCGCAGAACATTTGTGAATTAAAGACCATTCACGACTCATTCAGTTACATTATGCATATTAGGAGGGGGGCTGTGAGTTCTTTACTCAGCAGCACTACCGTTAGAATAAAATTAGGTCCAGCCTACATTTCAGTGGGAGAGTACCATGTTGTCTGCCTGGTAGCCTCTTACAGTGGCAACAGCTATATGTATAGGCCTATCAATCAAAATGCAACTCAGCTCACCGGAACTGCAATGGCAGGTTGATCCTTCAGTTTCCCAATGTGCGTGAAGCCATCCAGATTAACAGTGTTTCTTAGTGGCATGTCTTTGGTATCGACAATGATGCAATCCACCATGAGCGTCACTGAGCCCTTTTTGACCACAAGGAAGAGCTTGTGCCATTGTGAATTAAATAGTAGTGGCAGGTTGGGAAACTCGACCATTTGCCTTCTATTACCGATGGCTGTGTAAACAAATTCAAGTGACATGAGCTCCCCGTTCAAACCAACTGCCAACTGTTGGTTGCCGTTCAAGTCCAACATCTGCCATATATTCCAATTTGTGTTAAGGATCGCACTGGTCATCCGAAAAATTGCCTGAAATGCAAATTCATCCGGTAGACCCAGGGGATAGGCAGATCTGAAAAGACATATAACATTTCATTAAGTGGCTTAGGTATGTTTGGTGTTGCTGTAACATACGTGAATTGCTGTAGGCATATTTTAAGAGTATAATCTTGCTGAAAATATTCTGGCGATAGATAACTGGGATTCCATGAGCACTTGACAGCGTAACTTCAGCACCTTGGACAGGGTCAATTACCGACACTGAACGGTAGGTGTCGACTTGTGTGCTACGAAAAAAAAGTTAAGTGCAAGTTCAAGTTTATGAAGCGGACTTGAGCTTGCATGGGTTTGGGAAAGAAATGTGGTGCCTGTGCCAATTGTCGCTGCCCTACCTGGTATTGATCCGAAAGTTAAATTCCGGGCCTATTCTATACGCAACTGCCTGAGGAGTGGATCCAACGACCTTTCTGACGGTCCCACGTCTTGCTAATTCAGCGATGTGAAATTGTGACATTATGTAAAATCCTACAAAGAATCAAACAAAAACAAAGCACAAAATTACTAATGTGTTAAGAAAGTATGCTGAACAACAAAGCGTCGGGGATGTTTAAAGCTTACCCGGAAATTGAGCATCTCCGATCTGTGTTTGAGGACACATTGTCTGCTGAGTTTGAATATTGCCTAAGGAGAAAGGTACTCCTGCACAAAAAGAAGACACGTTGAGGTGTGTGTGTGTGTGTGTGTGTGTGTGTGTGTGTGTGTGTGTGTGTGTGTGTGTGTGTCGCCTTTGTCAACACCCAATTGCCGGGTTGCAAGAAAACCATGTTGACAGTGAAGACACTAAACTCAACCTCTGTTTGAAAAGCTGTGCTGGGCAACTTCTTGAATAAACAGTGACTCGTACAGCTGCGACAACTGACTCGGGTTTAATGTAGGCTATAGGCCAATATAGTGGAATTTCTTGGTGACAGGCAACATTTACATAAAAACTTTCAACGAAATAAAAAACAAACATTTCCACAACGCCGGAAAATCATTTAAATTAGATTTTAGATTGCACAACGAGTTAACTCTGTTTGCAAGAAGCGAAGAAGTGTTAGTATCGGTATGTTATAAATATGAAGATATTAGTATGTTATAAATGACCATACATGTAGCCTAAATGCACTTACGCTGTGCGTGTAGTCCTGTACAGATACAGCGAGGAATCACGTCGCACAAAAAAAACAGAACAACCCCCCTTTGGAAAGTGGAAAGTGAAAGGTTATTCCTCTGTGATAAACAAAAAAGCTTCAATGTGATTAGAATAATGATTGCAGACCTAACCTTTGAGCTTTGATCTGATTGTCATTTGTCATCTAAAAACGACTATAATTAAGCTAATGAGTACGGTAAATGGACTAAGCTATCCCTTCCCCCTCAAATGACTTAAACGCAGAAGAGTTTACTATGTACGTTTGACACAGTACACATTTCACACATTAAAATGATTGAAAAGAAAATTAGTCAGTTTAGCTTATATGTTAGGAATACCTGCTTATCTTGTGCGTGTCGACTTCTGGTGTCATCCTTTCTTGCAGGTTCGAATTCCCTGTACCCTTTGAGCACCACAAACCTCTCACCTTGGTCTTGGTTCAGTCAGAGACACCCATCAGGCTTCCCGGTGGGGCGTGGACCACAAGCGTCAGATATAAAGGCCACGTACGTCTTTCTACATCATCAAGTGGTGGCCTTTAAGAGTCAGTATCCACTGCTATGGGACAAACGGCGTAGCAAATTTATTTATTTATTTATTTATTTATTTATTTATTTATTTATTTATTTAATTATTTATTTATTTAGCGCCACCACAGTCCCATCCCCACGTGCTGTGCCAAGTAAAGCCCCCTTTCTCAATTTACAAAGAAAACTATTTCAAACATACATGTCTATGATTGCAAATGGATAGTAGGCCTAAAACAGTTTTTAATCTGAGTTGTAAACAGTAGCCTATTTCCCTCCACTGGATGTCGCTCTTGTATTTCAGCAAAATACAGCGGCAGATGAGACAGGTGGGCCATTGAGGCTCGTAATAACTTTGTACTTGAACGTGATTGGCTTGATACGAGAATGAATCATATCTTTTTAATGCGTATACAATTCAACCATAAACTAAGAATGTACAACTTAATCTTTAAATAGTCTACTTACAGGCATAGGCCTATAACGTTGCATTGTATTGGATCCTACTTTGGACGCTCAAATATGAACCAAAAAGTAGCCTATACGTTAATTTAATTCTGTGTGCAAGCTACACCTACACACTGCCGTGTTTCATTGCCTTATGTGCATATAGACGTCGTTTGCTGTGGACCCCTTAGAGTCTAACCAAAAAGTATGGAAGCCCATGTGATTTAACTGAGTAGCAACAAAATGCTCAGTGTGTCATCTTGCAACACCCCTGCTGATGACGCTGTTTCTGGCACTCCGTAGATCTGACAGGGAAAAAATCAGTGGCAGACCATTTGAGAAAGACATTTGGGATGCGAACCCAAGTCTGATCATGTTTCAGAACAGTTGTGCCTGGAAATGTCTTTTAATTGTGCTAAATGTCGGGTAGAATTACTTTTTATCTTTTGTTAGTGATTGTCCTTAACGAATTTTCGGGTTGTGGAATTCTGAAAAGTGTGCTATGAGCCAAGTTGGTACAGCGGTATGCAGTGAAAAGAAACGCCGGGTGTAAGGATATTGGGCAATTCATCCTCATAAATCAAGCCTGGTGCCTTGGCCTTTCTGTTCAAGCGGGGTCTTTGAAAAAGGTAGTGGCTTTTCTTGTTTACTTCTACAAGTTGTTTTTCGTTCATGCTGTTGAAAACGCCAGGTAGTCATACAGAGTAGAGTCATGGAATGTTTTGTGTTCAAGAGAGTAACATTAGCTCGCTAGGTTGTTAGCCAGCACGCTATCAAGGTTAGTAAGCTAGTTAGCTCATGGTTGCCTGCTAATGTTAGCCAACACAGGTTTGTTCATATCTGCTCGGCTATCGCTACTGCAATTTGACGCTCTAGCTAGCTAACTAGCTAGATTCATTGTCGGAACTGTAATGATTTCGCTTGACGTTGCTAGCTAAGAGAGGTATCCTGGTTAGCTGGGGTTGGCTCTACATATGAAGTTATTAGATCTATGTTGTGGTATCTCAATTAATGTTGATCGCCCCATCTTGGCCTCTCTTTACCCATGTTGGGAGGTTGTTTTATAGATTATGAAAGTGACCCACGTCAACAACACCTTAGCTACCCAGTAAAGAGATTACCAAATACACATTTTTATGACATTAATATTGCTAGCAGGCTACAAGCAATGTAGGTGTGCCTAAATAGCTTGTCATTCCATTCCTTTGAAATGGATAAGAGTTATTTAGCATCACCATATTTGGACTGGTAACCTTTGCTCGTTTACCATTACCTAGCCCCCTAGACGCTGAGATGATATTAATAATCGACCCACATCAAAAGCCATTTAGTAATCGATCAGTCGATTTTGCTAGTTTGCTGGCTACCTCTGTGAGTTGTCAGCCTTCGTTTTCCCCCAAACATTTATTTCAACACGTCTAATTTTTGGAACTAGAGTTAATGACTGTAGAGGGTACATTAGTCGTATTAAGGTATTATGTGAGATTCCGATCTTTTTTGACTGAAGTGCGCTCATACTATTCATTAAGGTGATCTGTCGTTATTATTCTCATTTCAGTCTTCACCGCAAGGCATTCAGACTGCTTAGGATGTTTTCACAACAGAAAAGTGCGCTGCTATCTGGAAACACGGTGAGTCACGTCTGACGATTATTATGAAGCAACATTGCAACTGTGTTTTTGCTCTGTGTACCTTAAGCAAATGGAAACTTGTATGATCCTATAAGATAAACATCAAGGTCGTGTTTGCCATCATTGCCACCAAAGTTTTGGTTTCACTCAGCTACTTCGACAAGAAAGCAATGACAGAGTTCACGACTACAGTCAGAGATCTACCGTTTGATTAATTAATTGTGGTTTGATGCTTAATATGAGTAAAGTGTGTGATAATAAGCAGTATGGTATTCCTAGGCTAACAGGCCTAAGACCTGTCATTGGAACTTACAGGATAGTGTTGTCTAATTAGTACAGTCACTGATGATTCTGATCAACATGCAGTTAATTCATTCCATCTCTGTGAACTTAATGGCAGTTCATTTTTTTAGGACTGCCAAAGGGGAAAAAAACTGACTTCAGTTTGTGCTTATTGCAGATCATTTACTCTAACAACATTTGTGACAAGGACAGTGCGTTTATGGAAATGTGAATTGGGGAATAGTCAGAGGACATAGCATAAGAGGTCACCAGTCTGTGTGCCTGTGTGGACTGCTAGCCAGTAGCACAGATCAAGTGTGGTACCCTGCTGGAGGACCATAGTTCTTGCTATTCTCCCAACAGTCATGGTTAAAGAATGCTAGTCTTACTGTGATTAAAACTCTTTTTTATATATACATGGCCAGAATATGAGCAAGTCTCCTAACCAACCTTTCTGTCTCTGACTCCAAAGATGGATTTTTTTTTACTCAAACGTACAGGCTTATGTGCGAGGTAGCAAGTTAAACTACTGTGTGCTGAGTGTATTTCTAATATTGTGCAGCTGTGGATATAGCATTTCAGTGCTATTTTGGAGTCGTGATTCATTGCTTTGCCCTCTTTCCCACTTTCTCCCACTCACTATGTTTAGTTTATACACCTGCCAATTTCGGAAGGACTCGGCACATAGCCTTCAGTGTGCATGTTAGATGTTAGCCTATGTTTGTCTTTTAGGTAGTAGCCTTCAGTCATTTTGTGTCTGGATGTCAATCACAGTGTGTCAGTTCTGGAGTGCACACCGTTTTTACAGAACCAAGGTTGTAGTTTTGAAAAGTGCTAAGTTTAATCAAATCAGTGTTGAAAACCTTGGGTTGGAACATACCTCATTTTACAGTACCAGTGTTGTAACCTTGAATTGAAACATGTCTCATTTTACAGAACCAGTATTGTATGCAGCGGGAACGGAAAATCGTTTGTGGTCTAAACACTGTAGGCCACATGCTTGTCGTCACTGACATACTTTTTTCAAATCTCCCTCCGTCTGCAGCCTTGTCGCAAATGATGTGATGTGAGCCTTGGCCCACCTCCTCCACCTCCTCCTCCTCCTCCCGCCTCCGTCGCCTGCAGCCCCACTCCAAGATGAGCGAGGTCCAGGCTACAGTAGAGTTCTCTGTGGAACTCCACAAGTTCTACAATGTGGATCTGTTCCAGAGGGGGTGAGTAAAAAGAGCACACTTCCTTCCTTCCTTCCCAGCTCGTGCCCAGTGTCTGGACTGTTGGGCGGGTTTGCAGTCCCCCTGCTGCGCCTCAGCTGGGTTGTGCCTATTTTTGTTGTCTTCTATTATTTTTATTTATTTATTTTTGCTCTATTTTTACCTCTTGCAATTCATGCGAATCAGGTTCTGGAAAAAAATTTAATTTCTTTCTTATTTTTTCCCCGTTTTCACTGTTATGGCTTCCACGGACGTTTTGTGTAACTTTAAAGCCAGTGTCATGCAGGGCTTTACTGGATGGGATGTTGTGCTCTGATGGAGATGTACACATTAAGAATACTCACTGTGATCTGTGTGACTGTAGTGCTTATAGAAATGACATTGGTGACCACACGAGCATGTTACAACACCGACACACACTTCCTGTCCATGTGTGTTGGCCTCAAGGGAGGGTGTGTGTAACTGTACAATAGCATAATGGTGTGACCTCTGAACCTTGAGTCACATGAGTTTCTATTAGGGCTGGGTATTGCCAACAACCTCACGATACAATACGTATCACGATACAGGGGTCACGATACGATACGTATTGCGATACATGTGTATCCCAATACATGACCTTCAAGGCAATACATATCCCAATATTTTACATTACTTTACATACATTTTTTAAGAAACCAGTCATATGTATACCCAAATTATTTTTTTATTATGCTGGATAGCAAAAATGCCAGACCGCAGTGCAGTTACAATGTAATGCTGCCTTTGAACTCATAAACAGTGGCAATAACAACAACAGTTGATCTACATGATCTGGTTTTAAAACACTTCTCTCAGCTGTAAATGTAAATGTAGGACAAAGACGTAAAAAGGAGGGACAATAAATAAATATGAATGCTGAATGAATGATGAATAAACATGAAATATCGATACTGACCCCTCCGTAACGATACGTGTATTGTGAAGAGGCCCGCAACGATGTATTGCCATATCGATATTTTGAACACACCACTAGTTTCTATAGGCCACTAAGAGGCGTTTGTTTGTTTGTTTGTTTATGTGGCCAAAGCAGATGCTGTGAAAATGATCAATCTGACCATTAAAGAGCTGTGTGTGTGACCTCTTAACTTTGAGTCACATGGGTTTTAAGGCCACTGAGGGGCAGTTATTTATTTGTTTATGTGGCCTAAGCCAGTGCTCTGAAAATGACCAATCTGAGCACTTAAAAGATTAAAAAATAAATAAATAAATACGTGCCTTCCCCCCGTCCCCCAGTGCGCCTAGTGTCTCAATGCACAGTAGTGCCTCCGTTTGACTCAGCACACGCCAGAGGGAGAACTGAAATGGAGAAGTGTCTGGCCACCCCCATGAGCAAGCCAGCCCCTTTCTTCTCAAGAACACAGCCTTCCTTTTTTTCTGTTCGCTTTCGCCCATCTGCTCCTAAGCACTTAGTAATGAATCGGTGGGCCGTAAAAAAGCTGAACACTGTAATTTCATGTCGAGGCACTCGCAAGGCAGTACGTGAGAACGTGGCGACTCCATGCCAAGAGTTTGCAGCGGTGGCACATCCATCTGAGATAAACGGCTGTGCCCCGCTTTCTCATCAAGCCTCAAAGGTCAGGTTACTCTTGCGGGCATGACAAAACAGGCCGTTGTCAGAAGAGGAACCTCGCAGTCTTGTGTATGGGTTTCTCGGAAGGACAGACAGAGAGAGAGAGAGAGAGAGATCGAGAGAGAGATTGCTTTATGTGAGAGAGTCTCTCTCTCAAGGGACAGACAGTGTCATGTTTCCCTAAGCCTCCAGTCTCAGGAGTGTTTGCCCATAGGGCTTGTGCTGTGCTGTGTCGTGTCGTGTTGTTGTGTTGTGTTATAGCAGCAGGGCTGGATGAACTATTAGCTAAGACTGAATAGAGACTGTCAGGTCAGCACAGCTGCAGTTAAGAATGTGAGCAAGGCTGCACCGAGCCCCTGTGAGTCAGGCCCGCTTGCTGGTTTCCCATTCTGCTGACATGTACGGAGCCATCGGCTCCTACCCCACTCCACCCTACACACAAACAGCTGTCAATCATCTCTGTGAATTACTTTAGGCCATCACATTCCTCTACTGCCTGACTAAACATTTCTATTAGTTTGGCATGTCCAAGTGATTTTAGTTGTTCACAGCAAAGTTAACCGGCATTGTGGGTGTATCTAACTACCATTGGTATTGTTTACACTTTTCTCATACTGAACATAGATTAATATCCAGAGTGGCAGATTGGGACAAGCTCGCTTACACTCACAGCATTCCTGAAATCTTTTTAAAGCAGCATCCTTTCGGCTGTTTTAAGATGGGTCACACAGGGATAGCTCCGTTAAAAAAAAAAAAAAAAAAAATTGCACTTATTTATAACACTTGAACATGCTGAGCACTTGCTTGGCATGCTAATTTAATCCATTTTGTGGATATATTTACCCGGGATAATTATGACCGCCGCTAGCGAAGCTAGCGAAAGCGGTCATATTGGAGTTGCTGCAAAATTTTTCCCTTTTTTTTTTTTTTTTTTTTCACCGATTTTTCGTCAACGATTCCCGGGACACTGAAACTCGGGGAGACATGAATGTTTGTAGGCATGTAGCCCAAGAAGTTTGTGAGCGAATAACGCCTTTTGGTCCCCCAGGGCCACCCCCCCGCTGTGCCAGTGTCCGTTAAAGAGGGAGAGACCGGCAAAAGTTTTTGCTGAATAACTCAATGAACGTTTCACCCAACAACATGAAATTTTTGTGATATGTCGGTGTTACAGAGACGTATCGACCCAGCCCATAAACTCTCACTTGAAGCATAGCGCCACCTAGTGATAAGGGTAAATGCAAAAATTGGGATTTTGAGTTGCCAATA
Organism: Coilia nasus; assembly: GCA_027475355.1. NCBI lineage: Eukaryota > Metazoa > Chordata > Actinopteri > Clupeiformes > Engraulidae > Coilia > Coilia nasus. Next base: position 6,808,225 of record CM050204.1, on the reverse strand, counting down.
TCTTGGACCGAGAAGGTGGGAACTGCGCAAAATACGTTATGCACGATCACCACAAAGACCTCTAACACCACAGAACATGCCATAAAATTTGGTCCATAGGGGGCGCTGTAATTGTAGAAAATGTCATTTTGCCTATTATCTAGACAATGCTTAGGTTTACAACAATGTTTTTTTTATCGTGAAATCTATTGACCCTCACGCATTGAAAACACTGGTCGACGCCCACTTCCAACGAAAAAAAATTCCGTGACATTTTAATATTGCGAAAACGAATCTGAACGAACTCGTCATAGGCCGTTCATGTGAATCTCACCAAATTTGGTATATGTCATCTACAGACAATGCTGACAAAAAGTTATCAAAGGATTTATCTTGAGATAAACCGTTCCGAAGTTACACGTCAATGAACATTTAACACGTAGCTTAAAATTCTTCAAATGGCCGTATCTTGGCTAATAATTGCTCAAATTTGGTCAAAGTTGACATTCCATCTCTAAACAGATTTCTTTTCATGTGTACTAAATTTTGTGACATTTCGTCATAGGGGGCAATGTTTATTGGCGAAGCTAGGTGTCAAAAAACAGTTTTTGTTAAATAACTCGCCAACAATTTTGCCCAAGACAACGATTTTGCGTTAGTATGTCGGTGTTACAGAGATGTATCGACCCAGCCAATAAACGCTCACTTGAAGCGTAGCGCCACCTAGTGATATGAGTGAATGCAAAAATTGGGATTTTGAGTTGCCAATATCTTGGACCGAGAAGGTGGGAACTGCGCAAAATACGTCATGCACAATCACCACAAAGACCTCTAACACCACAGAACATGCCATAAAATTTGGTCCATAGGGGGCGCTGTAATTGTAGAAAATGTCATTTTGCCTATTATCTAGACAATGCTTATGTTTACAACAATTTTTTTTTTATCGTGAAATCTATTGACCCTCACGCATTGAAAACACTGGTCGACGTCCATTTCCAACGAAAACAATTTCCGTGAAATTTTAATATTGCGAAAACGGATTTGAACGAACTCGTCATAGGCCGTTCATGTGAATCTCACCAAATTTGGTATATGTCATCTACAGACAATGCTGACAAAAAGTTATCAAAGGATTTATCTTGAGATAAACCGTTCCGAAGTTACACGTCAATGAACATTTAACACGTAGCTTAAAAATCTTCAAATGGCCGTATCTTGGCTTTTAATTGCTCAAATTTGGTCAAAGTTGACATGCCATCTCTAAACAGCTTTCTTTTTATGTGTACTAAATTTTGTGACATTTCGTCATAGGGGGCGATGTTTATTGGCGAAGCTAGGTGTCAAAAAACAGTTTTTGTTAAATAACTCGTCAACAATTTTGCCCAAGACAACGATTTTGTGTTAGTATGTCGGTGTTACAGAGATGTATCGACCCAGCCCATAAACTCTCACTTGAAGCATAGCGCCACCTAGTGATATGGGTAAATGTAAAAATTGGGATTTTAAGTTGCCAATATCTTTGACCGAGAAGGTGGGAACTGCACAAAATACGTCATGCACGATCACAACAAAGACCTCTAACACCACAGAACATGCCATAAAATGTAGTCCATAGGGGGCGCTGTAATTGTAGAAAATGTCATTTTGCCTATTATCTAGAGAATGCTTATGTTTACAACAATTTCTTTTTTATCGTGAAATCTATTGACCCTCGCGCATTGAAAACACTGGTCGACGCCCACTTCCAACGAAAACAATTTCCGTGAAATTTTAATATTGCGGAAACGAATCTGAACGAACTCGTCATAGGCCGTTCATGTGAATCTCACCAAATTTGGTATATGTCATCTACAGACAATGCTGACAAAAAGTTATCAAAGGATTTATCTTGAGATAAACCGTTCCGAAGTTATACGTCAATGACCATTTAACACGTAGCTTAAAAATCTTTATATGGCCGTATCTTGGCTTTTAATTGCTCAAATTTGGTCAAAGTTGACATGCCATCTCTAAACAGCTTTCTTTTTATGTGTACTAAATTTTGTGACATTTCGTCATAGGGGGCGATGTTTATTGGCGAAGCTAGGTGTCAAAAAACAGTTTTTGTTAAAAAACTTATCAACAATTTTGCCCAAGACAACGATTTTGTGTTAGTATGTTGGTGTTACAGAGATGTATCGACCCAGCCCATAAACTCTCACTTGAAGCATAGCGCCACCTAGTGATAAGGGTAAATGCAAAAATTAGGATTTTGAGTTGCTAATATCTTGGACCGAGAAGGTGGGAACTGTGCAAAATACGTCATGCACGATCACCAGAAAGACCTCTAACACCACAGAACATGCCATAAAATTTGGTCCATAGGGGGCGCTGTAATTGTAGAAAATGTCATTTTGCCTATTATCTAGAGAATGCTTACGTTTACAACTATTTTTTTTTTATCATGAAATCTGTTGACCCTCACGCATTGAAAACACTGGTCGACGCCCACTTCCAACGAGAACAATTTCCGTGAAATTTTAATATTGCGAAAACAAATCTGAACGAACTCGTCATAGGCCGTTCATGTGAATCTCACCAAATTTGGTATATCTCATCTACAGACAATGCTGACAAAAAGTTATCAAAGGATTTATCTTGAGATAAACCGTTCCGAAGTTACACGTCAATGAACATTTAACACGTAGCTTAAAATTCTTCAAATGGCCGTATCTTGGCTTTTAATTGCTCAAATTTGGTCAAAGTTGACATGCCATCTCTAAACATCTTTCTTTTCATGTGTACTAAATTTTGTGACATTTCGTCATACGGGGCGATGTTTATCGCCGAAGCTAGGTGTTGAAAAACAGTTTTTGTTAAATAACTCGCCAACAATTTTGCCCAAGACAACGATTTTGTGTTAGTATGTAGGTGTTACAGAGGCATATTGACCCAGCCCATAAACTCTCACTTGAAGCATAGCGCCACCTAGTGATAAGGGTAAATGCAAAAATTGGGATTTTGAGTTGCCAATATCTTGGACCGAGAAGGTGGGAACTGCACAAAATGCATCATGCACGATCACCACAAAGACCTCTAACACCACAGAACATGCCATAAAATTTGGTCCATAGGGGGCGCTGTAATTGTACAAAATCTCATTTTGCCGATTCCTTGCCTTCACAAATCAGTCCTTCACACTACACATTCAAAACCCACATCCATGCCCACTTACAGGAAATCATTTCCACAGAAATTCTCACCTCACAACACTGTTCTATCACACACTCATCACACCAACAGTTCCCACATTTCAATATACTGCGGCGGTCATACCATGTACCGCTATGCGGTACATCTAGTTTTATCAAGGAACTGCTTTCCAGGCAGCCTGTCCTCTATAAAAAATAAAGATGCTTTGTTGTTGGATCACATCTTTGCAGAAGTATTTCTAAGAAACAGACCAGACACATGTTTGGTGGTGTTTATTTGTCATGAAAAGACAGCTGATTAAATTGACGGAGCATAATTGTCACGGCCTAATTTAATGTCTGTGTGAGTGTCAACAGGCATGCTCACAATATCAAGGCGCTAGTCTCAGAGCTGTAGTGCACGTCATTTCTGAAACGGCTCCCGAAAACACCTCATGATTGGTGCTTCAATTGGACACCCAGGTTGATGCGCCAGTGTGGCTACTTTCAAACCCATTTCCCAACTATGTGGAGAGAAGAAGGGCTTTCCTGAGAGAGTGAGTTAGAGAGAGACAGAGAGACAGACAGGGTCTTGGGGTTGCTGATATTGATTCCATTTGTGGGGAGAACGTGCAGCGGATGTTGCCTCCAGGGGTATCAGTGATGCCGGCCCCCTTCCTGCCTCTGGCTCGGAGTGAAGTGCCTCCACGTTTGGCGAACTTGGGCTTTTTTGCATTACATTACACTTCGCCGATGCTCTTATCAAGAGCGACTTACAGTTATTTAGGCACAGGGTACAGTTTTTGGAGCAATGTGGGGTTAGGTGCCTTGCTCAAGGGCACTTCAGCCATGGATGAGGGTTCAGAGGCTTCTTCTGACTTGCCTGTCAGATTACTTTACAACCACTTTTGAGTTCCACCTATTTGCCTGTAGTCTTCAGACCACACCAACCCACACCACACCACACTCAGCAAGGATGGCTTGCTTTCATACCTGCAGGCCTGCCGACGCTAGGTAGCGTGTAGACGCTAAACAATGCTAGGGGTGGAAAAACGGGTAAGGTCGCATATCAGGTGAAAATGCGCTGCACAGCCTGCTCTACATGGGGGGGAAATGGCGGTCTGTTTGTTTGTGGCTATTGTTTGTTTGTGGCTATTGTTTGGCTAAACACAGACGCCGGAGTATCTACGGAGCAGAGAATGGTGTTGCCTTTCAGGAAATAAAAAGACATCTCTGGAGGATCCCCAAACAGGGATTACTGGGTAGTTTGTATTCAAGTGCAGATGCCACCGTGCTTGGTGTCCTCAAGTGGCACGAATAGCATCGCTCTCCTTCCTGTTCGGTGCGGGAGCCTGGCCCACCACAAAGCACTCTGTTTCAGATGGCAGTCCCGGTGGAATGCGGGACATCTGAGCATCCCCTTTTCTTTCCCCATCCTGAAATGCCACAGTTCCCATACCAGCAACACTCGCATACCAACATCTCCGGCAGCACTGAGGTCACAGTGGGGCCTTTCTTCATCACACTGGGGCAGGTTTGGGGGGAGGGGGGGTTATTATGGGCTTTGGGGGGAGGGGCGGTGTTGGGGGGTGGGGGGTGGGGGTACTAGAAGGTTTGCTCAGCTGCTGTCAGGAAACAAGCTTCGGGACCCACAGGGCTGTAGTCCACCACACACACACACACACACCCACACACACCCTCTGGCCCCACGTTTGAGTCTCCTTGGAAACAGCTGGCTACGGCTTCCTGATCTGAAGACCTGGTGCATTGTGTGCCGATGGTTCCACTACCCTTTTAATTTGTGCAGCAGTGCACGATCAAATAATAACACCCCCACCCCCACCCCCTTCTTCCTGGCTCCGCCAAAAGAAAAGAGAGAACACTTGTTTTCTATTTTTGAAGGCGTCCGTCTCTTCCCTGCCATTGAATAGTGCTCGGCCCCCTCAGGAAGCAAACAAGTGGAGCTCGCGGCTTCTCCCAGTGATGTGTCCGAAGCACTCTCGCACATCAGCTGAGTGTTAACACAACAGGCGTGGGAGGTATCGGGGTGCTATTATACATAGATGACGTGCGGAGTCTGTGGGTGTGTGTGGGGGGGATGTCTTTGGTCGGGATGCTTCAGAGCATTTTTACAGCCTGGCTTTTGTGTGGCCTTTTTGAGCCAAGGCTGTTTAAGCGACCATGGCCCACTGGAGGGTTAATAGGATGCTACTGCGAGTGTGTGTGTGTGTGTGTGTGTGTAAGGAGGACGTAAGGGGCTCATCACTCATTCATGAGCGCTCAAGTTTCTGCCTCTGTGCCTTTTGTGTCCTGCGACATGCTCAATTTGTTCTCCCCTTACTACACACACATCCACTCTCCCTGGTGCTCATCCACTATACACACACACACACACACACAGACACACATGCACACACACACCTTTCTGCCCTCTGTGGTCTCTGTTCCACCTGACCTTTTCCTATGTAATGTTAAACCAGCACTTTCCCTGAGATTTAAGACTTGGATGTGATCTGTCTCGTTTGTCTCGGTTGGTAAAGAGGTGTCTAGTATTCTACCTGTTTCCTCTTCCCTCCTCCAGTGCCCAAGCAGTTTGTTTGCCACACAAAATGAAAGCGCATGTGTGTGGATATTTGTGTTGTTGGAAGTTGTTGAAATATGTAGGAAATATGCAGTACCTTTGTGTGTCCAAAGACCATGTTCATGCATGTTTGCTGCCTAATCTGTTTTATGCATACACATGCATTAGTTTATATCTTTATATATACATATATAGACATGAATTCTCAGTTTCAATTTCAGTTGTGAATGTTTTTGCTTTTTTGACAACAGATTCTACCAGATCCGTGCCAGTATGAGAGTGCCACCGCGGGTCCCTCACCGAGTGGAGGCCAGTCTGCTCCATCCCTCAGGTCAGTGTGTGTGTGTGTGTGTGTGTGTGTGTGTGTGTGTGTGTGTGTGTGTGTGTGCACCCAGCAGGATGCCCAGAGCATCCCACCGTCACCACCAGCTGGCTCATCAGAGCTTTCACCAGGCACCGCAAGCCTCGCCATTAAGCTGCTTATTCCGAAAAAGGGGGGTGCTGGGGGTGTTGTTTTTTTTTTACAAGTCTGTATTTTGCTTCAGAAATGTTAAGGGGTGTTAATATCAGATCTGCAGAGCATGAGCGATTGCTGTTGAAAGGCACACCACAAATGTAGCATGCCACAAAGTCTGTCTTGTACTATGTGTATCGAAATGGGGGAGGGGGTAGTTTATATGATGGGCCTGCCAAGTGCCCAAGCCTTAGAACAAGACGTCACTGACACATGCACAGCTATTTAGAAATGTTTTCATCGACTGAACATATAGTACAGTGTTTATCACCTTGAACATGCCACAGGACATGATTATCATGCCGATGTCTGCTATTGTTTTGTGTTATAGACCTACTTTTACTAACTAACTTTACTAGCTAACTACAGGCCATGGTGCCATGGTCGCAGTTTCGGAAGAGTGAAATACTACCTCTCTGTATTTGTGTTGATTGCTTGACAGCAGCAAGCACAACTGAATCAGATGTCCTCACTAAAGTTCTTTGATGTGTAAAAAAACCTATAGGCAGAAATCACTCAGTGGCATGCTGTTAGATTGCAACCACATTTATCTGACTGTTTGCTGTACAGTCCTGTGCTTCATTTGTCTTTTATGCTGCTGTTAGTGTGACAATGCATTTGTGCAAAGCTAGTGTATGCAGTATGTAAACATCATCTATATATTTCCTGACCCCTGAGGGCATCCAATACCAACTGACCATAGCCACTTGATCACATATTGCCAAAGACGGATTAGTTTTTTTTTTTTTTCACCCTTGGAGTGGTCGGGCAGCCACTTCAGCTGGCATCAAAATGTAACGTCGGTTAGAAAGTGCTGCATTGTTGTAGGTTTTGATGGTTCAGGTGAAACCTGATACTGTCTGCTGATTACAGGAGCGTGCCTCATCAGAGGCATTTAATGCTCTGAAACTTCCTGGGCACGGAGGAAATGCCTCTGCGATAAGGTGAATCATTGACCTGAATCAGTGGTGTGTTTAACTTCCACACGTTCATCAGTCTGCCCACTCAGGCGTTTGTGGAGTTTGGCACGGGCAGGCTTTACTCAAGGGGTTTGCGTGTGTGCACGTATTAAGCCGCTGTTTGCTTTTGATCGAGGACATGTGCCTGAAAATCAGCCATTTTGTGCAAGTGAACCCTGATCGTACATTTTTGATAAACCAACTGACATCTCTTGTCATGCATTTCCAAGTATTTTTTTTTTGTTTGGTTGCTTTGAGCAGTGTAGCACCTGGTTGTGTGTTTGGACTAGTGCATACAGATATGTTTTGGTTTGTTTGCTTGTTTGATTCAGCCGAGTTCTCTTAAGCCCAGTGTTTGAAATATTCCACCCTGCTGAAGCATTTTTAGCATGATTGCTTTTATCTAAGGCCGCACGCGTGTTCCTCGGTGTGACACACTGCCATTCAGTGTTTAAAAGTACTGCTAATTGCATTGGGGCTTGATGAAAAGTCCAATATTGTTGGATGCCAGTCAGTTTGTCAATGAAGCCTGTGATTTGTAATGCCCCGGGGCAGATGGCTCATAAAATCGTTAGGCTCCCTTTCATGTGCTTCTCCGTGTTGGCAAACAGAGGCAGCGGACGCATGGGTGCACACGGCGTGTTTGCCATCTGCTTCCCCGGCCCAAGGTGTGCACGTGGCGGACGGGCACACACCTGGCCATGCCGTGCCTGTGGAGGGGAGTGCAGCGCAGGCAGGCAACTGAACGTTCCAGAAGGTCTCTGCTACCCTCTGGCTGGTCTGGTCACTTATCTGTGGGGTGTGCTCTGCGTGGTGGAGCGTACACTGCCTGGGAATGTCTGTCAGTCTACAGATTTCACTTGTCTTTCTTCACAATTTGAGATGATTTTTTTTGTTGTTTAAGTAGAACGTAAGCAAAGGTTTATCAGTGATAAATTAAGAAGAAATTGTCACAGAGGAATTTTTCTACGCTGGAGATGGGTTGCTGCTCTTTTATGGCAATAAATCAAAATGAAGATGGGTGGGAGCACAAAAGATTAAAAGAATTAGATTATGTGTCCTTTCTGAATGCTTTCAACTCGGTTATGAGGCCCAGCTTTAGAAATGCACACTGTGGAGCAGAGGCCCAGGACACTGAGCCAGTATGTGCATGTGAACAGTGACACTTGTCTATCTCCACATGTGTGCTCTAGTGTTTGCTAATGCAGTTGTGAACTGCCTGCATACTAGACAAATGGTTACTTCACGCCCTGTCCGTGCAATGCATTCCACCTTGTGTGTCTGTATGTGTGTGTGTGGGAGTTTTCACTGATAAGCTGAGTACGAGTTCGGTTGTCTTTCCGAAGGTCTTAAAGGGCAAGGCGCGGTGCCGCACGTCTTTCCCTCCTTTCCTGCATATTTCTTCGTTTAGCTCAGTGCCACACAGCCTCTGGAAGATGCCGCAAGCCTGCCTGTGCAGTGTGCGCCGTCCCGTCGCAGTCTCGCTCAAACGTCCGCTCGCCCATACTTGTTTTTCTTAGAAGAATTTGTTCTTTTCTCTGAGTGACTGCCATGCCTTTTCTCCTCTTGCACAAAGTGTTACTGTGAATGCATTGCATTTGTTGCAATCTGAAATGATTCATCTCCCGTCACCTCCTGTTTCCAAGCATGCTACTGGGAGGTGTCTGCTTCAGTCCTGCGTCAAGTGTAACAGTAGCAGTAAGCGTACTACACCTCCAGGCTAGAATATCAGCCCCTTGCTTACACAGACTTGGAGCTCAGGTGGTTGATGTGCCTGTAGGAGACGGAGGAGGTCTGCTGTGCACACTGTAGCCTGTATGCTAGTTAGACCAACAAAAAAAAAAGCAAGGCAGTGTTTTGGCCACAAGGTCTTTGTCAGGCCTCATGTGCATTTAGGCCAATGAAAAAAAGCGCTAATTAGCTGTGGGAGTTTGTGGCTCGTAATGGCCTGCCCTACAGTGTGACAAGTCTTGACTGATGCTGGAGTGCTGACGCGTCCACTATGATGCCAAAGGGGAGGTGATGTGGGAGAGCAAGACTTGCATGTGCTGGCACCTGCTGGGTGCTCTGGTGCCTGCCCTGCCTGCCCGCTTTGCCCGTGGTGGAGGTTGTGAAACCTGTTTCTCCGGTGGCAAAGGCTGTCAGTGCATCAGTATTGACGTTTCATTGTGTTAGCGCTAGTCCTGGCTTTCAGCTCGCTCTCATCGCGCTGTGCACAGAATGGCCTTTTGTTCCGCTGTCTGTCTATATCCACAGCTCACCCCTGCGCTCCAGCAGCAGAGTAGCTGGCTTGAAGGATGAGGCAAGCGGTGCCAAGCACGTAGCAGCACTGGACCTGCACTATATACACACCTAACTCCTGCAGTTTGCTGTTTCAGACCACAGTTTGCATGAGTCAAGTGTAGGTCTTTGCTCCGTAGCATTGTAAAGCATGTAAATGATTTTTATTTTATTTGGTGCCCTTATTTGCATATGCTATATTTATGTACAAGTCTCATGCAAAAGCAATCAAATTTTGTTAGCTGGGTGCGGTGAAATTGCTGTTGAGCAAAGACGCATTGAGCAGAGAGATCATGCTCCTACATTAATTAGCCTTGTTTAATAGTCAAGTATTCTGACACATTAGCAGTTTACCTTTTAAGGAGTTTACATTTATGAGCGATCATGGCATAACCCCTAGTGATGCCCTTGCAAAAGAGGCAAATGACTGGCATCAGAACAGATCCCAGTCAAACGTGCCTTGCAGGGGATGTGCACACGTTTTAAACACTTGAAAGGATCCCTGGCTAGTTAGACATGCTGGCCTTATATGATTAACGTTCGCGTCAACTGCATATATGTCATATAAAAAAAACCTCAAAAATGTTCGTTTGTATGAGAAGATGTAGAAAATCCGTTCAGCTCATAGTTCGCCGTTCTCATTACATTCTTCTTCAGTGCATTCTGGGTCGATGACATCAAATGGTTGTGACGAGAGTTCTCCTGTGCTCTGATGCACGGAATATCTGTAAACCACAGTGTCATAGCGTTTTACTGCACAGGCTATTCTCATATAGCATGGGCCTGCACTAGTAGATAATTATGAAGTATACTTATACGAGTATGTCTCCATCACACAATGACGCTACTTTGATCCATTAGCTCTCCCTAAACTGACCCTGACGGAAAACGGAGCTCCTTACAACAAAAACTCTCCCTCTCCGTTGGCACTGGCAAGCAGTTCGCCGCACAGGCACCATTGATGTTGGCCCACTCTCGCTTCCCCACCTGTCTGACGGTCTTCCTTTTCAGTATTGTCTGCCAAATTGTCCTCCAGACTTGCAAACTGAAAAGGTCGAACAGAAGCTGTTGAAGTGTTCATAGACAATATCTTGCTGAGTGTCTTCACAAAACGGAGATTGCAAATCCTCGCAACCATTTGATGTCATTGACCCAGAATGCATTGCGACCTAAACAAGAGTGGCAAACTACAAGCTAAATAGATTTTCTAGATTTTTTCATACAAACGAACATATTTGAATTTTGTTATATAACATATATATATATATAGTCTAGCTCACACCAAGGTTAATCATATCAGGCCAGCATATCTAACTAGCCAGGGATCCTTTTAAGCTTACTGACAGAAAAAAAATGTTTGTGCTGTGGCCTCACAAGCTGAGAAGTTTAAATAATTGTAAGGCTACAGCTCATTGCCGTATAAACTTTGAACTGTTCTGCTTCTCTGACTGTATGTGACAGAATAGGCTCAGCAACAGTACAACAGCGTGAAAGCCAGGCTCCAATTAACATACGAGGCTGTTATAGGGCATTGGGAAGAAAGTCTCTGAAGGGCGTCTTTGATTCTCTGTGTGAAACTTGTGGTAATAATGAAAACCCCCCGTTTAGTTTTTAGCTTATCATGCATGCGATCACTTCAGAGGCTTTTCACTTCAGAGGTTTGCCGCTGTGAGCCATTTCTTATGAAGTTTGAGCTTTATGAACTTGGCTGTTGTTTAAGTTAAAAACAAAAGATTAAAAGTAGCAAAAGTAGAAAATGTGACTGCTCTTAATGGTTTATTTGCCAATTGTTTATTCACCACTCTTTAGTTTGTGTGAAATATTGTGCGTTAAATGGTTTCAAACCTAATTTTATCATGTGTGTATGATGATAAATCAGCTGTGGTGGAACTTGAACTGTCTTCATCATTTCGAGAGACTAATTAATTCAAGTGATTAATTTACCAGTTATTGTTCTCCTGTTACCTAAGCGGACCTTCTGGCTTCATTGTCTCAGCCTTGTTGATTCCAAAATAAGTACGACTGTTGTGCAGACAGTAGCCTGTTTGGCAGCTTTGCGAACTTCTAATTGAGTCAGGCAGCTGCAGTGAACTGGAACGAAGGAAGTTTAGGCAGGACTTTGATGGTGTTCTTCCCTTTCCCCCCTCTACCAGGAACAGACCTCGCCTTCCCCGCCAGTGTTCAAGATGACGTCATCTGCAGCAAGACCTTCCAGATCCTGTATAAGAATGAGGAGATAGTCGTCAACGATGTGCTGATTTTCAAAGTCATGATGCTTCTGGATGAGAGGAAAGTAAGTTGTGCATCTTTGAACCTTCTTGTCTCTTAGAGAAACTAAAGAAAATCTAATCACTCCTGTTGTATTTCACTTCATTGTTTTGCTTGTTTTGGTCTTGAGGTTGTATGGAGTAGCTGGTCCAGGATCCAGACTTCTGTGTGCTTTTTTCACTGTTTAAGTGTTGGTCTTTTTGTTCCTCCTTAACTACCAGGTGGAGGAATCTCTAAATGAGATGGACTTCCAGCTCGTTCTGGACCTGTTCTTCACTGACGGTGACTACTCGTATGTATCCCACGGTTCTGAGACACGCCTTTTGTTTGATTGTTTATTTGTTTGTTTGTTTGTTAAAATGTCTTGTGTACGTCATGCAGAGCAGAGCTCAGTGAGAACAGTAGAAGGTAGTGTCTGGTGTGCACATAGCTCAATAGTTGGCTATCTCTGTGAGTAATTGATTGGTTAAGGGATTGATTTGGCAGTTAAGGATTGTAAAGGAGGATGTCATTTTCTCACTTCACTCTTGTGATAATTTCATCATCCCTGTTTTCTACCTGCTGCCTGGCAGCCCTCACTGACCCGTCAACTCCAGGCTACTTAGCAGTAGCTCATGTCAACTCCAGGCTACTTAGCGGTAGCTCATGTCAACTCCAGGCTACTTAGCAGTAGCTCATGTCAACTCCAGGCTACTTAGCAGTAGCTCATGTCAACTCCAGGCTACTTAGCAGTAGCTCATGTCAACTCCAGGCTACTTAGCAGTAGCTCATGTCAACTCCAGGCTAATTAGCAGTAGCTCATGTCAACTCCAGGCTACTTAGCAGTAGCTCATGTCAACTCCAGGCTACTTAGCAGTAGCTCATGTCAACTCCAGGCTACTTAGCAGTAGCTCATGTCAACTGTGTGCCCTCTGTCATCTTTCTCCTCCTCTTCTTTTCCTCTCTGCTCCGCTCCTCCACACTCCTTTCTTCTCTTCTCTTTCCCTCTCCACTCCTCTCCTCTCTACTCCCCTTCTTTCCAATCCTCTCCTCTCTGCTCCACTCCTCTTCACTCCTTTCTTCTCCTATCCCCTCCTCTCCTCCTTTCTTCTTTTCTTTTCTCTCCTCTTGCCTTTTCCACTCCCCTCCTCTCCTCTGGTCTCCTCCATTCTTCTTTCTTCTCTTCTCCCTTCTCCTCCCCTCTCCCCCTTCTTCCTCTCCTCTCCTCCTATCCTCTCCTCTCTTCTCCTCCCCTTTCCTCTCCTCTCCTCTCCTCCCCTCTCCCCCCCCTCCTCCTTCTCTCCTGTCCTCTCCTCCCCTCCCCTCCCCTCCCCTCTCCTCTCCTCTCCTCTCCTCTCCTCTCCTCTCCTCTCCTCTCCTCTCCTCTCCTCTCCTCTCCTCTCCTCTCCTCTCCTCTCCTCTCCTCCCCTCCCCTCCGCAGGCCTGAGGACCCCACCACCCTGCAGAGCATCAGCAGCCGGACGCTGCGCTTGCACTTTAGCCTCCAGCAGGGCGTCCATCAGCACGTCAACGTCATGTTCGACTACTTCCACCTGTCCGTCATCTCCGTGGTGGTCCACGCCTCCCTGGTGGCCCTACACCAGCCCCTCATCAGGTCAGCCAGCCAGGCACACACATCATCGGATGGGACAGCAAGTTAGGCTGATCAGTGCTTTCACTCAGGGTCTGATCAGTGCTTTCACTCAGGGGCTCGCTTTAGAAGACCTGGAGACCTGGGGAATTATACACACATGCTTGCTGCACCGGGGTCTTAAAGGGATTTGCTTAAATCTGTGTGACAACATGACAGCAAGCGTTAGCCTTTTAAGGACTCGCCCTGTGTTCTTAAACCCCTGTAGACTTGTTTTTGGCAGTCCTCTTGGAGATGGCACAGAAAATCTGGCTTGGAACTATTCAAATCCTTGTGCCATTGTGACTTGTGCCATTTGTCAGCTACTTCAGGTCTTGCCAGTTTAGTCTTTGGCTCTTGGTCGGCTGTGTTAATTTGTCCGTCTCTTTGCATTTTTCTTTGTGTGTGTGTGTGTATGTGTGTGTATGTAGCTTCCCCCGCCATGTGAAGAGTACGTGGCTGAACCGAAACGCCCCAGCTCAGAGCAGAGACACCCTCATCCCCCCTCTGGAGAACGTGGTGTTTGGCAGCAGCTATGTCAAGCAGGTGTCCCCAGATGTAAGTCCAGTTCGGCAGGCTGCACTCTACACCCACGCTGACACACAGAGCCATGGCCTGCTAATGAGCCCACCGATGGTGGCCCTGAGTCGTGCAGCGGCTCACAGTTTTAGCACCTCAGGAACACGTAGGCCGAATCCAAAATGTTCACTCGTTCACTATGTAGGGGACAAAGCAGTGTAACCAAGTGAAAAGTGAAAGTCAGTCCGATTGGTCACTGTGATCACATGGCACATCACAGCACACAGTGCACACAATGTGAAATTCAAACTCTGCATTTAACGCACACATGAGCAGGGGGCAGCCATGACAAAGGCACCTGGGGAGCAGTGTGATCCTGCGGTCACATGTCCGATACCCTAAACGCTAGGCCACCACTGTGCCTGGGGAGAGTGGCCGCACTCTTTGCTTGAAGGGAAAGAGGCTGGTCCACTAAGCTACGATTTGGCTTGTGTGTTATAACAAAACTTGAATTGAACTTGAAAGTCCACTCTTGCATGCTGACGCCAATGCTGAGAACTGACGCCACTGCAGGGAACTGGAAAGTAGTTAAAATTTTCTCCCTTGCATGTAATCTTTGGCAGTACATTTGGTAGTGTATTGTGTAAGAATCCAAGAAATGTTTGAAACAAACAAAAAAAATATTTTGTTGTAGTACAAACCGTCCATCACTGAGTCCCAAGTCTTTCATCTGGACAGGAAAGGCTAGCGTGATGCTTTATGAAAGTCTTGTGAGCTGTTGTTTGAAAGACCCCTCTTCCCAGGCCTTTGTTCGATTGGAGCAGAGATGATGTAACATTGCAGTGGAGAGAGAAGAGTAGCTGGTATGGGGGTTGAGAGGGGATGTGTTTGAGTGAGCGAGCTTTCCTCTTAGTGAAGAGGCTGCCTACGTCTTCCACCCACATAGTGGTCACAGACAGACAACTCAACACCCATAATACACCCATGGCTGCCCAGCTTGGTTTCATAACATACGTAAGCCAGAGCTGTTTACATGCCTGACATGCTCACTGGCCAACATCTCGCCACTATAGCTGCTATAGATATGGATCACACATGGGTCTCACAGCTCTGTGGCAGCCTCTGTCTCAGTTCATCAGCGTTACCTAATCCAACCAGCCTCCTTTTAGCAGAACCTTCAACCCCTTCAGCAGGCAGAGCTGGAATGGAAAAGAACATAGAGTTGGTTTAACTTTATTTATTTATTAAATTCTTAGGTAGATTAAAGATCGCTCCTGCCTGCTACAATGTTCTGAGTTAGGCAGAGAGATGCCCGAAGCCAGCAAGCCCTCAGTTCTTTTAAAGATGAAAGCTGTGATCTTGCCCATAGCAGTTTTTGTCAAAATCAGAAAAATTACTCCCCACTGTGTTTTAGCCATGTGTTTGCATTTAAAAAAAAAAACAGGCTCTGGGCTCTGTGAAGAACAAACAGTAAAGTTGGACACAAAACACCATAGACTGTCCCTGCTTATCAGCTTGATGCCTTTAGGAGTGCCAAGGAGACAAGAGTTATTAGTCATTAGTTGTTTAGCCTCATTGTCAACATGTTTCTGTTTTTTTTTTTTTTTTTATTATTATTTATTTATTTGTTTTTATTTCTTTCTTTCCCCCCAGAATTATGTACTGTGCCCTTTAAAGGTGTGTTGTGAGATGTTGTTTGTCCCTCTGACTCCTTTTAACTTCCGGGTTCCGACGAGAGTGGCGGCATGTCCGTGTAGCTCTGTGTTTTGTGTGGATTTTACCTCTTTTGTGTACTTTCTTCCTTAATCTCCTACGGGATAAATAAATATCTGTACTCTACTACTACTACTACTACTACTACTACTACTACTATTGCTGCTTTAGGGGAAGACGTTCCTGGTGTCGGACCAATGCCTGCAGCACGCCTTCAACCTGCACCAGAGCCTGTGTGCCAGCCTGCTTGTGGCCTATCGTGGCCTCTTCGGCTACTTCACCACCATCACCAAGGACCTGCCCTCCTCCCACCGCATGGAGCTAGGTACCCTCACTCAGCCTCGCCTTTGTTTTTTATTTATTTTTTTCTTTAAAGCAGCACTAAGTAGGTTTTTTTTTTACCTTAAAATAATGTTTCCAAAATCGTTTCAACTTATAACTGGGTGAAAGTCACTTCTGAATTCGGTTTGCTGCCCTCCAATGGGCTACAACCTCACAAAGTAAGTTTGGAGGAGCGGACCGTCTCTCTGTACTGTAGTTTGAATGAGAGACGATCTCGCTTCCAACCTGTAGGGCGACCGAAGATGAAAACTACTTAGTGTTGCTTTAAGCACTGTCCCCTTCAGATAACCTTTGCCTGCCTGAAGGCACACAGCCCAATACAAAAACACACTCATGTCGGGGCTTCACTTGTAGCTCCGACCAGATCAGCCCCAGGGTCGCTGCATGTGGATGCTGCTATAGTCAGGGAATTTATTTGGCCAGTTAATGTTGGCCAACGCCATGCTACTCTGCCCTGAGTTATGTCAATGAGAGTGTGAATTCTCTTAAGCACCACGTTGTAATTCAGCATGATCCATGGCCACCGGATGGATGTATTGCTTTGTCACTCTGACCTCGAGCTTCATCGTAGCTGTCACCTTCATTGCCAGCTGTTTTGTTAGAAGGTTGTTTGTCAGGTTTGTTCATTGTTTTTTTAGGTGCTTTGTGTTTGTCTTAATAATCTCACCTTACCATAGTACTAACTGCGTAATCAATCACCAACTTTCATTTAACCCCTTTGCACTAACATTGCTCACCTAGGCAGAAGCTAACCCAGAACAGATTTTCCAAAACTCAAATTTACTAACATGACCCATCTAGTTTTTAGTGTGTTTGTTTGTGTGTGTGTGTTTTCACATGTGTGTGTGTGTTGTGTAGTCATTGCACCCTTTGGGCTACCCTACATTGTGTGTGTGTGTGTGTGTATGTGTATGTGTGTGTGTGTGTGTATGTGTATGTGTGTGTTCTGGGACAATTCTGCTAAACCCCACATTTCAAACTGTAGAACTAGCTCCCTCAGCACCTGTATGTAGCGAAGCCTTACCCCTCCCACCCCCCTCCCCAAAGACGCTAACCACTCTCCTCCCCTGGCCTTGCTCGGCCCTGCGCTGTTGTAACCCTCCTAACTGCACGTGGCTCGCACTGAGCCCTGATGAGCAGCTTGAAGGGAGATGAAACGTTTGAAAAATGTGCCTATGTGTGCAATCCCCATCCACTAGCCAAGCCCAGCATGCAAGTCCTTTATGAAAGAGTTCTCAGAAGACCTTACCCCCGAGGCCTCAGGCACGTCACCATAGGTATGTCTTCCCCGCCCCGCGCCTCCTCTCTTTTACGAGTTCGTCCCCACACTGGCCAGCTCGCCCTCCTCTGCCTCTCACTACTCCTTTCCCCTCTCCTCCCTCCGTTCTCTCTCTCCTCTCTTCTCTTCTCCTGACCTGCCTCTTCAGGCCTCTCTCTCTCTCCAATGAGTCTTCTCCTGATAATGGGATACTTCAAATTTCTGGTCTTTTTTTTTCCCCCTTGTTCTTCCTTATCCAGTGTTTCTAGGGTATTGGGACGCCTTCATATCTTTGACTCTCGTCTTTGTCGCATCCCTCTCTCTCTTTCTCTCTGTCTTTTTTGCCTTTTTGTACTCTTTCTCCCTGTTCTTAACATTTCTACCTTTATTTAGCTTTTTAGCTCTTTATTCTCCCCTTCCTTTCTATTTCTATCCATCCTATCTATCCCTTTATGTGTATTCTTACTTTCCCTCCCCCCCCCCTTCTCTCGCTCTCTTTCTCTTTCTCTCTGTCTCTCACTCTCTCACTCTCTCTCTGTCTCTCTCTTTCCCTCTCTCTCTCTCTTCCCCTTTCTCTCGCTCTCTTTCTCTCTCTCTCTGTATCTCACTCTCTCACTCTCTCTCTGTCTCTCTCTTTCCCTCTCTCTCTCTCTCTTCCCCTTTCTCTCGCTCTCTTTCTCTCTCTGTCTCTCACTCTCTCAGTCACTCTATCTCTGTCTCTCTCTTTCTCTCTCTCTCTCTTCCCCTCCCCCCTCCCTCCTTCTGTGCTCTGGTTTCCCTTCATCTCTGAATCTTTCCGTCTTGCCTCCTGGCTTGTCAATCTAATGGGTTTTCTGCTGGCCTTTTAATGGTGTGATTCTTTCCTCAGCCACATTTGAAAACTTATCAGATATTCATGTCTTGTGTGAGTGGTGAATCATGGCTTCTTTTTCTCCGCTCCCCCCAACCCCACTCCTTCAACCCAGAGAAACTTGATGTGGAGGCTCGGCTCACGGAGCTCTGTGACCAAGTAAAGGTATTTACTCTTAAAATAGTTTTTTCTTCCTCTCTCTCCTCCCCCCCCCCAATACTGAGGTTTACTCACACTGTGTCAGATATAAACACTTGCAGTTAGACAAACGTTTCATACATAAATACAATGAAAGGTGGTGTTAAAACACCTTTTCAGTCGTTTTAATCAGATCTATGTGTGACTCCGGTAGAAATTTCACTCAGACGTTTTCAATAGATAATCTACTCACATGGCATCATCAGTTTACTCAGTATCGTCGCTTCTGCCAGAGCAGAGGAAAAATTGATTGTCTATTTTGTCCCCCACTCCTCTCTTTTTACGTCAGTGGGAATATTTAGCAAAAATGGAGAGGCTCTGAAATATTTATTTAATTTACTATGCATGCCTCACATGCCCCCCTTTCTCTTAACTACTCCCATGTTAAAGTCTGTAGCATGTAGGGCAGCCAGCCATCTGTAGCGTAGGTTTGCTGCTGCTGCTGCTGCTGCTGCTGCTGCTACTGCTGCTGCTGTGCCAACTGTGCTTATCACTCTTACTTAACCCAAACACTGGTGCCCGGCCATGACAACGCAGCAGCTTCTGGGAGCCCCGAGGCTGTCTAAGCCCAGAAGAGGAGGCCCAGCTTTGAGCCTGGGGGCTATAAGAAGCTGCTGGGACTGTTTTTAAAAACACCCTGGTTGTCAACCTGGATGGAAGCGCTGGTGGAGGGCTCCCAGCAGTATAGCGAGGACACTCTGACTCAACTGTTTTGAAATGGTAATTTAGGTTCTAGCAGTGTGCAGAGTTTCAGAATGTGCTTGTTTTATTTCACCACTTCACCATGAATTTGCATATAATCATGTGTAGATAAAAATACTTGCTCTTTTCCTGCAGCTCTCAGAACATCACATTCAACAGCTGACTCCTTTTAATACCAAAACTACTCTTGCACATTCCCTTCGTGCTTATTAAGACTTTATAAAAGAGTTGAGGAAATGCAAAGATACGGACTCCTTTTCCCCTTTATTCTGTCTTTGAAGCGCTCCTCTTACCTCCACCTGTCTCCATTGCACTGCAGTGCCCCAGACCTGCTGCTAAAGCAGACTCATTGTGTGCCGATGCCCCCTGGTGGCTGAACAGAAAACCACAGAAAATCTGCTTATTTTTCACCAACAACTGTGAATATTTGCTCAATTCTGTGCTCCTGTGTGTGTGTCTGTGTGCTTGTGTGTGCATGCCTGCAAACACACGCATGTCTGTGTGTGTGTGTGTGTGTGTGTGTGTTTGGGTGTGTGTGTGCTCCAGAAGAGAGCGGAGAGTCCAGATGAGCTGGCTGAGCTGGTGAACATGAACTTGGCCCAGCTGTGCTCGCTGCTCATGGCGCTGTGGGGCCAGTTCCTGGAGGTGGTGTCCCTGCACGACAGCATCGCCGCCCTGCTGGCTGTGGACCATCACACCCAAAGGGTAAGAGAGAGACAGACTTATTCACACACACACTCACACACACGCATACAGTCTCTCTCTCTCTCTCTCTCTCTCTCCCCCTCTCCCCCCTCTTTTTCCCTCTCTCCCTCACCTTTCTCGCACTCTCGCTCACTCACTCACTCACTCTCTCACACTCTCTCTCTCTCTCTCTCTCTCTCTCTCTCTCCCCCTCTCCCCCCTCTTTTTCCCTCTCTCCCTCGCCTTTCTCGCACTCTCGCTCGCTCGCTCACTCACACACTCTCTCTCTCTCTCTCTCACTCACTCACTCACTCACTCACTCACACTCTCTCTCTCTCTCTCTCTCTCTCTCTCTCCCCCTCTCCCCCCTCTTTTTCCCTCTCTCCCTTGCCTTTCTCGCACTCTCACTCACTCTCTCTCTCTCTGTCTGTCTCTCTGTCTCTCTCTCTTTCTCTCTCTCGGTCTCTCTGTCTTTCTCTGTCTCTCTCTCTCTCTCTCTCTCTCTCTCTCTCTCTCTCTGTGTCTCTCTCTCTCTGTCCCTCTCTGTCTCTCTCCTCTTTTTCCTGTCTCTCTCCTTCACTCTCCCTCTTTTTTCCTCCCTCCCTCTCTCCCCCCTCTCTTTCTCTCCCTCACCTTTCTCGCTTGCTCACATTCTCTCTCTCTCTCTCTCTCTCTCTCACCTTTTTCACTCTCTCGCTCACTCACTCACTCACCCTCTCTCTCTCTCACTCACACTCAGTCACTCACACTCTCTCTCTCTCACACACTCCCTGTCTCTCACACACACACACACACACACACACACACACACACACAGATTATCTTACACACACACATATGCCCACTTTCTCATCAGTCTTATTTACTCACACACTCATAGATACACCCACACAAGTACAAACTTTGCTATGTTGTCAGTTTGGCCTAAAATTAAAAGTCAGTGCGTAGTCACTGACACTAGGGCAGTGATTGTTGTTATTTGTGAACCTGCGTCGCATCGTGAGAAAGCGTGCGCGGGCGGTGTGTGACTGAGGGACTGAGTGATGGATAGCCACGGTCCTTTCACGCCCCGATGCTGAGCAAGATTGGGAAAGCACCAACACCTGCAGCTACACTACCTCCTCTTCCTCCTCCTCCTCATTGGCTGTGTGTCGCTGAGCATCATTCTGCCCTACAAAACCAAAATGCAGTAACTACACAGTCACTGAAACTGAGAAATATGCCTTTAAAGTTGTCATTCGTTGCATTACATTATTATTACATTACGCTTAGCTGACGCTTTTATCCAGAGCGACTTACAGGATATTTACAAGGTTTCGGTTACAGTCCCTGGAGCAGTGTGGGGGTTAGATACCTTGCTCAAGGGTGGGATTCAAACCAGCAACCTTCCGATTGCAAGACCAACTCCCTAACCACTAAGCCACAGCTGCCCAGTGGCTGCCATACTGCCCAGTCTAACATGTTGTAGCTAATGCTTTGATGTACTTTCTTAATAGGAAGAAGCAAGATAGTCACAAGACACAAGACACAGTCTAAAACTCAGTTTTGACAGAATGTGTAGTAACTGCATTTTGGCTTTGTAGGGCAGCGTTGTAGGATGTAATGGGTTGGAGATGTCTGAATTGGCGTTGGTTTGCCATTTTCGGACGAGACTTGTGCGTGAAGTGTGTGGTGGTGGATGTGAAGTTTTAAGTGACTGAGGAGCCGTTGACTGGTGCTTCATTTAAATTTGGCTCCAGCAAAATACTGTTGCTCAATAGTTCAATCTAAAAGGGGGGGGGGGGGGTCGAGAAGGCACAAGTTAATGGTTAGGAAGTAAAATGGATTTATGTTTTCACCTCTGCAGGTCCGAAGATTTGCTGAGGCTTTCTTTTGCTTGGAGCACCCACGGCAAACCGCACTCGCCTACCAGGAGCTGCAGTGAGTCTCTCTGCGCATTCTTGCCCTTAGTCATCGCAGCTGAGATACAGAAATCTGTCATTCCCATAGCTGCCTTCAGGTGTCAGTGCTTAAAAATGATGCCTGGATGTTGCAGAACTCACTGAAGCATTCCATCTCTCTCTCTTTCGCTCCTCCTTCTCTCTCTCGTTCTCTCTTACTCTCCCCCTCTGTCTCTTTCTCTCTGTTTCTCTTTCCATTTCCTCTGTGTTTCTCCCTGTCTCTCTCTCTCCTCATCTCCCCATCTCTACATCTCTATATCCATGTCTCTCTCTATCTTTCTTCCTCTCCCTCTCTTTCTCGCCACCTCTGTTTCTCTTTTCCTTCTCTTCTGTATTTCTCCCCATGTCTCTCTCTCTCTCTCTCTCTCTCTCCCCGTCTCTACATACATCTCTATTCTCCATCTCTACCTCTCTCTCCCCATCTCCCTCTCTCTACATCTCTGTCTCCATCTCTGTCTCTATCTCTCCTCTGCAGTGCTCATAGCCATCAACAGATGACTGCTGCCATCAAGAACTCCTCCTACTTCCTGTCTCTGCCAGCACTGCCAGTCGAGTGTGCCGACCTGGACGGGGACGTCAACTCGCTGCCAATCATCTTTGAGGACCGCTACCTTGACTCAGTCACTGAGGGTGGGTCGCAACGCACAGTTAAAGAGATCCACGGCTTGTGTTTCTCTTGACTTGACTTTTGAACCTACTAGTGCCTACAAATCATTTTACCAAGTAAATGGAATAATACATGTTGGTAACTGACATGTTTAACTTAGTAAATTAACATGTTGTTAATGAGTTCATTGAGATGAGTCCATGTGTACCATATTAAGGTTTTTCTAGCTCGAGTTGCAGGTGAAGGGAGAATACATATTGAAGTAATCCATGTTAGCTCAGTCTTGCATAACTTTAAATTGAAAGGCTTTAAAAAAAGCTTAGATAAATAGGAGTGGCTTTTGTAAGTGTCTACTGCATGTGTTGTGTTTGCCACTCACCCACTGCTCGCCCTCTCTCCCTTTTTCCCCCTCTGTCTCTCTCTCTCTTTCTCTCTCTCTCTCTCTCCTTCTCTCTCTCTCTCTCTCTCTGTCTCCTGTAGACCGCGATGGGCCGTGGCTGGGGATGCCCAACGCCCGCAGAGGATCCATGTCGGGCCGGTTGGACCGGTCCACTTCCCGGGACCTCAGTGCCAGCGCTGCCGGCCTTCTCAGCCCGACCCAGGAGGCCCGGCACATGGCCCTGGCCACCACCTGGCCCGAGTCCGGTGCCGATCAGCAGCAGCAGCCGCTCAAGTCCAAAGCCAAGTCCATCAAGCTGAAGAAGAACACCAAGACGGAGAACTCCAAGAAGCTGGTGCGGCAGAGCTCCAAGGACTCGGTCATCCTCACCGGCTACAAGCACCTGAAGCTGCCGCACTCCGCCGCCGAGCAGCCCCTGGCCAAGCCCCGGGAGGCAGGGGAGGACAGGGAGGCTCTGCCCCTACCCGGAGGAGCGGCGAGGAACAGCGCCAGGGTCGGCGGCCCCAGACACCCCCACGCCCCCACGCTGCCCGACCCCACGGGCGAGGCTGAGTGCCAAACAGACAGCGTCTGCCAAAGGGACAACTTCACCAACCTGCTGCGGCCCGGCGCCCAGGGCAGGCTCCAGGCGGGTCCTGGGGCCACCACGGGGCCCGAGAGCCGAACAGTGCCGCAGGGGCAGGGAGAGCTGCCACGGACACAGACGCAGCAGCAGCAGCAGCAGCAGCAGGGGGGCCACGCTGGAGGGCTTCGGCACATTGAAGTGAAGCCCAGTGACAAGGACCCCTACCAGGGGGAGAAGGTCACCGTGCTCTCGCCAGGCCGGCAGGCAGGGTGCCTCAAGGGGGGTGGCGAGCTGCCAGAGATCACACAGGCGCCCTGCGCTGAGGCCGGTCCTTTGAGAGGCGTGGGTGGGGCCGACACGCCAGCAGCAGCAGCAGCAGCAACAACAGCGGTAGGGGTGGGTATTGATAACTTTTACAATGCAGTATGCATCACCATACATTTGTGTGATGGAGTGCCATCACTAGGGTTATGTGTGTGCTCCGACTGACATACCAACAAGCCTGGCATGTTTGGTACTCCGGAGAGCCTACGGAGACCCGGGTGGGGTGACTTCTCCTCCCCTTCACTACAATTTGTCACTATACAGTTCTATCACTATGCATTGCGATACTGGGTATATTGCACTATATTGCAATAGTCTACATAGTTCAGTGAACATGTACAAATAAAGCTGAATTATAAGTTGCTATTTACAATCTATTTATAGTCTTACATCTTACATCAAAACTGAATTAAATCAACATAACTCAGAGTTACTGAACTCAACAAAAATCAAGAACATAAAGTGGATAGGATTTAGAAAATAAACTACTGGAGTACGGAGCTGTAATATAAGTTTAAACAATGTTTCACATTTTTTTAGTCAGAAGTTGATATAGTATGTTTTGAAAATTAGTATCACGATACATTGCGATGTCAGTGTTTAAATCGATATAGTATATTGTGAGAATTAGTATCACTATAGATTGTGATAACGATATATTTGCACACCCCTAGACGGCGGCAGGTGGCGCGGTGGCACAGAGCACCAAGAGTGACTGCATCCAGCTGCCGCCCGACGGCCCTACCTCGGCCTCGTCTCGCCTCTCGGACTCCGGCATCGAGAGCGAGCCCAGCTCAGCCACCCAGGTGGCCCCGGGTCCCCAGCCAAGCACCAACGCAGGCACCGCGGAGCCAGTGTGGGTGGCCCAGCATACAGAGAAGGCCCCCAGGCCGGTGTCAGTGGTCAGGCCCGTCCAGGCCCTTCCTGTGCCCAAGGGCCCCACGGCCGGCCCCGCCGAGGGAGGCCTCTGCCCCGAGACCACGAGCGGCGTCAGTGGCGTCCAGTCCTCCCTCACGTCCATCACCTCGCTCCCGTCCGACGAGGAGCCCGACAGCGAGCAGCCCACCGCTGCCTCCGCCTCGGCAGGCAGGAAGTCCAGCGTGCTGGTGCAGGAGCAGAGCCTGGTGTTCTCGGCCGACGCCGACCCTTGGGAGCTCGCCGGCCCCCACAACAACCCCCAGAGCCCCGCCAGCAAAGCGGCAGCCACAGCGGCGGCGGCGGCAACGGCAGCAGCAGCAGCCCCCGTCACTCCCCGCCTGCCCTCGGCCAGCCTGGGAGACGAGTCGGTGTTCCTGGACCCCCCTGGTGGGGCAGTGGCGGCGGAGGTCACCGTGCCTGGGGTGGGGGCAGCAGCAGCCGGAGGAGGAGGAGGCCAGTCCAGCGCCTCAGGCACCAGCAGCACGGACCTGGTGAAGCGCGGCCTGGTGGAGAACTACTTCGGCTCGCGCTCCAGCACCGACGTGTCGGAGATCAGCCCCGTGGAGCCAGCCGCCGTCACGCTGGGCGTCCGAGCAGGCGCCTCGCCGTCACCCGCGGCGGCGACAGCAACAGGCCCGCCAGGTACCGCTGCTGCCAACGAGGAGGAGGGGGAGGAGCCTGAGGAGGAGGAGGAGCCGGAGCACGAGATGATCGAGAATGGCTACTACGAGGAGACGGACGGCCTGGCCTACGTCAACGGCCTGGAAGCTGGGGAGGGCCAGGCCGAGGGGCGGAGCCTGCTGTACGATCAGGTGGGATTGGAAAACCTGCTGGAGACGGGCGGCTCCGCGCACCAACCGCCCGCCTGCTGCCGGCCTACGGTGGCGTCTCTGGGTGCCGTCAGCACGCGCTGGTACGAGAACGTCCCAGAAGCGTACATGAAGGCGTAAGGCTCCATATCTCTCCATCTATCTCTGTTTGTGCTGGTACTCACACAAGTGTGTCAGTGGGGCCAAGTGAAGCAGATGTCACAATCCCCATACTGTCCTACAAAGCCAAAAGGCAGTAGCTGCATAATGTGTCAAATTGAGTTTAGACTGGAAATTTACTTCATAACGCCTCCTTTATCTTGTGACTAAATCTCTTGCTTATACCTATTATGAAACTACTTAAAACCATCACCACTATTATACCTACAACATGTTTGACTGGCCAGTGTGAGAACTTTAAAGGCATTTTTCTCAGTTTCCATGTTCACATAGTTACTGAACTTTGCCTTTGTAGGGCAGCATAAATGAAATGTCTATTTTTGGCGTAGTTGGATGGCAAATAGTTGGCATGGTAAGAGGGTGATTGGGAGAGTACAAACCCTGTTATTTAGTCTGGTGGCTGAAATTCAGGCTGAATGTAGTGTCCTTGATTTTAGCAAGGTCCAGTGGTTTAGTAGTACTCTTGTTCATATGTGAAGGTATTACAAGAGGCAGCTGTACAAGAAAAGAGTAGAGAGGAAATGTAACACACTTTTGGGATATTCTTTCCCTCTTGCTGTGCTCTACCAGTGCCCTAGCTTCGTGCAAAGCTTTGTGCCCATTTGACACACTTCCCAGTCAGGCAGTTAAGCCAGAACAAGTGCTATCAGAGATGGCAACCTGGTCCCCCATGTGGACAGACAGGGTCATTGCAATACGGGTGGACAGACACTCACACACACACACACACACACACACACACACACACACACACACACACACACACAGACAGGATCATTGCACTACCTGGTCGATCCCCTCCGGAGGACCAGGTAATAAGTTGCAGTGCTGTGGCAGACAGTGTGTGTGACTTTCATCACCCTATGTGTTCTGAGAGCATTTAATCCCCTGAAGTTGATCCTGAAGTTGTGTGTGTGCGTGTGTGTGGAATTAAGAATTTAGGGTATAGCCTAAATGTAAGCTTGTTGTTCTAGTCTAGTGCATGGACATAGTTTGGCAGTCTGTGGATTTTCGCATTGGGGTGGCACTTCATATAAATGCCTAATGTTTGGGGAAAACACTCTTTCATATCAGCAGTTATGAAATGAATTACTTATTTTGTATAATGAATACACTTTTGCCAGCAAACACATTAAAAACAAAAAAAATATTGGTATATGACATCGATATCTCCCCATAACTTCTCAATCTGCCCATCCATAATAATGTGTGTGTGCGTGTTATTGTGCGTGTGTGTGTGTGTGTACAGGTTTGTGCAGGCCAAAGAGGAGCTGAAGCTGCTGAAGCTGCCTGGCTTCCTGTACAGCGAGGTGGCGGAGCTGGCCTCCAGCATGCCGTACTTCAGCCTGGAGGAGGACGACTCCGCACAGGAGGAGGGCGTCCATCTGGTGGTGTGCGTCCACGGCCTCGACGGTGAGCAATCACCAAGAGAGCACAACACCCAGTCCACAGCGGGAGGGCTAGAGAGCACAACACCCAGTCCACAGCGGGAGGGCTAGAGAGCACAACACCCAGTCCACAGCAGGGGGGGCTAGAGAGCACAACACCCAGTCCATGGGGGGGGGGCTAGAAAGAGGGATAGGAAAGGGATGTTAGGACCGTTACATTACATTACATTACATTACACTTAGCAGACCCCTTTGTCCAAAGCGACTTACAAAAGGAGTACATAATAGCTAACAGATGTGTAAAGAACATCGAGGGTGCCTATGAAAAGAGATGGTTAGTAGAAATTAGTTTTGTTAGGAAGGAAAGCGGTCTCGGAAGAGAAGGGTCTTCATGAGCTTTTTCAAGGTTGAGAGGGATATTGCTGCTCTTGTAGCAACGGGTAGGTTGTTCTGGCATGGTAAACCCGCCCCTCGTACTTCATTTCATTTCGTGCAGAGGGTCTGGAACAGAGACCGTCAGAAACGATTTGCTGGAGGTGTGGACTCTGCTGAAGTTTTTAAAAAGTGCATCTGCCTTTACCCAATCACTAACGCCTGGTCGTCACGTATGCAATTAGCCTACCTACGCACTACAATTCAAATGTAGTACACAAGGTCAACGTCACAGCTAACGAACACACCCTCTGTTCGCTAATTGAAACGTTCGTGCTGGAAGTCCCCAAATGCTCCCCAAGAGCGTCCGGACCAGACCCTCTGCACGAAATGAAATGAAGTACGAGGGCGGGTTTACCAGGCTAAGGTTGTTCCACCACTGAGAGACAACAACCGAGAAAAGTTTGGAGTGACCTCGCTTTGTCTTAGGAAAGGATATGGCCAGGTGGTTCGTATTAGAGAATTGCAGCGCTCTGTTGAGATAGGTAGGGGCAGATCCGGAAGTGACTTTGTAGGCTAGAGTCAAAGCTTTGTGTTGAATTCTGGCAGCCACCGGGAGCCAGTGTGACCACTTTGGTACATTTGAAGATAACTCTATGTCTGTTAAACTCAGTAGTCGTAAAGAAAAAACAAATTTAGCAGAATGCTGTCCCTATTCTTCTGTTGGCGTACAATGTCCATGACAGTCCTAAAGAGTTGATTAGTGATTTTCATTTGTCAAAACAAGAATAATCAAGTCCGACAATCCACTCATTTAGACTTTCACGGACGCAGCTGATTCCATCTCATTTACTGGAATATTACAGCGGCCTGTTGTTTACCCTGACGTTACAGGTAACAGCGCTGACCTCCGGCTGGTGAAGACCTACCTGGAGCTTGGATTGCCTGGCGCTCATATAGAATTCCTCATGTCTGAAAGGAATCAGGTGAACAGCGATGCAATCATGTTGACATACCATCACGAAGGGCCTGGTGATCATCAAAATAAATGGCATGTCTAGTCCGTTATTTACTGCCCGCAGTCAGTAATCTATTACTGTTATTTGCTGTTTTTTTCTCAGAATGACACCTTTGCTGATTTTGAATCCATGACTGACCGGTTGTTGGATGAAATTGTTCAGTATATTCAGATCTACAATCTTGCTGTGTCAAAAATCAGGTTAGTCTTTTATATACCCCTTGTGGATCAGGTTTCTCACAGTCATATTTCTCTGATGGTTTTCAAAATGAAGTTGTATCCCCTACTATGTCTCTGCAGATTTTATCTTGTATATTGTATAACTTATCTCTATGATGGTTTGACAAGTAAAATGTCTTTATTCAGTACTGTGTGTGGGGCAGCTGTGGCCTAGTGGTTAGGGAGTTGGTCTTGCGATTGGAAGGTTGCCAGTTTGAATCCCGCCCTACCCATGGTTGAGATGCCCTTGAGTGGGACATCTAACCCCATACTGAACCCCTGTAACTGAAACCCTGTAAATATCTGTAAGTCGCTCTGGATAAGAGCGTCAGCTAAGTGTAATGTTATAATGTAATGTGTGTGCTTTCTGCTTCCTCTTGAGTCATTTTTGTGTGTCCTCTGTGTGTTTTGTTTCCCGTCTCGTCCCCAGTTTTGTGGGTCACTCTTTGGGGAATCTGATCGTGCGCTCAGTGCTGACGAGGCCGAGGTTTAAGTGCTACCTGAGCAGGCTGCACACCTTCCTGTCTCTGTCAGGCCCTCACCTGGGCACCCTGTACAACAGCTCCGCCCTTGTCAACACAGGTGAGTTACACAACCCGGGCAGCTGTGGCCTAGTGGTTAGGGAGTTCGTCTTGCAATCGGAAGGTTGCCGGTTTGAATCCCGCCCTACCCATGGTTGAGATGCCCTTGAGCAAGGCACCTAACCCCACACTGCTCCAGGGACTGTAACTGAAACCCTGTAAATATCTGTAAGTTGCCCTGGATAAGAGCGTCAGCTAAGTGTAATGTAATATAAAAAAATTGTATTTCAACAAGGTAGGCCGATATGGAAGTCAAAAAACCCTCAAAATCAATACGTAGAGAAATGTACTCTTTGTGGACAAAGTGGTAGTTTAGTCATGAATATAGCATAGTCTAAACATAAGTTGAGATGTTGTGTTTAGTTGTGTCTTTTGTGTTTTTTTTCTGTCTTTGTTGGAGGGTTAGAGGGTTTGAATGTCAGAGCTTGTCATGGATCCGTGTTGGTGCATGTGTCAGTCTGCAGCGTAATGTAGTCATGTTGGACAACCTGTCGTGAATACAGCGTAGTCTAAATATCAGTTGACAGTTTTTGTTTTGTTGGTGGAGGGATAAATGTGAGAGTTTGTAGTGGCTTCATGTCTGTGGAGATTCCTATTTATTCCTGGTAGTCACAGAAGCTAAACTGTGAGCAGCTGGACTTTTTTTTGGAGCTTGAAGATGTTTCACCTTTCATCCAAACGGCTTCTTCAGTTCTGGCCTGATTTTGTTGAACCAGGAGCTATATCTCTGTAGCAGTGGAGGTGAAGCCGTAGACCACAGCTGTAGACCACACCTCTGCATCTTCACCACCAGTAGTCCAGAGATATAGCTCCTGGTTCCCCATTATCAGACCAAAACTGAAGAAGCCTTTTGGATGAAGTCCAGTTGCTTACAACTTTGACAAGTTGCTCCTTTGACAAGTGGCTCCATGTTGGTTGCATGTGTGTCCCCTCTGATCCCACTGACGCCTGTCTCTTCTGCTGCAGGGCTCTGGTTCATGCAGAAGTGGAAGAAGTCGGGGTCTCTGCTGCAGCTGACGTGTCGTGACCACTCGGACCCTCGCCAAACCTTCCTGTACAAGCTCAGCAAGAAAGCAGGTGAGGGTCTGGGCCTTGTCACTGGCCATGGGGCAAATGCAAAACATTTTCTGTCAGTCTGCATTGCAAAGCCGACACGATAAAAATGTTTTCCCCTCAAACTGGTCGATCAGATATTGTTGATCCATGACTAGTAACAGGGTTTTCATGACCTGAAAACTATTTTAGTGTTTTTATAGTTCAGAAAATCGATCTCAAAGTGTTCCAATGATATTGTTGATATGTGAACAGCGCCAAACTCTAAAGTCACTAAAGTGAATGGTTTTTACAAAGATACAGTTATAGTCGTCGTTGTAGTTGTAGTTATTGGTGTGAATGGCCCTTAAAGGAGATCTTTATGTGCGTGCCTTTCAGGGCTCCAGTACTTTAGGAATGTGGTGCTGGTGGGCTCCCTGCAGGACCGCTATGTGCCCTACCACTCCGCTCGCATCGAGATGTGCAAAACCGCCTTAAAGGACAAACAGACAGGTGAGAATGAGGGAACACACACACACACACACACACACACACACACGGGACCGACGGAACTCTCTGGAACTCACTTTATACACACACACACACACCTCCTCCAGCAGAGTGGCTACATAGGTCCTCTAAACCTGGGTTACCCACCCACTGGGCCACGGATCATTTGGTACTTAGCCGCAAAGAGCAATTGAACTTGTTTAACGTTATATGTATTTTTTTATCGTTATATTATTTTATTATATGTATGCATCTTCCGGTAATTTTATTTTGTAAACTTGTCACCTGTCTTACTCCTGCATTTGAGTCAGTCGCGGGCCTTTCCTTACATTTCTGGTCGGCAGGAAATAGTCTGGCATGAAACGGGTATCTTTACCACACAGTTAACAACACTGCCCTACAAAGGCAAAGAGCAGTAACTGCATGAACATTGAAACTAAGAACAATGCCTTTAAAGCTGTCATAATGCCCAGTCAAACGTGTTGTAGGTGTAATAGTGGTGATGCTTTTATGTACTTTCTTAAAGGAGAACTTCGGGGTAAAATGAAAATTGGCATGTTAAAACATCATACCGAGTTGGTGTGTGTACTGAGGAGCAAAATTGATTTAGCCCGTTGCATTCAGAGTTTAGCTATTTTTTATCGTTTGTCCCAGAAGGCTAACAATGGAAGTGGTAGGTGCCCTTAGACGAAGCATGACGACTACGCTATTTTTAAACCATTAAAACAGCTCGAAGAAACTCCACACTCCATCGGTAGTACAACAAAGGCCCTGACGTTAAAAACGAGGCACTGAGAACTTTGTAAGTGTGCACAACATTTATTAATAAAATAGTTTTGACAGGCAGTACCTTGCTGTAGTTTCTCGTCGCCACCATGATGAAAGTCCGCACAAGTTGATTAACGAACACGAACCAGCAGGAAGAATAGGAGGAGAGGTAGTACAATCGACTCGTTAGGACTTTCATCATGGGGGCGACGAGAAACAACTGCAAACTACTGCATGTAAGAACAGTTTTTAAAATAAACGTTGTGTACATTTACAATATTCTCAGTGCTTTGTTTTGAATGTCAGAGGCTTTGTTGTACTACCGTTTGAGTGTGGAGTTTCTTGGAGCTGTTTTAATGGTTTAAAAATAGCGTAGTCGTCATGCTTCGCCTAAGGGCACCTACCACTTCCATTGTTAGCCTTCTGGGACAAACGATAAAAAATAGTTAAACTCTGAATGCAACAGGCTAAATCATTTTTGCTCCTCAGTACACATACCAACTCGGTATGATGTTTTAACATGCCAATTTTCATTTTACACCGAAGTTCTCCTTTAATAGAAAGAAGCAAGACAACGGAAGTGTTATAAAGTCAGTTTCCAGTCTAAACTCAATTTGACAAAATACTGTATGCTGCCTTTTGGCTTTGTGGGGCAGAACAGTTGCATTCATTAACCATTTTTCCTATTAACCTTTGTGGTTGTAATGGAAAGCCTTATGTGTTTTAATGACAACCCAACCCATGCCACTTCCACTGTATGTCACTGTAGATGATGGATGTAGTCAGCCAGATACATCTTTATGTATTTGTGTACTAAACTCTATGATTGGCCATTCTGCACAGGTCCGGTGTACGCGGAGATGATCGAGAACCTGCTGCTGCCCGTGCTTCAGAACAAAGAGTGCAACCTGGTGCGTTACGACGTCATCCATGCACTGCCCAATACCGCCAACTCGCTGATCGGCCGCGCGGCACACATCGCCGTGCTCGACTCCGAGATATTCTTGGAGAAGTTCTTCTTGGTTGCCGGTCTCAAGTTCTTTCAGTAAGCTGTGGAGTTGGAACCGGAAGGGGGAGGTGCTAAGATGTTACCTCACAGCACGCCAACAAAAAAAAAGACACTCTGTGCAAATCACATTGTTTTTTAAAATGATTTTTAAAGTATGGTATTTTC
The DNA here is from genome assembly GCA_027475355.1 of Coilia nasus. Classification (NCBI taxonomy): domain Eukaryota; kingdom Metazoa; phylum Chordata; class Actinopteri; order Clupeiformes; family Engraulidae; genus Coilia; species Coilia nasus. The sequence goes on along the minus strand of CM050204.1, from coordinate 6,775,791 downwards.
TTTTTTGCTTCCTTGTAGGAGGCGAAAAGGAAACAAAACACATTATATCAGTGTTTTTATTTCATAAAATTGTTCTGTTGTTTTATTAGCTGATGCATTGTGAATGTGGAATTCTCATTTTTATTTTTCTACTGCCATTTTCTCTTTTTTTTGTTATCAGATGAATTTAATCATTTTTTTTATGTACTGTCAAGGTAATGCTACAGTCTCCTCATTTTCTTGTGGTATTTTCAGTGTTATTTATGTATAATTAAATTTTACCAGTTTTTAATTTCACATTGTTATTCAGTTACACAAGGTTATTGCTGAACTGGAAATGTAGCTGCTAAAAATATGAAATATTTATTTTGCCGGAAAAAGTGAACCAAGTCTGCTCTGACCATCTCAGAGATGACCCTTTTTTTTTCTTTAATTAGACTGCAGACACACACACACACATTTTTTATGACAGTTGTCATTTTTACTACTCACGTTTTTTACGATCCATTTTCTACATCACAAATGACATGCTTCCAGATTAATTCAAAAGATGGTTGATTGTAGCTTCGAAGCAGCAGTGTGGACCAGAGCTGAGGGTTTTTTCTGCTCTGCTGCCCCTAGCTTTTTGCCGTATCATGCACAAACAACACTAACCCAGCCTGGAGTTGGGGGAGAAACCCTTGAATTTAGAAGCATGGTAACATTTTTACTACACAGATCACAAGGTGACAAACAGGCCAGGCCAGGTGTCAGATCTTTCATACAGCACAAAATTGATCAGTCAAAGTGGTTTATGGAAAGTATTTATGTTTGGTATCTGGGGTGAAAATTATTTATGCTTGTAAACGAAAAAAATTGTATTTTAAATAAAATAAATTTCTCATTTGTCACAATGGTTTTGTATCATTGACTGCAATCTTATCCATTAAATGTTCTGTCAACCAAAGGAGCGTCTCCATTCTTTTTTATGATTGCAGTGCGCGTTAGGCAGCTGTATTTTAATTTACATGCAGCATGGCTAATTTTTCAAAATGAACTGTTGTTGGAAGGATTGTTATAATATTGTTGGGGTAGTGTATTGGAACAGTATGAATATGTAATTCATGCACAGAGTTTAAATTTTTGGTATCTTCTAGTAACTTATTTGATGATAAATACAGCAGCAGCGATGAGGTAGACAGTATAATCGTTTTCATCAATAAAAAGATGACCAGCCATGCAGTGGAGCCTCGGGTACACTTGGTGGCGGTAGTGTTCTGTTTCATCAAGCGCAAGATAAGACTACTGAAAACATTGAAAGGTGAGCCAAAACTGGGCTTCATTCATTCATTTTTTTTATTTACAATCAAGTAATGTATCCTGAGGCATTGTTTTATCCATATACATAGTACATACTGAGAGGAAACAACCACAATATACAGGGCATGTAACGGCACTTTGATAGCTAGTGGTGAGATTGAGTATGGAATATTAGCAGCAAGAGAAAAGAGTCCAGAACTGCGTGCAGTGTGCTAGTTTGCATTATAGGTAGGTTTGGGAATCTTGTCGGTGTAGTGTATTGGAACAGTATGATTTTTTGTGTGGCTATTGATTCAGTGAGAACGAGCAGAAGTATCGCAGGCTTTCCACTTCAGCTTTGCCCCGATGGTGGCTCCTTGCACCAGCTGATCTTTGGAATGTTGCCTCTCCATGGAAACCTGGAGCTCCAAATGGAGGCAGCCCAGCGTGCTCACACACACACACACACACACACACACACACACACACACTCCCCCCATCCCTTGCCCCCTCCACTCATCCCTTTTCACTGCTGAATGGCATTGTGGGATGATGTAATGTGTACCCCCATGCAGAAAAAAAGCTTTGGGGGGGGGGGGGGGGGTAGATTGTGTGAGCTGACTCTGCAAGAAAGAGGTTGTAGTGGGGGTTAGGGTCAGAGGCCAAATTGTCTCGGGAGTTTTGTACCCAACAGAGGCTCTGTCTCCTTTCAGACGACAGCCAGAGACAAGGCCGTGGAGCAGAGCAAAGCAGGCCACCAGGTGTGTGGACGACCCAAGCAGAACCCAGGCGTGTGTGTGTGTGTGTGTCCTGCACACAGCGCCACAGACCACTAACTCCTGTCTATGCCGCCGCAGACCCGGATTGCCTCTCTCCAGGACATTGTGCCTAATGGAACACCAGCAGGGCATAGTGTTAGCATTACTCAATGGTTTTTCCAAGTCTTGTCTGCTCTGCGCATTGCTTACCACATCTGTGTGCCACCTGGATTGTTAGCTTTAAACAGTTACAGCACATTTGTCTGGGACTATATTTGTTTTTAAAAATAGGCTACTCTTTTTTTAACCTCATGGCTCATTTGGAAAAGAGACAGCAGGGTGTATTTGTTTTACAGGAGTGTTGTTAGAAGACATCTTCCTAAATAAATAATCGAAGATGTAGTTTGTGAAACAGTTTTTAGTGACATAGTTTTTCAGTTAACCTTCAATACCATTCACAGTTTCGTCATATGAGTCCAAAAAGTGGCCTGTTTTAATTCAGTCAGTGTAGTTCATTTGGAAATAAACTCTTCTGTATGTTGTAACGAGAATTACACTTTGTGTAAAAAGATGGGAAGCCTAACAAGACATCCGTATGCCATAAACAGAATTAATGGCTGATATGGTGTGTCAATATGCTTTGATGACCACATAATTACATAGATTAACAGATTGCAGTTCAGTAAGAGACAGAAATGGTCGCTGTAGGATTCTAATTATCAGTAATCTCACACAAGCTAATGCTGATCTTGGTAAGTAATCTGCTTTGCCTGGATTACGTTTTGCCAAGGCAAGCTCAGAGATTCCTGACTGCTTATGTACTTCAGCATATTTTTCTGCTCAAAACACATGGGTGTGTGGGGGGTGAGGTGGGATGGTGGTGTTGGTGCAAACATATTATTGCTGTAGACTGACTGCTATCATTTTTGAGACAAATGGTCATTTGAAAATGTAACTTGCTTGCCATTCTTGTATGTTGGAGTAAGGATTTTTTTTTGTTTTCTTTTTTAGAAATGTGTAAATGCCCGCTCTACATATGTCTTTTGTTAGGTGTGTGTTTCTGCCAAGAAAATAGACAGCGCTAGACACCCTAAGGTTTCCCACAGTCGAATGAAATCTTTTCAGATTGTGTACTAAATGAAAAACATTTGGACCTATATGCTAAATGGGGATGGAGGATAAGCCTTTAGCAACAACACCATTCCATAGTGGCAATAACAACTTCTTGTTAACAAGTAAATTATACACTCACCCCAAAGGAATGTGCTACGCCTCAACAAATCTTTACATTGCTTAGAGAGAAAAAGGCGCAGGTTACGGCCCAAGTGGCAATGACCCCTCTTCAACTACCCTATTTACATGTTGTGACACGCAGTTTGCTTCAGCCTCATTGTTACACAGTGGGCTTGATGCTTCCTTTCCCATTCAAAAGAGTCATCTTATAAAATACAAGTGGTGTCAGGCTATTCCCAAACCCTGATGGGATCAACCCTAAAGGTGGTGAATAGCTGCATAGAAATAGAGGTGAGCTATGCATGTAAGCATTATGTCATACAAATTCATTGACACCTTTTTTCAGCCAGATATTTGACATCAGTTCTGTGCAAATCCATTCAGATTAATTTGTGTCTTGCCTGCTGTTTACACAAAAAAGGGGGCTAAAAAGATTGGCGCAAGTGCCAAATTGAGCCAAAAATAATTGTTTAGAGGTATTTCTGATAAGTATGAATATTTTTTTGTAAACCGTTATGATAATGTCTGAAAATGAAATGCAAATCATGCATTAGCAACCAAACTGATTGATATTTTAACCGCTCACGTGAATGAGTCACCCCTGCGTCTACGACTTGGTACAGTCCACCAGCGTTCTGATGCAGAGACTGAAGTTTTTTCAAGTGTTGCACTTGATGCGGAGTAGTGGCTGTTAGCGCGCGGTTATTTGGCAGTTGTGTGTGATTTCTTTAGATTTGGCTCGTATGATTTGTACATTAGATATTGTTTCCAAACCTGGAAATGTGCAAGATTTCTGCTCACAGGTAAGTGACTGAATTGTTGTAGTAGGCTATAACCGGGTGTTGTCACTGTAGTCATCGATTCTACTACAACCGACGATTCCATTACATTGTTGAGTGACGGATCCTTAATGTGTTGTTAATTATCAATTATCGAAATGTCAAACCCACTTCATGCTATTCCGTGCAATATATAGCTTTATCATCACTAATCAGTTGGCATATTCTGGCAATCGTAGCGTTGGTAAAACATTTGAACAGATTTAGGACAAATGATGTTCTTCATCTGCATTGAAGTTACTTTCAGTGGGACTGGGAGGGGTAATATGGTTCGTGGTGTATCTCTACTAATGTAGATCACCTATTGTGGGCTAACGCGCACAAGTGAAGTAGAAAGAAATTTAAATAGCATATCAGCATTTCGCTGTTATATTGGAGTTCATGATGCCTAACCTAAACATTTCTCAGGCGGGCAAGTCCATGCTTTACATGTCCATGTTTACGATATGGAAAAAGAAACTAATCACTGGACATATTTTTTAATATTTCAGTATCAAGCAAGACTTGTTTGACGTGAAACGTGTATTTGCATAACAGGGGGGAGTATGGTGGAGTAAGCTCTACTTTCTGCTTTGGTGGTCATAAACAAAGATCGACATGACCCCAAGCGACCACATAACCCTTCCAATTAGGCAGTGTCTCTACTATCAGCGAGAAAATCTTTTGGGTAAGAGGGTACAGGTAAACATTACACTCGGGGACCCGTGTGGATCCACTGGACGGTGTGTCATCATACGTGCATGCTTTTGATACAGAAGCCATCACCCAGACAGATCTGTGGATAGCTTAAGTGGTTGGATGGGTTGCGTGCCTTGGTGTTGCATGCATAAATTTGGTCTAAGAAGTAGTGGGATTATTACAGTCTTGACTGGAAGGAAGGATAAGGCTTACCGATGGCTTGTCTCACGTGATGGCTAGTTGTGCTGTTGCCAGTGTTGGTGAAAGAGCCTTAAGGATGCAAAGCACCTTGTGTCACCTGATTGATGGGTTAGGCCGGGCTCTGTTAAAGGTTGAAACACAGTGGATATCAGACAGCTGGGCAAAGAGGTAGGCTAGTGCCAATTAGGTTAGTAGATGATCCTCCAAGGGTTTTCCTCATCTTGATTAGCCTGTATGGTCAGCACAATGTTTTTATTTTTTGCATCACTCAGGATCACTCATTCAGAGTAGGATCAGATATTGAGACAAAAGAAATTTTGTTTTAACCATCATTGTTTTTGTCATTAAGACTTACTTTCCTACATTTGTACCTGGGACTATAGATGGGCAGTTATAGAAATTGGGGAAAAAACATAGGCTAGAACACAGCAGATGGTGAAGTCTGTAGTTGTCATGTGTATTCTTTTTAAGTCTACTTCTTGGTTTTGCGACCACCACCTTAATTTTAGGACTTTTTTCAAATTTATAGCATTGTGTGTCAAAGGTGTCCTGACGTTGGCTGACGTGGCTGTCCAGCGGCAGCGGTCAGGAAGGAAAGTGACTCATCCAGCCAGAGACACGTCAGAGACTTGTGGCGCTGCGAGCCACCATAGACACCATAGAATACAGGAGTGCATAACACGAGGGGCCTGCTGTCATCATAGACATCCCTTTTTTGGACTCGAGCCACATACAACATTGACATCTTATTTAATCGCAATAACCTAATTCATCAGTCAACCAGCTTTCTGTGAAAAAAGACAGGAATGCCATACCCATTTTAAAACGTTATCGGGAATAGCCATACTCTGGGATAGCTGTATAGCATTTAAAATTCGAAACAGTTTTCACATTTTCTTATATTAATAATAAAAATGTTTATGCCTTTTTATTTAAAGTATCGGGGGTTTGTTGTTTTTGAGAAGCAGTACACCTCGCACTGCCCTTAGCTAAGCCTGTACAATTTATAGGTGACAAATCTCCCCCAACAATCAAGAAATATCTACCTCTGTCTTCTTCCATCAAAGTAGCTACATTTGGTGCTACATTGATAACATAGAAACAAACTTAGATTCTGCGTGTTTTTTTAGTTTATGTGCATTACTGAAAAGGCTCTCTCTCTTTGTGTCTTGCACTTGCCTGTGTTTTTTCTCTCTCCTTTCCCATGTGCTTTTCTACTCCTTCTTCTTGTTTTGTGTCTGTTTTTCCATTACTTTCTGTGTCCTCCACTTCCCTTGTGTCACAAGGGGCAAAGCTGGAGACTGTAGTCCCCCTATAGACCAGCTGGCTGTCATTTCCAGTTTAAAACGAGTTTGACTTTGGCAGGGGGTGGATGAGCCTTGTAGACTGCAGTCATTAGACAGTAGAGAAGAACTAAAGAATCAGCCCCTTTCCAGTTGGGAAATATACACATAAAATGTGACAGTCACGAGTGCTCTTGTTTGGCCCAGAGTATTGTTTTGTCACATAACTTGGAAAGTAAACTAACTAGTCATGGTGGGAAATATTTTTTGGCTGCACTTTTGCGTTCCTTTGCAATAGTTTTGTGTTCCCTCACAGTAAATATGCATCCCTTTGCAATATTGTTGCGTTCCCTCCATGAATGGGGCACAAGTGAATTCCCCAAAGAAATGCAAAAATTGCATTGCGAGGGAACGCGAAAAGTTTTGTGAGGAAACACAAAAGTATTGAAGGGAACGCAAAATTTCTTGCGACGGGACGCAACACTATGGCGAGGGAACACAAAAGGTATTGTGAGGGAACACAGCAGTATGAACCACACATTGACCTTAGCCAGGAGGTACTAATGATGAATTCCGTCTTCCTGATTCCCTTACGAAATAGAATTCAGAGTACGCTAATCCTGTGGTTCACACCAACGAAGGATAACACACAAATAAGGACAGCATCGCAATAGTATTTCTGAAATGTTAAGTCCTCCCTGGAAAAATGAAGCAAGCATAACATTTGACAGGTGCATTTAACGTGCACTTGTTTTTGGATTCCGCTTGATTAAAATGGGCCTGCTATCTGTCTACCACTGCATTCAGAAGAGCTTAGTCACATGCAACAGACATTGGCCAGGGCAGACTGGCCAGATTCTTTCTAGACTGAGCACTGTCAGCACTGCTGCATTAAAGCAACACTAAGTAGGTTTCCTCTTTGGTTACCCTACATGTTAAAATGTTATATACAAGATTATTATTATTACTCAAATTCCTTCAAAGCTGGAAGTGGTACTGTCTCTTATTTGAACTACAGAGAGACAGCCCGCTTCTCCAAACTTACTTGGTGCGGTTATAGCCCATGGAGGGCGGCAAAGCGGCTATTCAGAATTGCCTTTTACCCAGTTACAAGTTGATGAACCACTGAAACGATTTTGGAAACATTATTTTAAGGTTGAAAAAACGACTTAGTGTTGCTCTAACATGCAAACCCAAACCCAGGACCAAACTGCGTTCCCTAACCCGTTGGCTGTGTGGGTCGTAAAATAGAGTTCATGAGTTCACAGGCAGTGTTCGGTGAATTAATGGATTAGTTTGTGATCTTAATTTCTTCATCAGTGGATGTAATCAGATCAGTCTCAATAGCTGTAATTGTGTCTTTGCCTTTTGGGCCATGTGTTATACAGTCATAATTCCATCGTAGTTTAATGTTTTTTTTTTTTTTCCTTTCTTTAACACCTGATTCTAATGTCATCCATGTCCATGATAGTTTCATGCTATGGGTCTGTCATGATTCATGACTTGTTGTATTGTTTAACATAGCCAGTCTGACGCAAGACGTTCTTTATCCACTTCTGTGTCTTAATCTCTTCAACTATCTTTGTCATGGCTGTTATCTCTCTGCCTGACTCTATCAGTCACTTAAATTTGTCTTTGTCATGGTTATCTCTCTCTTCCTCTCTCTCTCTCTCTCTCTCTCTCTCTCACTCTCTCTCTCTCTCTCTCCCCTTCAGTTGACTTCCTCCCAGGACTGGAGAATGCCATCTGTGACGCCACTTGACCCAGAGGAGTGAGAAAGAGGAGACGGAGGGAGAGAGAGAGAGACAAAGAAAAAAAAGAGAGAGAGAGATCGTGCACAAGGGGGGAAGAAAGTAGACACTGACAGACCTGAGAGAAGGAGAGTCTGAGCCCACCGCAGGAGGACAGGAAAGAGGCAGATTAAAGGGCATCGTCTCGTCTGCGGACCAAATCCCCCAGACAGGATGTCAGCTTCAGCCAAGCAGGAGAGGAGCGTCTGCGTCCTCCTTCCCACCAAGGAGCAGCTGGACATCACCGTGGGGGTAAGATGATAGCCTGGTAAACCAGCTCCTTGTACTTCATTTCAGTTTGTATAGAGGGTCTGGAGCGGAGGCCGTGAGAAACCATTTCTTCCCGGAGGTGTGTGGACTCTGCTGAAGTTTAAAACAAGTGGCTCTGCCTTTACCCAACCGTGTGGTCGTCACGTATGCAATTAGCCTACCTATGCACTACAATTCAAATGTAGCACACAAAGTCAATCACGAACACACCCTCTGTTCGCTGACTGGCTAGGACTTGCTTGGTCCTCTTACTTTAGCGGCCTCAGCGGCTTCCACTCCAGACCCTCTGTACAAAATGAAATGAAGTCTAGTCTCCCAGGCTAGTAAGATGCCCCAGTCAGCAGCATCACAGGCCCAGTGGCACAGCTCCATCTCACACGTGTCACAGTCCACAGGAGGGGGTTGTGTAAACGGTCATACTTTACCTAGTGGTTAGGGAGTTGGTCTTGCAATCAGAAGGTTGCCGGTTCGAATCCTGCCCTGCCCATGGTTGAGATGCCCTTGAGCAAGGCATCTAACCCCACACTGCTCCAGGGACTGTAACTGAAACCCTGTAAATATCTGTAAGTTGCTCTGGATAAGAGCGTCAGCTTAATATAATGTAATGTAATGTACCTACCTCTACTTCAGAGGAAATGCCACTTTACCTCAGAAATGAGGGCAATGTTTCCCCCTGTGCTTCATAATTAAGGCGGCCACCTTAACAACACATCTCTCCAACCTTAGCTAAGTCATCTCCATAGATCGCTAAAATTAGACTTGGGCTTAAAATTAGGTGACTAAAAAATAGGAATATGTAACACAGTAGACATCATCAGTTGACTTTCATTCAAACCAGCTGGAAAGCTTAAAGTCAAAGTCAAAGTCAAAGTCAGTTTTATTTGTCAATTTCTTCACATGTACTTGACATACAAAGGAATCGAAATTACGTTTCTCACTATCCTATACGTTTACATAGACAACAACAACAGTAAAGTGCAAGTGCACAAGACAAGACAAATCCTGAGCTAAGTTATTGTAAATAATAAATAAAATGCAGTTGCTTAAGGCTACTGTTACCTAGTGTTGCTATAACTAAACCAGGTATGACAAGTCAAGACGACAAGACGAGACAAGACAAGACAACACTGAGTGTAAAACAAAGACGATGCAAAGAATTAATATGAATAATGTTGAAGTGATATTTTTCTCAACCATAATCCCACACCTGCCAAGATAACTAATAAATTCCTGGTGGGATACACCGAAGTGGTAACCCAGATGCAGACAGTAACCATCTCGGCTGGTAACCTTTAGCTGTGGTGCCTCACTTGAGTGAACTTAAGATGGGTTGTACCTCTTGAAATGTTAGTTAGTTTTTTCTTAGTCATATGATTGTTATTTCTGTGCAGTGATTTTCCCATGCCTTATGACTAAGCCTGCGTCACATTACAGTAACATGACACATGGAGCAATGTAGTATGACAGAGCCTGTGTCACATTACAGTAACGTCACATGAATTACTGTAGGGATTCAACCATTCTGTCACAATTACTTACAAGGCTGCCAGTTTCCTTTGATGGGAACTCACAGAGGTGGACACAGTGTGTGATATATGTGTAGGATCGGCCCCGAGTGCCTTCTTATCTCTTCTGTTTACATTGAGCAGCTGGAGGCTGTATGATGGGAGTTGTAAACACTTATATGAAGCACTGCACCATTTTTCCGGACTTAGTAAGACTTATGTGTCAGGAGGATTCAGAGCCTCCCTAAACCGATTCTGCATACCTGATATTGTAATGGCTTTCCGACAATGTTAACTGCTGTTGATGTAATGTGGAGCTCTTGTGTATCTTAAGCATGTTTGACCCTAAACACATTTTAAATAGTCTGTTTTATATGTTGTGTAGGTAAAATCCACCGGACATGAGGTTCTCAACCAGATAGCACAGCTCCTCTGTGTGAAAGACCTCCACTTCTTTGGTCTCACAATAGTCAAGGGTAAGAGCTGTTGATTTAATTTTGGCTGTTGATTTTTGATCGCTAATGCCTGAGTCCACAGTAAGCAGTATTTGAGTATTTGAGTAGGCCATTTTAAACACAGAGGTGGTCTAATGTGTTTTATATGTTTTACAGATATAAAAGCAAAGACCAGTACATAGTAAAAGCTGAAAGCATAAAAGATTAAAAACTAAATACATTTTAATTATGCCACTGCACTAGTAATGCGGTGTAGCAATGGAATTTGTAGAAATTTAATTTGCCTATTTCATCTTTATGTTACTCCTTAATATTCCTAGCCCCCCCCCCCCCCCCCCCGCCCAACTTGTTAAGCCCAACTCCGGCTACACTGGTTTAGGCTGGTTGGATGTTGTGATTTCAAGCGTGCGCACACACACACCAGCTAACCCCCTGGCTTTCTGGTCCTGTGATGTCTGTGGTTCTGTTTATATAATGCGGTCAAATGAATGGGCCCGCGCCCAGAGAATGACAACACGCACAATGGTTTCAGAGTGCTAAAACACGATTACGTCTCCCACTAGCATAACTGCGAGATGCTTTAATCTATTCAAACCGACGAGTGTGTGTGTATTCCCTTTATTTATTTATTTATTTATTTATTTATTTATTTATTTACTTATTTATTTATTTACCCCTCCCCTTTGCTTCACACTCCAGGATTCTTGGCTCTCTGGCCCTCCTTGTGTTCCGTGCTCCGTGAAATGCCTTGATAATCTTGTGTGGCTCACCTCCTTAACAAGGGGCCTTTTGTTTTTGTGGTGTGGGGGCCTGCTGCCGCCAGGGCCTGGATTCCACCAATATTAACTTCATTAAGCCTGGAATGTGCTCCTGCATTCCTGCAGCGGAGGGATGGCCAGGGAGGGAGAAAACACCAGGGAGCGACAGAGGTAGAGAGAGAGGTGGGGGGGGAAGAGACTAGAAAGAGAGGTAGTCTAGAAAGAGAGGTAGTCTAGAAAGAGAGGTAGTCGAGAGAAAGGTAGTCGAGAGAGAGAGAGAAAGAAAGAGAGAGGTAGTTAGTTGAGTGAGAGAGAGGGAGAGGTAGTTGAGACAGACAGAGAAAGAGGTAGACTAAGGAGGGAGAGAGAGGTAGTCAGGAGAGAGAAAGGGACAAGGGACAGGCACAACAGAGAGAGAGGGATGGAAAGGGGAGAGAGAGGGATGGAAAGGGGAAAGAGATAGTCTAGAAGATAGTCTAGAAAGAGAGGTAGTCGAGAGAGAGAGGGGTAGCGGTAGAGAGAGGTAGTCGAGAGAGAAAGAGAGAGGTAGTTAGTTGAGTGAGAGAGAGGGAGAGGTAGTTGAGACAGACTGTGAAAGAGGTAGATTAAGGAGGGAGAGAGAAAGAAAGGGACAAGGGACAGGCACAACAGAGAGAGAGGAGAGGGAGGAGAACTAGCACTGCTCGTTCTTGTTTCAGAATGTGTGTGTGAAAGTGTGTGTGTTTCTAATAGAGACAGACAGACAGACAGACAGACAGACAGACAGACAGACAGACAGACAGACAGACAGACAGACAGACAGACAGACAGACAGACAGACAGACAGACAGACAGACAGACAGACAGACAGACAGAGGGAGTTGTGGGTAACATGTTGGTGAAAACAATATGATATGGAGTGAGGCTAACATTTGGGGCAGTCATGGGGTAGCGGTTAAGGAGTTGGACTTGCAGCCAAAGGGTCACAGGTGCAATCCCTCACACGGACAGGTGGGTGGGGGAGTAATTGACCAGCGCTCTCTTTCATCCTCCCCTGTGACTAAGGTGGCCTGAACACGGCACCGTCCCCACACACTGTTCCCCGGGCGCCGTTGTCATGGCAGCCCCCTGCTTACACATGTGATGGGTTAAATGCAGAGGTTAAATTTCGTTGTGTGTGCTGTGGTGTGCTGTGTAATCACAATGACAAATCAGGAATCACTGTAAGATGCTGTAAAATGTTGTAAAGCCAAGGTGGTATGTGGTGTGCTGTGATCACAGTGACAAATAGGAAACATTTTTCAGACAAACAGTTAGAGGTTAAATGCTGTGAAGGCAAGGGTGATATGTGGTGTGCTGTGTGATCACAATGACAAATAGAAATCATTTTTAAGAGAAAAAGATGGAGGTTAAATGCTGTGAAGGCAAGGGTGATACATAGTGGAGTGAGAATGAGATGAATGAGGGGACAGAGAGAGGAGGAGAGACAGATTGAGGCAAGCAGAGGGAGGCAGCTAAATGGGAGTATGGTGATCGTGATGGCGCGTACGGAGGGGGAGTCGGACCGCATTCCTCTCTGGCCGGCCCAAATGAATGAGTGTGCTGCACGCTATGGATGGATGGATGGATGAATGGATGGATGGATGAAGCGAGGGATGAGTGCTGTAATATTTGGAGAAGTGGAGTGAGAAAGGGGTGGTCCAGTGAAAAGTTACGCAGATGGAAAAAAGAGGGGGAGGAGGTTAAGAAGGGAGGCTGCAGATGACAGATGGATGAAGTGGAGATGAAGAGAGGAAAAAAAGATGGAGGTATGAAGGGAGCAAAGGTCTGAATGCAGGAGGGCTGCATGGGGGCGGGGTGTAGTGGTCCGGTCTGAAAGGCCTGTTATTTAAAGCTTTCATAAACCAGTCCCCCTATCAGCAGTGGCGTCACAAATGACGTCCTTTAAAATGAAATGCACATGGGAGGATGATCTTTAAAGGAAGCCGCCACACAAGTTGCGTGTCCAAGTTTAGTTTTATGGTTTAACTGGATTAGATTAAATGATGAAATTTAAACATAACATCCACAAAAGTCCACAAAAACAACTGATTTTACACAAATTCTTTTTTCAAATTACTGTTAAGTAAATAAGCTTTGGTCAGCCATTGCCGTCTGGACTGTGGTTCTGTGGCGCCTAATGTTAAGGTTCTTACCCCTACACACAACCGTCCTATTTACGCAGCTGAGTTCACAAGATTCTCTGTCATGCCGTCAACTAACATTTAGCTTGATCACGTTTGTTGTCTGGGCTGCTTTGCGTTCTCAGAGCGTTCGGCAAACTGGCACTTTAGCATTGTTGTCTGCTGTGTGCTCGAGTCTGCACGCAGGCTCTGGTGCGGGCAAATGACCCAACAAGAATTGTCTTTTTTTCTCTCTCTCTCTCTCTCTTTGTAATTAATGTCATTGTTTGACATATTTCAAGCATGACTTCATTATTCTTTTGTTTAGTCAATGAAAGCATTCTCATTTCCTGCCTGTTGTTGCTTGTGTTTGCTTTGAATCCAGACAATGAGCACATATATCTGGACCTCGACGAGAAGCTGACCAAGTACTTCCCCAAGGAGTGGAAACAGGAGAGTGGGAAGGTGAGGCCTGCGAATTCCATTGTGGTTGCACAAACTAAAAGAATGTTTTGGGTGAATTTCTTACCGCTTGCGCTTACAGAATGTACAGGCCAACTCCCTTCATACTGTTCAGTATCAGCTAACATAAACTGAACGTAAATCCTATGGATTTAGGATGTAGGATGTATGTGGGTGACTCTGTGTGTGTGTGTGTGTGTTTGTGTGTGTGTGGGTGTGTGCACATGCCTGTGTTGCCATTTACATTTTTATGTAAAACAGCATTATTAACAATGTTACTGTTATTAACAATGTTACTGTTATTAATAATGTTACTGTTATTAATGTTAAAACATATTTCCCCATGTCTGACTAAGACAATGGCAAAATCAGTTCTGTGTGAGGTGGCACTGTTGATGTTGTGGAGCTGTGTCCAGTAGCACAGTACAATACATGAGGTGGCAGCGGCTGAGCTGAGGTCAGGGCTCAAGGTCTCACGGGTCACTTGTGCCTCTTGTCAGGGCCCTCAGAAGAGAATCCCCCTGCTCCTCTTCCTCAAAGTGCAGTTCTACGTGGAGAACGGCAGGCTCATCAGGTGAGGCTGTAAATGCAGAGAAAAACCCAGAAGGATGTTAAACGTCTCACTATTCCTGTGTGGGGCTGTACCACCACATAGGCTAAACAAAACCCCAGTGGGCTCTGTAGTTTTTGAAAATGTGTCTCTCCTCTACTGTATCTTTTGAAAATGTCTCTTACCTCTACTATAGGTTTTTTTAATCTCTGCTCTGTAGTCTTTAAAATGTCTTTCGCTCCTCTACACCTGCTTAAAATAGCTTGCCATTCATCTTTGTTCTCCATTCTTATTTTTTAATCCTCTGTTAATGCCCTTTGTCATTGTCTCTCAGTCTCCTACAATTTAAAACCACAGAATTGCAGTTATGATCCCACACTGGTGATCATCACATTGTAACTGTGGCTTGAGAGGTCACTGAATGATCTCCGTGGGATCTACTCTCATGACACTTTTTCTATTAAGATCTACTCCGACAACACCTGTTGTATTAAAACAACACTAAGTAGTTTTTTTCAGCCTTAAAATAATGTTCCCAAAATCATTTCAGTGGTTCATCAACTCATAACAGGCTGAACAGCACTTCTGAATTCGCTTTGCTGCCCTCCATGGGCTATATCTACACTATGGAAGTTTGCAAAAGCGGGTTGCTGCGATCTGTAGTTCGAATGAGACATAAGAAAGATAGTTCCCCTTTAAACCTGTAGGGCGACGAAAAAGGAAAAGTGCTTTAAGGCCTATACCTTGGGACTGTGTAGTGTGGTTACGGTATCAAAAAGCAAAGGTGCTTAAGTACTGGTTTAGAGCCTTCACCTTGGGGCTGTGTAGTGTGTTTATAGTATCGAAAAAGGAAAAGTGCTTTAGTGTTGCTTTAAGGCCGACACCTTGGGGCTGTATGGTGGTTACAGTATCGAAAAGGAAAGGTGCTTAAGTACTGGTTTAAGGCCTACACCTTGGGCCTGTATTGTGTGTTTACGGTACCGTCTCCCTGGCAGCGAGCGCAAGGCGCGGCAGCTCTACTTCGCCGATCTTCGGGAGCGCGTGCTGCGGTCAGAGTGCCGGCAGCAGGAGGAGGTGTACTTCCAGCTGGCCGGCTTTGCCCTGCAGGCGGACCTGCCCGACCACCCCACGCACCCCCCCACGGAGGAGGGCGAGCCAGAGGCCTACTTCCAGCCCAAGGACTACTTCCCACCTTGGGTGAGTATGGAAGAGTATGCAAGGGACACGTACTATGCTTTGGTTTAGTTTTGATGTCGTGGCTTATCTGCTGATGTCAAGCAGATGGGACTTAATATAATGATACCAAATCTTGACAGTTCGGCGAAATGGATAAAAAAAAGCATTCCAAGATACGGATGCTTCTTGAGTAACAACAATCTAATTTGAGCTGTCATTCTCTGATCTTACACTTTTACTGCAGATAGTGGCGAAGCGGGGCGTGGACTACCTGCTGCGACACGGGCCCAACATGCATCGGGAGCTGTGGGGAATGGCGGCCCGAGACGCCATCCTCCTCTTCATACGAGAGTCCTGCCGACTGGAGGATGTGCCTGTCACTTTCTACAGACTACAGAAGGTCAGTGAGAACAAGGTCACCTGACAAGGACCTTTGACCTTGTTCAAGACAGCCAAGTACAACTGGCTTGATGACCCCCAATGCTCCCCGTCCACACAACAACGCTCCTGGATTTTTTCCTTTGCGGGTTAAAAAAAAAGTCGCGTCCACACGACAACGGAGCAGTAAATATTTACATCCACACGGGAACGTTTTCATTGCGTTGTCATTGCAGAAGGTGTGCTGTCCCAGCTTGAGGGGCATGATCAGAAGCGCAATGATTCACTTTAAACATGTAATGTATGTTGATTTTAGCAATGTGTGTTCTAGTTTAGATGGGTCGCATGCAGCAACAGTTGCCCTATTTAAAAAGCATAATGTGAAAAGTGTTTGTTGGGCTAGCGATGTATACAAAAAACATCCTGTAGTTCAGTGTCAGAAGGTAGAAACAGTTGCATTAGACATAGCCTACACTGCAGACGGTTTTTACCCCAAAGTATCCCACAACAACCTGTTTGTAAACGTTTGACATTGTTGTGAGATGTCACGTCGTTAAATTGACCAATTTAAGCGATACGGAGCAGAACATGAAAAAATAGAAGGAGCTGCACATAAACTTGAGACAACTACGCAACAATTTGCTTAAAACATGTCATATGTTGATTTTAGCAATGCGTGTTGTTACTGAGGGGAGCTGAAAGCAGCGACAGTTGCTCTTTAATTAATTAAGAATAATGAAAGCCTACAAGAAGTATTTGTTATAGCCTACCAGCCATACAGACAGTTTAATGGCAAAGTTGGAATGTTTAATGGCAAACAATTGCACAACAGCCAGCCTACACTACAAGCTAATCAAATCACAATTTATTCGACAGCAACCAGTTTGTAAAAGTTTGAAGTTGTTGCGTTTACACTGTCCACATGAGAACGAAACGGCGGCGTTGTCAGACTTTCTCACTTTGGAACCCGTTCTCAAAAAGTATCGTTTTCGGGCACCCAAAACGCCAGCGCCGTGTGGACGGAAGGCCAAAACGCACCTGTAAACGTTGTCGTGTGGACGGGCCCCAAGTCAGATCACCTGGTACCATCATGAAAACACTATTGCTGTGTGACTAGTAGTGGGCAAACAGTGAAGAAAATGAAACAAAGTGGACTTAGGTCACTTCTTAAATCCTTTGTCAAATAAAATAAGTGAATAGGCAGTAATAAGCTGAGGCAGAGGGGTGGAAAGAGCATGACATTGTTCTCACCATTTATGCATGACTGAGTGAAGATCAATGCCATAAAAAGCAGTTCACATTCTAGTGGGTAGTAAATCTCTCTCTCTCTCTCCCTCTCTCTCTCTCTCTCTCTCTCTCTTTCTCTCTCTCTCCCTCTCTCCCTCCCCCTTTCTCTTTCCTTATCTCTCTCTGTCCTCCTTTTACAGAATGAAATAAGATTAGTTGCATTACGCAAGACTGTATCATAACTGCAGTCAGGTTTATTGTACACTCTGTGAATCTCAGCACTTGCGTGTAATGCTGAAGAATGGCACTCCAGTTGCATAACAACCATCCCTGCCCAATACCCGCTCCTCCATCACTTTTAATGGGCAGTTGTGGTCATCTCGGCCCCTTTGGCCTTGTATAGCACCAGTGCCACTTCTGAAGAAAGGGGTGCAAAGGGACTGTGGAGGGTGGGGAGGGAGATCAAGGGGTGGTGGTGGTGGGGGAGGGTGGGTGAAGTGTGTGTCTCACTGGAGTCTGATCTGTCATTCCTCCAGGACAAGAGAGAAGAAAGGGGTTCCGCACTCTTGGGTCTCACTCTGCGAGGAATGCAGGTTTATCAGGTCTGTCTGAGTGTGTGTATATATATTTGCATTCGTGTGTGTGAGAGAGAGAGAGAGAAAGAGATTGTGTGTGTATGTGCTTGTGTCCGTGTGTGTGTGTCTGCGCTTCAAGGAGCTCTGCAGATCCTTTGCACATAAAAGCTTAGCGCAGTCGGGCCCGTTCTCAGGCCCAGATGTGTCTGTGGAATGCGCGGGTTATCAGCCCGTCCGCACACGGCACTAAAATGGGGATTTGAGATGCATACCTTTCCTCCTCTCTCCTGTGACCTGTCCATCAAAAGGCCATCCGAGGAGATTAAACTCCCAAAGGTCTGGGGGGAGAGAGATTACCTCCCCTTCTCCACTGCTGGACATCTGGACACCCTAACGTGAACTCAGAGTCAAAGGCCAAATCACTTAGGGGTCTACTCTCTGCACTTAAGTGAAAAAAAAACGTTTTTGATGCCCACGTCGTAGTTTTAACTTAAGTCTGTCATTTAATAATAAAATAAAATAAAAGACAGACAATGACATTGATGATTTAATAGATTTGTTTGTCTGAAACAGCAGTAGGCCTACCATGCATCTAAAATATTTTCTTACAAATGCGTCGGAAAGTGTGAGTGTTCAAGGTAATGTTTCATATTGCATCCAGTCAATGGTTCGTTCGTATCAAGCTTGTGTTGTCTTGGTTCAGTTAATGTATTAGGAGGAGGTGAAAAACTATGCCCGAATACCTGCTGCTTGTAGATGCTTGTAGGCTTCTTTCACATAACAAGAAATAATACCGTCTTGAATCACATGGGTTATATACTCACCCATCTAAGATACAAAGTGGAGAACAATAAGTACACATGTCCCCCTGTAAATACCTACACAGTTTTTAAATATGTTTTAAATGTTTATGCAGAACAGGATTTTAAAAGTTTTGCAGTTTATAGCAGACCTTTCACTATAACTAATGTCCATTGTTTCTTTGCCTCCTTTAAAAAAAAAAAAGCCTTCTTTGTGTATTCTAGTGATTACATTGATATTGCCACCGTTAATACGGAGATACACATTCCATGTTTTAGGATTAACCATGTCAAACGAGGGAGTGATCAAGTTTTCCTGATGTTTTAAATAAATGCCACCTCTTTTGAGAGACCACCTTATTTCAGAAGTGAAGTGTTCGGGACATATTGGAAGAGCGCAAGGCTGAATATAATTATGTAACTGAAAAGCGCGTAGCTGGAAGTGCACAAATATGTTCACAAGTTCACAAATATGCATTTCAACTTGCATAGTAGTTCAAGTTACCATCAGCATTAGGTATGTTCATCTAAAGGGCCATATCCAGTATGTGAACTTCAGGGAAATTTCTCGGGACGTTCGTGGTTAGCTCATGTTGTTCTCCTACTGTTAGGGTACAGCCTGTAGGGTAACTCCTGTAATGCTGTTGAATTTTGCTGAAATGACTGCATTTTGTCCCTTTAGGAGGTGAATAACATGCGTGAGCTGCTCTATGACTTCCCCTGGTCCAATGTCGGAAGACTCACCTTTCTGGTACAGTCACATTTCTACACAGCTGCCATGACACCGGCATTCATTTCTTCCTTCATTCAGTTGTACACTGACTTCAGTTGTTTATCCACTTTACAACACTCTTCTGTAGACCTATAGGCTTATTTACTTTCATTAGAATAGCAGTATTTTACCCCTTTTCCCATGCTACTATTCACCACTAGATTTAGACTCAGTTATTTTCATGTTTACTTTTGTTAAGTTCAATTGGAAGAATACCTAGAAGAATCCACGACAATCTGAGTAACATGTACAGTAGCTCAAGTAGATCTTAGCTCAGGGGGCTGATGCTCACTGAAGTAGAAGAACACAGTTGAGTGGTTCAGCTTCCTAGTGTAATTACCTCTTTAGTGTTTTTTTAGCCTACATGGGTTCAGTGGCAGAGTTTACTTAGTAGTAGCTTATGCCGCAATTGCTAAAAAATGGGGTTATTTACATTTTTAAAAAATATGTGTTGATTAATCCTGTATTTGTAGGATTATGCCTTTATTAAATGGCCTTTCGTGTTGTGTTGTGTTGTGTTGTGTTTAGGGGAAAAAGTTTGAGATCCAGCCGGACGGTCTGCCGTCGGCACGGAAACTGGTGTACTACACGGGCTCTGCATTTCGCTCGCGTCACCTGCTCCTGCACCTCAGCAGCAGCCATCAGCTCTACCTCAGTCTGCAGCCCGCCCTTACACACCTGCGGCAGCTGGAAGAGAACGAAGGTGTGTGTGTGTGTGTGTGTGTGTGTGTGTGTGTGTGTGTGTGAGAGAGAGACAGAGAGAAAGAGAGTGTGAGTGTGTGAGTGTGTGTGTCTGCGTGTGAGTTTGTGTGTGAGTGAGTGTGTGTGATGCCAAGCCTGATTTATGCTTCTTTGCTGACTCCATGCTATACTTACAGTACAGTAGGATACCAGTTGGGTATTTGCACACTGCTTCACTACTTTAGAATAAATTCTTTATTCCTTTAGAATGTAAGCAGAAATGATTATTATCTAGTTGTTCCGTCTTGCGTCCGTACAATCTCAAGACCAAGTCCCTAACCATTAGGCCACAGCTGCCCTAGATATCAGGTGGTTATTTGTGTCTTACAAACATTCCTGTTTCATTATCCAGAGAAGAAGCGCTACCGGGAGTCCTACATTAGCGACGACCTTGACCTTGACCCTCAGGGCAGCGACGGCAGCCCACGCCTCTCCCGCCGCTCCACCAGCAGCTCAGGCATCGAGGCAGACACGCGGCAGCGGAGCGTCTCTGTGGAGATGACCTCCACGGACGAGGAAGGGCTGCGACAGACGGAAGACAAGTCCTTCAGCTCGGCGGCCAGCCTGGGCAGCTCGCACACGTCCGGAGTGGACACGGGCAGTAAGGCCCGCACGGACGAGGAGGAGTGGCAAGAGGAAGGTGAGTGGCTGTGCTGGAGAAGAATGACACAGAAAAATAAAAACATGTGGTAGCACTTCGTTGTAAAAATGACATGAGCATGTTATAAACATGACATGCCACATATAATAAACATTAATGACACTTAATTTGTTTATGACTGTTGCCATTAAGTGTCATTAGGTCTTTGTCATTTTTGTAATTGTAATCAATAATGTTCATGATATGTGTCATGTCATTTTTAAAAAGGGCTCATATCGCCCTTATCTAGACACCTTCAAATAAAGTTACCAAACATGCATATATGAAATTGATGTAGATAAATGATACGTGGATGGATGGATGGATGGATGGATGGATGGATGGATGGATGGATGGATGGATGGATGGATGGATGGATGGATGGATGGATGGATGGATGGATGGATGGATGGATGGATGGATGGATGGATGGATGGATGGATGGATGGATGGATGGAGCGATGGTTGGTTGGCTAAACATGCAATTCTTGTAAATGTAAGCAAAACAAATGTAATGTTTCAATGCCTTCCATAGTGATGTTACTATGGCTGAAAACTGGATCAGATTTGTTTTACCTTTTATGTCCTCATAGATAAGTGTGCAATTCTTCAAAGCACAAAAAACTACCCAAATGCAGTGGAAGGGGTGAAAAATCAACATATACAGAAAACTAAAGCCCTAGATTATTAGATTTACTTTGACTTCTGGGGGTATTTTGGTTTATTGGCAACAAATCGTATCAGTCATTTAAACATCTCAGCATATACCTATCTGATATATATTGCTACTAGAGGATAGTGACACTGTCATAGCTCCTATTCTGTCATGCTCCTGTCATGTTTAGTCTGATATAACCTCAGTGATACCCTTGTTATTTGTTCAGACTGTTTTATAGAACATTTAAGGTTTAGATCTGTGAATGCACATTTAGATGTATATCTAGTATGTATGCATGTTGAGAAAGTGTTTTTCCCCAAATCAGTGTTTTCTTGGTGATCACTCCCATACAAAAAAGTAAAGTTTAGCTTAACAGCGTTTTTAAAAATCAGTATGTTGTGCTGTTACGTTAACGTGATATCATAGCTACTTAAGAACAACAGCTGAGAAGCATGCTGATAGTTTTAGCTGATAATTCTTGATTTACCATGATTTTTCAAAACATTTGAAGAGCTCGTGCGCCCTTACAACATATTTTAACAGAAGAGCAATGGATTCTTGTGACTGTTGTTTACAGTGAGCAAATATTCAACCTATGCAGACACACGTGACACTATTGTCCATGTTTCTACAAAAGTTACCCTGTCTATCCGTTTGTTGCATAACTGCCACAGTTGTACATAATGCAGCCAGCTGACAAAATGTAACAGTTATGGACAAAAAGGAAGCATAGCTTGTTTGTGTGACCACAAAGACCTGTGTGAGTACCTGTGGAGTGACATTGCAAAGGGAGCAGGATGTTTAGAATTCCTTGGCTTATCTTTTAGGTTTCAAGGTCTCAGGAATGGCATTGCATAAACACATCTTATCTTAAGTACTATACCTTAAAATTGCTCAGTGGCAGACTGCATACTCAGGTGCACTGTTCCACACATGATGAGGTCAGCTATTCTAGGCAAATCTCAGAAATGTGATTGTGGGCTTTTATTATCATTATCAAGTCAGACATGCAGTTATCTTTTCATCAGAGCCACAAGTGCAAGTGAGCTGCCCCGGTGAGGTGACTGTGGACAACCCCGGAGAGGTCTCGGTGGATGACCCTCAGGAGATGCTGCGATTGGCCGAGCTGCTGGAGGGCGTGTCGGTGGACTGTCCCTCTTTCCTGTCGGAGATCAACTCTACAGGTCAGAAGACCCACAGTCACACTGCGCACCTAATAATGACATTCCACTCGTACAGAGGCTATTGCCACACTTTGCTAACACAAGCCATGCCGTTACCTTCCTTTCAGATTGGCCTTTATTTTATTTTGTTTATCATCAACTCTTATTTATTTAAGCTTTAATACTTCTTGGTAGTTTTGTCTAATTGAATGTATTTTTATTTATTTTTTATTGTAAGTGTATTAAGACCCTTTTATGTGGTGGTGATTTTGCACTCTAAAATATAAATTGATTAATTGAACATGATGATTAATAAAAACAGAATGTTTAGTTGACATTAATGCAAGTAACACAAGTGCATAGAGCTGCATTATATCTATTATTGTACGTAGACTGTAGGGTATTTGGGAATTTGATGCCTTTATTTTATACCATTACAGATTTTTGAATTTGCTATAAATAAGGCAAACCCAGGGCCTACATACAGTGGTGCATGTTTAACATGTAGCATCTGTCAATTTCAGACATCAGTCTTGCTGACATGACAGACGCTCAGACGAAGCATGGGAGCACAGACACCTTAGGCCCAGTAAGTTTGTTTAGTCATTTTCAGTATCTATAGTTCTCTTTTTCTGCAGATTTTTCTTACCTTTCCTCTCTCTCTCTCTCTCTCTCTCTCTCTCTCTCTCTCTCTCTCTCTCTCTCTCTCTCTCTCTCTCTCTCTCTCTCTCTTGCGCCTCCACACCTTCCACACTTGTGCTGCCCTTGATTTGCATTTATGTTATACTTCAATATCTTTTTTTTTTTAAGTTTACACTTCCATGCACCACTTTGCTTTTCAGGTCATGAACTGGAAGGCTCGCACCTCTGTGGACCGCCACAGCCAGAGTCTGGACGACATCCACCTCTTCTCACCCCCTACGCCTCTGGGCACGACCCCCCAGGCCAACACCTCTCACAGCTATACATTCGGACTTCCCGAAAGCCACATCTCCGTCAAGAGCCACCAGTATCCGGTCGTCCAGTGCCCTGCCAAGCCCTCCTTCTATGGACGACGGTCCATGAACTGCCTCTCTCTGGACCTGCTAGAGGACGAGCAGCTGCTGGAGCTTATCCTGTGATTCAAGAAGACAAATGGAAAGCGAGGTGAACAAGAGGAAACAAAAAGATGGAAGGGGAAAAAAGAAAAAGACTGTGAGCCCCTGGCCACCTGATAGCACTTTGTGTGTTGTTCTAAGCATTTCTAGACAACAGGCACACAAATATATATTCGCTGAACTGACAGTATTGGTAAACACTAAACACTGAGCGTTTTGGCAGTATCTGTGGTGGCATGCATATGTTAGCATGTGTTCTTTGTGTAGAAGGACAGTCTTCCTGAACAGTCTTCCTGAATGGCCATGTTTTCATCTGGGTGCCTCTGTTGCACTTTTTACTATAACTGCGTAAAATCAGTGGGTCGATGCTGCCTAGTATCACATAAAACCCGATCATGTCTGTTCACAGATGTAAACACTGGTTATTAAAAAAATCGGTGATCATCTCCGACACTCATTACAGAAAACCTGCAGACTTAATGCCTTTCATATGTTAATGTAAAAACCCCAAACTATTGTCAGTATATTTATTTCTCAGTTACTTTTATATTGTATTTGTTGTTTACAGAGGTATCTCCCTTTTATATTCAGTCCCAACAGTATACTGTATGCCATCATTACTATCCAACTGCAGCAAATTGATAACCTGTTTTTTTCTGCATGCTGTATGCTGGAAGTTGTTAAGCTTGTAATAATCTCAGCACTCAATAGCCTGAGCTAAACTCCAACTCAAATCAACAGAGAATGTTTGTACCTCTGCTCTTTTAAAGCTCTTAGGCAGTTGAATGCATGAAAGAAAAGCACATTTACAGGAAGACAAAATCATATTCAAGGAACATTGTTTGTCTTTCCTCTAGGATGTATTCAACACATAGCTTTTCAGTCATGTATTCTTTCAATCTCTACCCTCGTTGCCTAAAAAAGGCCTGTGTAAACATACTCTGTATTAGTCATGCAGGCTTATGAACCCAAATCAAATCTGATTTTTTTATAATTCAGTTATATGCTTTGCCATACTTCACATAATACACAATATAGCAACAGACTACAGTGTATTTAATGTAAGACATGTTATTCTGATATCTGTTCAGTGCTAGGGGTGCCATTGCTGCAATGTTGCCTTTTCAGAATATCCCAAACGATTTTGTATAGGATAACATTTGAGGAGTGCACAGGAAAAACGGGCATAGTCACAAAATCACATTTTTCAAGCTACTGCACCTATGGGTAGTTGCATTGAAAGACCAGCTTTTTTAAAAGGAATCCTATGAATAGACAAGCATAGTCTCGAGCGAGAAGCATTAACATTTCTTATAAAATTAAATCAGAAAGCACGATTTTTAATTACATTTTTTCTGTTTCTGCATTTTGTGACCATGACCATTTTTCCCGTAGACTCGTCATTTGTGTACATGCCTTGGGTATATAATCATAAATACCTTTTCTGTTGTCTGTGTGATCACAGGACCACCAACAATATTATATGACCAAGGGACAAAGAGGTTTTCTCTATGTCGATAAAGCCAGATATGAGGTGATTTAATGCATTGTTAGTCATAAATGGTGTACTTTAATTTTGGGCAGGGGGTGGGTGAGGGTCGGGTAGTCCAAAGGTAAGCCAATGCATGCATGATCACTAATGCGTTTTGTCCAACTGCTATTGCAATCACTCAACAGTGGGTATGATACTTTACCTCAACACATGGCCTACTCTTGGCAGGCAACCAATGTATTTTGGTAACCATGGTATATGCTTTCCTTTCAATGAAAGGCACATGTATTAAGTAATGACCTTTACAAATAAATACACCTGTGCTATATAAACATGAAAAAGTGTTTTCTGTGCTGACCAGTCATACACACTACACACAGTAGTAGTAGTAATAGCAGTAGCAGTAGTAGACAACTTTATTGTCCTGTGAGCAGTTGAATTTGCAGCACAATTGCCATCACAATACAATTATACAATGGCACAGTTATTATATCTGACAGCTTGTGCATGGTATAAGTGGTTTAGAAGGCCATACTGTTGCAACATCAACATTATACCATAGCAACATGAAAGTTTTTTTTTTTTCATACTGCAATCTCAGTGGTCAGCCGCAAGGGAGATGAGTGCCCAGCTCCACCTAGTGGGGATACTTAGAACTACCTCACTAGGCCAAAGTACATACTGAGCAACTGAACACATCATGTAAGAATACCAGTGAATCACATTATTCAAAATATGGGTGAGTCGACTGAGCCAAACCAGGATAATAATATATCTGTTATTGTAGATGGATATGGCAATAATTTGCCATATATGTGTTTGAGAATAGTCCAAAGACAACATATCAGTTATTGAAACTGGATGTTTTTGTTGTGTGGGATCTCAACGTGTCTCAAAAAAGTTGGGACGGTGTCAGTAAAGGGCAGAACAGTTTTCCATGTCTTCTGAGTCCATCTCAAATTACAAAAGTTGAAATTTTGCCATTCAATTTGAAATAATGGAGTCTTGCATCTTCCAAGCTACAGAGGAGACAAATCATCCTTCCTGTTTTAGTCGTGATTTTAAAGGACAGCATTATGATGGTATGGGGGTGCAGTAGTGCCTTGGTTATGGTGTGCTTATTTATCTGGAAAGTTAAAACTAATGCCAAATGGTGTATATATAGAAGTTTTGAACAGCACAAGATATAATACAAAGAAGAAAAAAGAAGACACCTACTATTTGGGCTGCTGAAATCATGTCAAGGACAAGAAAGAAAACCCTTTTTTATACAAAACCATCTTGTCAGATAACATACAGTGCACAGCAATAATGAGTACACCCCCCCTGAAAAAGGACCTTTTTCACAGTATTAAAATGACAACAAGCAATATATCCCAAATAGTTCTTTGATGATGTTTATTGCACTATGTTCTTACATAATAACTCAAGTAGAAAGGTGAAAAGATAACTTAAAGTACATATTTTTCTGTTTCCGTGAAAGTGGGGTGGAGCAAAAATGAGTACACTTAGTACTTTGTATGGCCTCCATTATTTGCAATGACAGCCCCAAGTCTCCTTGGCATGGAGTGCACAAGTTGACAACATTTGGCTACATCAATCTTTTTCCATTCTTCAAGGATGACCTCTTTCAGAGGCTGGATGTTGGATGGAGAGTGATGCTCAACCTGCCTCTTCAGTATTCCCCAAAGATGCTCTACAGAGTTCAGATCAGGTGACATTCTTGGCCATGGAATCACTCTCACCCTGTTCCTCTTCAGAAAGTCAGCAGTGGCCTTAGATGTGTGTTTTGGGTCATTGTCATGTTAAAAAATGGCACGACGACCAACGACCAGAAGTGATGGAAGCATCTTAGCTTTCAGTATAGAGCAGTACATTTGAGAATTCATGATGCCGTCAATGAAATGCAGTCCTCCAACACCCGCAGCACTCATGCAACCCCACATAAGAACACTACCCCCTCCATGTATTACTGTGGGCACCATGCACTTTTCCTTGTACTCCTCACCCTTGTGACGCCAGACCGTTTTGAAGCCATCAGTTCCAAAAAGATTGATTTTGGTCTCATTACTCCAGAGTATAGAGTCCCAGTAGCCTTCATCCTTTTCAGCATGGGCCCTGACAAACTCTAGGCAGGCTTTTTTGTGACTGGGCTTTAGGAGAGGCTTCCTTCGGGGACGACACCCATGCATGCCATTCCGCTGCACTGTATGGCGTATTGTGTCACGTGATACAGTCACTCAAATTTCAGTCTCTACTTCCTTAGACAACTGTTGTGCGCTTGCATGCCGATTTTCCTCAACTTTTGTCATCACAAGACGCTCCTGCCTGGGTGTTAATTTTCCTGGCCGGCCTGTACATCTCTGTACTTTGGCTGCAGTTTCATCTCTCTTGAATCTTTGGATCACTTTTGCGACTGTGTTCTTACTGATAAGTAAGGCTTTACTGATCTTCTTGTAGCCCTTACCTCTCTTGTGTAAAGCAATAATCCGCTTTCTCGGATCCTGAGACATTTCCTTGCCGTGAGGTACAATTGCTGACAGCAGGAAATGGGAAAGGGTGGTTTGCTTTAGGTAACAGCCTTTTGTAGCCAACTACCCAATTAACACCTGTGTAATGACTAATCAGACTCACCTGTAGTTGTTTGTTTGTTCAGGTCCACATTGGGAGCCTAAAAAGTTGCTTTACTCAGAGACCTTCAGTGGGGTGTATTCATTTCTGCACCACACTAATTTTACTGAAACTGAAAAAAAAAATCATTTAAGTTATATTATAAGCCTTTGTTTTAAGTTCAAAAGCTCAACAGATCCTGTGTTTAACTTAGTCTGTGAACATTTTGGAAATATATTTTTGTGTTCCTTGTCAAATTGTATGAAATGTTACTTTTCAAATAGGGTGTTATTGCTGTGCACTGTAACTGTGAAGTGTCCTCTGTTGTTTTTTCTTTAGTCCTACTCAACTTTTCCTGCCTTTGACACCGTCCCAACTTTTTTGATACACGTTGCTGTCCTAAAAATTTAAATGAGCATAAATATCCCAAACAACAACAAAAAAATCCCGTTTCACTAACTGATATGTTGTCCATACTGTTCTGAAACACATCTATTGCTTATGATTTGAGAATTATACATTCTCAAATCATGTAGTCTGCAATTGAAATTTGTAATACCATGTAGTGTGTTTTCATATTTTAATACAAGCAGATCTTTTTAGACATGCAGTTTGTCCCTCTTCTTCCAAAATCTTTGCGTTGACATACGTGGACGTCGCCGAAATGTGTCAATTGGCATGTTGGAGATTCTTGGCGGCCACCCTTGAAGGAGTGTGGCTTTCTGATTGGCCGCAGTACCTATCTAGTTTCTCTACCTTCGCTTCTTTGAGAAAGTTGCTAACAAGGTGTGTTCAGAGGACGGCGTTTTGGTGCTTGTTTGGTTGTTGGTTTTGACCGGAGAGGTTGGAGTCCCTGTGTGAATGTTTGCTTGTCAGTAAGACTTGAAGACTGTCCTGACATCTATTCACTAGCATGTGCGTGCGCCATGTTGTTATTTTTGGTGGGAAGTTTCTCGAACTTGGCACTTATTTGTTTCTACCAAGTGACACTGGGAATATCTCGGTTCAATAGGTAAGTGTTTTACTTATTTATATTTAATTCAAACAGTTTATTTATCGTATTACTTTTGTCAAATGAGGCCACTTTCGAAAGAGGTTTGGGGGAAAGACGGTTAGCTAGTTAGCTCTTCAGCGCAATATTAGCTGCTCTGTGTGCCACAAATAAAATGTCAGCACGCAGCAGTTCTTTGTCAACTTGTTTCTCTTTCCGAATAGTGTGTAAATTCATCCTCATCCTCAGTTAGATGGAGTTTGATGTAGCCAACACCCAGTACAAGCTGTAAAATAATACACTTTTACAAGACCTGTCAAGCAACAGCTTGCCCTCGCCCCTGTACGGCTATAGGGAGGTCTTGTTTCTGCAAAGTAACTATCAAGGGCATGTGGAAAAAGACTAAGGACCATGTAAAATTATCAGGAATTGTTGCTATGACTTATACATGGCACCTTCTTAAACCCATCATCTTTGTAAGTCAAGTTGCTTGCATTCCGATATTAAAGATCTGAAGTTCCTTGTCACGAGGTACCCTACAGATTTTTTAGCTGAAGTATAACATAAACAGTTTTTGTGAAGTCAGTGTGACAGAGAAGAGTATACCTAAACGGTCTTCAGTGAGGCCTACACATTGCACACATGCATTCAACGGCTTTTGGTTCTAACCCAATTTAAACTACCAAAATTACTGCAGAATTTGTAAACGGGATGGTGTTTTATCGGAAGAAGTCCGCTGTTCACCCGTGTGTACCCCTTGTAGCCGAATTATTATATCGAAAATGACCTTCACGTGATCGCCTGTGTATGTGTTCTGTGCATGTGACATTCGTGATCTTCGTCCATTTTGGATTTTGAAGTTTCGAAGTCACAATACCAGATATACGTTAAATGCTGCCTTAGTTTCTTGTCTAGCAAGTAACTTTTTTTTTAAATTATACTTGCTACTTTTCAGTTTTAGACTTAGTGCTAGTGATTTTCTCCCCCATGAACATTGTGCTCAGTATTAATTGTGCTGTGTTTTCCAGAAACACCTTTGAACTGCAGTGGAAAGGTAAGAATGTATTTCTCAACTTATTAGTGCTTTAGACGCTGGCAGTTAGCGGTGGATACTTAAAATCACTTGGTTTAAAATCGCGTTTGTGGGTTTGGAGTAGTGGCACATGTTGAGGTGCTATTACCTTTTTGAACAGGTATGATCACGTAGGAAATGTAGAGTGCAAATAGAAAAGTGTTGCCGGGTTTTGCACCTGTCTGCATTGCGCCTCATTTATGTATGTATTTTTGTTAACGTGTTAAACGAAAGTTGTTGAGTAGTAGTCGGAACTGAAAAATATGTTTTGCTACAATGTATCAGTGATTTGTAATGAAATGGTAGTAGAATGTATAGAAATGGTAGTAGAAATCCGTTTAAAAAATAGGCACGGAAAACCGACCATAATTAAGTTTTGTATTAACTTCCACGTTATATATAGCCTAAAGACACACGCAAAGGTTCGCAAAGGTTCGTTTCTTATTTAAAATAAAAGTGAGCATTTTTTCGGTAACAGATACCGTAGAATCAGCTGTACATATTCCGATACTGGTACTATAGAACTGGCTGCGGGGGGTTTGTCGGACAAGTTAAGGGCTGCACCAAAACACGCGTCATTTCCGGTTGTAGTAATTTGGCCAAAAGCTCCTTAAGTTTGCAAAAAACGTGCCTGCAGTCACTCTCTATATAACTCAGACGTTGGTATTTACATAAGCGTTAGAAATGCCCCAAGAGTTTTTATGCTCATGGTTGAAAACAATTGCTAGATGTTGCAATGTAAACAATAGGCTATGCTCGTGCTAACTTGATAGCTCTCTGGTCCTGTTGTGATCCCAGACTTTGTGATCCAAAGACAAAATGATTGTGCTGGTGTTGCTAATACACATACTGGTGCATTATGTGCTGATATAAGATGGTAGTGAATAGTGCAGTGTGTTGTTGTATTTATGTATATGTACATGAAGATATGAGTCTAGTCTATAGGTCTGCCCTTTGGACCGTAGCCTATCATATTGTAGCTCAGATGATCACATGGGTTGCTTTCTTCTGTCCGTATGTTACGCCTCGTGGTGCATCACGGTATACTCGGAAGAATTTTTGTCTATTATACATCTGATTTAAAGCACGGCTTGATTTGGAACTGGTATACTTGGCATACATGAAATGCTCGTGGATATGTTTTATTTTGTACCGAGGTTAGTGTAAGCATGGTAATAACACCACCATCTTTGTGTAATGTATGGAACGGAGTCCAACCCCCTCGGCCGGCCACAGCAACTCATACTTACCTGGCAGGGGAGACACCATGATCAAGAAGGTGGTTCACCCAGGGCGAGGCTCAGCCATTGCACTCCGGTTGTGCTGACCCCTGCGAATTCCCCAAATGTGGGAATCTCGACTGCATAATTTCTGGTAGTGGGGGACTGCGTTCGCGCTCTCCCCTGTTTTGCTGTTAATGAAAAGTATGTTGTGTCTCAGTTTGTGTAACACTATCACACCCAGACTCTTAGAAGTTGCTAAAGTGAAGTCTTTATAGAATAGTGTGTTTTTACAGGAAATGGAAAGTGTGCTCACAAGGCTGTTGTGAAGGATGCCAGTAGATATAAATATACACTTAAGTTGGCAAGGCTCTTGCAATACCATGTTGCACCACATGTAGCGCTGTAGATACACGTACAGAGTATTTTTAAAAGTCATGTCTTAATAAAGACACTCAGCAACACCAAAGATCCCTGATTACTTGCCTTCAAAACTTTTCTACCCTCTCTGGCAACACATTCAAAGTTTAGAGAGACGGTCCTCAGATACTAAACTATACATAGTAAATTAAAAAAAAAACTGTAAACTATCCACATAGTGAAAGGATTGCCCTTTTTGAAAATGAAGCTTATTTAAAAACAGGCTCTGATAGTGTAACAGCCAAATGTAATGCTTAGACATGACCTTATTGTCCACATTTGACTGGAAAAAGAAATGAGGAATTTGTGGTAAATACTCTTTGAAAATGGTTACAAATCTCATATGTGAAAGGACACCACCACTTTTGACAGCTTTTCATTCAGAGTTTTCTAAAAGTGAAATTATACAAGAGGTGTCTGGTCCGGTTGGATTTCTGAATTTGACATATTGACATATTCTATTCAAATTGTGTCAATACTACACTACTCAAAACAATTAAGGGCGCAAACCCATTTTGTCAATATTTTCATAGAAATTCAAGTTTACCTGAACTGTTTCTTTAGTTTTGACTAGCAGTGTATCTCAGTGAGTCAATTGGTGAGTTTGAGCCAAATCATGTAGAACCTTGTGTGCACAAACCTTGTACCAGCAAGTCCCTATATAAAGGCAAGTTGCCCACACTGGTTCACAGTTGCATTCTGTACCCTAATGGCAAAAAATGTGTGCAGTTTGGATTGTTATTTGGCTGAGTCTGTGGTCTCTGGTTGTAACCAATGCTGCCAGGCGCTATCTGGATCCAGCAGACATGGCCAGAGCAGTGCAACTGTTGCAAACACTCAGGGGGAGGTTGCTTGTTGCTTTGCTGTGTCACGTAGTGTGATAAGTCAGCTCTGGACACAACACCAGGAGACTGGCCAAGGTCGAAACCGGTTTACAACAGCTTAACGTATATTCTGCTTGCTCCCTTAAAAGTAGTGTATGAATTTGAATTTAAGATTTCTCCATAGGTGTGGTGTACAGATTTTCCAGAGAGAGTGACCTGCGATTTTTGCTAAAATTGGATAATTCCACATGGATTGTCTGTTTACAACAAATAAACGGTAAATATAAAAAATACTTAGAACTCGAGCGGCACGCCGGCGTGCCGGTTGTGTCACACAGCACACTGACACAATTTTTAAAAAAGCAACACCTTATAAGGAAGTCCTTCCTGTGTGTTTCAACACAGTACACTTCAGACATCATTTTGATACCATATATGTGTGGTTATGTGTTGTAGAAATAAAACTATCATTATTTTAACAAGACGTAAATAATACCGCGACCGGAATGGTGTTAGAATGTTGTGACATTATAGTCGCGGCAAAGAAAAGCTACGAATGTCCATTTATTATCATATGAAACGGCACACACGAAACAAAACAAACGCCATTCATTCACATGCTAGGATATCACTGATCTATATACTGCAGGATACAACATTTACATTGCTCAGGAAGTGGCCAATC
The DNA here is from genome assembly GCA_027475355.1 of Coilia nasus. Classification (NCBI taxonomy): domain Eukaryota; kingdom Metazoa; phylum Chordata; class Actinopteri; order Clupeiformes; family Engraulidae; genus Coilia; species Coilia nasus. Next base: position 6,743,070 of record CM050204.1, on the reverse strand, counting down.
CACCGGAAACAGTTTTGTGATCAGTGAGTTTTCTGACTCGAGTAAAGCGGGCGGTAAAGTGGGTGTAGTTAGCATAGTGTTGTCAAAGTCAGTCTCTCAGGTGTTGTGCAGTGTCTTGGCATTAGTATTCACTCATTCTTTCAGATTACACTACTAGGAGAAAAATATGAGCCGTCCTTTGAAAGTGTTTAGTGTGAATGAGGTGTTGTCGATGTGGGATGACATCGAGGTTGACGGTGGCGAATTTGACACGGAGGCGAGTTTCAGTGAAGGGAGTGACGACGAGAGAACATCCTGCCTACTTCTGCTGCTGCTGCTGCTGCATCTGCATCTGAACCAAAGTAAGTTGTTTATAAGTTTGATAGCGAAATTATGTTTTGACATTCACTTTATTGTAAACATACAGTGACCTCTGATTGTCATCCTCATTGGAAAAGCTAATCCCCTCCGCCTAAGAGATATAGTATTATCTCCCGCAAGTCGCATTTTTTGCAAAGTAGAAGTGACAGATTCAAAGCGTGACAGGCAGACATACGGAGTGAAAAAAAGTGGTGACAGTCATGTAATAGTTTTGCAGACGTACTAGATGATGGTGTGTCCCTAATAAGGTTTTGATAAACTATTTTGGTTACTCACTTATTTGGTGTTGGGGGTTATATTGTTTTGTGGGCGGTCTGAAGTCATTTCTGTAGGTTGAGATGTCTGATGTCATGTGAAAGCTAGCCTACTCTTTCACTAATTTTAATGAACCGAATGAAGGCTAAATTGTGAATAAAATGTTTTTGGATACTACAGATACAGATAGTACAACTTTGTTGTTGTATGTATAATGCTTGAACTGATTGTGGTGATTATGTCCTCTTTTGTAAGTCACTTTGGAAAAAAGTGTCTGCTAAATGTCATGTAATGTAATGTAACATTTTCATTTGTCACTGCACTGTTTGATATGTTTGTTTGTAATATGTATTTGATTACACACCTAAAGTAGTATAATCTCGATGCTTATGAACATTGCTGGGAAGCCCCCTGTGCAGTGTTCAAAGCGCACAGCCAATTTGTTGGTTTAGATGTATGGGAAATTACTAAGTGTGTATTTTTTATATTGTAAAGGTGACCATTCTAAAGCCCACCAACCATTGAAGAGGCCAAGAAGGGCTACTCTCTCTCCGGTGGAGTGGAAAACAGAGAAGGATGTGGACATGGCTCCACCAGCTCTGCGATTCAGGCCACTGAAAGCCCCAGGCAGTGAGATTTGTTCAAATAAGTGTTTATTTATCTTTTCAATCTGTAAATAACCTTGAACTTATGTGTTAGGGTGTGTGACAGCCATCGTACTTCATGGGTTACTGATGACCCATTATAAAAACGCCTGTAACAGATTGCTATTATATGACAGCATTTGTTTGTTTTTGAAGATTATATTGCACATTTCAGTGAGATTTGTTCAAATACGTGTTTATTTATCTTTTCAATCTGTAAATAACCTTGAACTTATGTGTTAGGGTGTGTGACAGCCATCATACCTCATGGGTTACTGATGACCCATTATAAAAACGCCTGTAACAGATTGCTACTACAGTATATGACATATGAATTTGTTTGTGAGGTTTATTTCAAGAACTGTGACTGAATTTGTTTAAGAACAATTGTGTTTACAGTTTTAGCCAATAAAAAAGCTTTAATCTCTATGTTTGACCTTGTTTACACTTATTTATTTTAAAAAATCTGAATCGAATTTTACACACAAAGCTATATTATGTACGGGACCAATGATGAATATTATTTTTTAAAGTTGAGGTATAGAGGGCATGGTCAAGGAGTGGTGTGCAGTAGACCTATACAGACAGATTTTTTAAATAGTGAATTGATAGACTTGTAAACAATTGGCTCAGTCCTGGCCTAAGAGGAGTGCTTTAAACAACACTGACTCAGTTTATAAAGATCGTCAGCAAAAGCTTTGTATTTAAGGCTTTTTATTGTTGTTTGTTGTTGTTTTATGGTCCAGCACAAATGTCTTCAGGATAATATGGGGTTTAAGTAGAAGCACGTCTAGTGACCTATCCGATTTATTCACATTGCGATACCACTTTTAACCACTGGGTGGCTATATCTCTATTTTTAGATTCAATATAAGCCCTAAATCTCAAAGCATAGCTAACTAGTTTTTTTCTAGCTAATATTTGTGTTTATTGGCGTTCTAAATTCTTTGACATCAGCTGATAACTTTATCTCAAATTGCAGTCCTATTCATTTTTCTTTACACTCGTGTGTGATTGGCTGTGAGGGTGAGTTTGTCTTCGATGACGTCTCACTCATAATATTTGCTTTTTAAAGTCGAAATATAACGTGCTGTAGACGATTTAAAAACTTTAGGGGTAATAAATGAAGTACGCGCAAATATTCGGGTACGTCTTGCCGAGAAAATAGAGTAGATTACTTTAAATACCCTAATCATGAAGGTTACGTCCAAGACTAAAGTGCCTCGCGCATCCCTTTGACTGGCATCGCTTCTCGGCCTTTTGGCTAAGATCAAGTGTAGTATCTGTTCTTATCAGTTTAATATCTGATACGTCCCCTACCCGGGGACCATATATTAAATTGATTTTTGGAATAGGGAGATGGAATAGGGGCTTGCTCCGTCCACTCCACGCATCGACCTGGTATTGCAGTATCTCCAGGAACGGTGCACCCCCCTCTCTGTGCAACAACAAAAATGTCATGCGAATTGAGTGAGTGCTTCCCAAGAGTGCTAGTGCGAAATCATCGATTTGATGCGGACGTACCCGATATTTTGTGTTGATCATTATAACACGGAAAAACAGTAAGAATAATATGGGTTTGTGTTACCCTGTCCTGGTGGACCTATTCAGATTTTTAGCAGCTACCAGAAGCATTTCCGGGTGGAGCATAGTGCACGTCTGCCAGAAAACGGACCACAAGTTGAACCACAACGTACGAAGGGAAACGTTAACTTGCAGTCGACAAAAATGCCGAGACCTAAGGTGAAATTATACGATGTGTACCACACGTCAATAAATAGACTTCGACAATAATGAATTGTGGCAAATGGACGTTTTAGCGTTTTCTGGAATTCTTTTTTACTGTCATATTTCACCCGGGTCTGCCCGAAGGTAAACATTGAAGGTCCCGCCAGCCAACCATAATCCTGTACGCACGTACATTTTCTTAATAAATGTATTTCTTATTACCCCACTTTTAAGCTTAAAAATAGCATTTGCAATGTCACATTTTTAATCCTTTAGTGCCCAACCAACAATAATGAACGTGCCTTCTTAAACGCGTCTAATTGTGTCTCAACATATGACAAAATTATGGAAAGAAGCGAGCTGTCAAATGGCGCCAAATAATGCTGCGTAATCGTTCCATTTAGTGATGTAATTGATTCAACCGAGCAAGTGAGTCATGAACCAAAAAAAGTTACATTCTTTACAAATGTTTCAATCAGTATCCATTGTTGCATTAATGTGCTGTCTTGCTAGTGGGCTTGTGTTCATATGGTAGGATTTGGTACAGTTTAAAAAGAGGTTATACTACAGATTGAAGTGTTGTGTGAAATGCCACGATGTCTGACAGTTTTTAAATAGCCACAGTGGAACAAAAAGCTTTCTAGTTTTCTCTAGCAGGGCACTCGGGTCTGGTATGGCGCAGACTGGTCTACAGAATTAATACATTTTAAAAAGATAAGGGTTAAAAACAATGATTTGCCTTAGCAGAAAGAGCATGCCATAACATGGACTTGAATGTTGTATAGATAAAAAAAAAAATTACAGTGCAGTAAACGGAGGCATGCACGGATGTGCATGTAGCATGGCTTTTCAGAGAGCCTAGCGACCTCTGGTGGTAATTTCATCACAGTGATTTTGTTAAGTAAAAAAAATACTTATTTTTTGTTAGGGTTATTTATTTTATGAATGGGCCTGCATTAAGCATGTGGCTTTATTTTACACCCTAAAATGCCTTCAAATCAACTTATTATTGTTAAGGTTTTTAAAGTAAACAGTCCTGTTTGGAGCCAATTTAAACAAATTAAGGCAGCGTGCTGCATGGAGCTTTTTATGTTGGTTTGACGTGCACTTTCTTTTTATGTCGGTTTAACTAACATATGTTCATGATGCTTAAAAAAAGTTAAACCAGCGTCAAATGGTCCGTGCAGCACGTTGCCTGAATTTGTTTAAATTGGCTCTAAGCAGGACTTTTTACAGTGCAGGTAGAGTAGCGATAACACAAATTTCTTTTCAGTCACAGACCATTTATCCAACTATACTGCCCTGCAAAGCAAAGTGCAGTAAGTACGTGAACATAGAAACTGAGAAAACAAAGAAGGTGTTATAAAGTCAATTTCCAGTATAAACAAAATTTTGTTGGATTATGGGCTTTGCAAGTGCATGTTATGCATGTTGCTGCCTTTTGGCTTTGTAGGGCAGTATAGGCTGATGGATATCTTAAATCTTTAAAGGAGAACTTTGGTGTAAAATGAAAATTGGCATGTTAAAACATACAGAGTTGGTATGTGTACTGAGGAAAGCCTTCTTGTCTTCGTTGGCAGGGCAGTCGGGCTTGGTGCAGCGGACGCTGTAGCGCCACACGCCAACCGGCCTCCAGAAGAAGACGCAGTGCCGGAAGAAGCTGTCTGCCGCAGGGACCGAGCTGCCTTCCACCACACCAGGCATCTCGGGAGGGCAGAACAACATCTTGTCGACCCGCAGCACCTTCCTCCACCTCTTCCTGCCATACTTGTCCGTAAAGGGCTGTGCCTGCTAAAAGAGGCCCCTGTCATCATCCTCCTTCAGCCACTTGATGTCTTGTTTTGGCAGGCCGGTCTCCTTAGCCTCCCAGGATTTGTGCCATCCTTCGAACAAAATCACATCCTCGCCACCAACTGCCTCCTGTGACTGGCTCTCTGTAAACAGTAAAACAATTTGATCATGTACACACTGTCAAATGGGACAATTTTCATTTTAGTAGCCCACCCACTGGATGTGACCTGCATCATCTGTGTGCAATGTGCCATTAAACTAATGCAAGTTGTGTTAAATTAATGTACCTTATGTTTCATAGGCAGACAGAGCTTCTGCAAGGACAGCGTCATCTTCCCAGCTGAACTCTGCTGAGCTGGCAGCGGTGGCTGATGGACGGGCGGAGGAGGAAGAGGAGGAGGAAGGTGCTGTGGAAGAGATGGGCACTGGTGCTGGAGTGGCAGGGGATGATTTTGGGGCAGCTGATTTAGACTTTTTTTTAGGCTTTGTGGTGGTGGTGGTGGGAGGCACTGAAGGAGCCTTTGGTGTGGTGGTGGATGCTGCTGCTTCTGCTGAAGGGGCCTTTGTGGTGGTGGCTGATGGACGAGCCTTGCTGGTGGTGGAGGAAGACGCAGGACGAGGAGGAGGTGACGGAGGGGCCTTGCTGATGGTGGCAGAGGCTTTGGTGGCAGTGGAGAGTGCTGTTGCTACTGCTGCTGCTGACGCTGGGGCCTTGGTGGAGGAAGAGGCAGGACGAGGAGGAGGTGACGGAGGGGCCTTGCTGACGGTGGCAGTTGTTGGTGCTACTGCCGCTGCTGCTGACGATGGGGCCTTGCTGGAGACGGACAAGGCTGAAGGAGTGGCTTCATCCTGCTGAGGTAGGTAGTGGGGATACTGTCATTTCAGTTGTGGTGATTACATAATTGTTATTGCATTATTACTGAATAAACACGTTCAGCTGCACACATACCTCCTTGTCCAGAATGTATTTCCTGAACCTCTTCAGGGACTTGGAGGTGATGTCGTCCTCCTTCATGATGAGCCACTGCTTGACGGAAGTGTACGCCTCCAGAGCCCTCTTCCGCTCAGAGTCGCTGCCCGCCTGAGGATCAGCATGGAGCGTCTTGTGCAGGCTGTACCATCGCCACATCTCCAGGTAGGTGAATGACTTGAACCTCCCCTGTCCGTAGATGGCCCTGTCTATGTTCACCTCCAGGTGGCAAGAGACCGGGGGGAAGAGCTGGGCATACCTGACAAACTGCTCTTTCAGCCATACATAGTACAAACAGTATTAATAAATACAACAACAACAAAAAAAACCCCACTATGCACAGGTGGATCAAATTTAGTGTACCACACTTACTATTTGCAGTAGCCGACATCATTCTCAACCAGCCACTTGAACGTTTGGCCGGTGTATTTGCCAAACGTGAACACCAGCTGACCCAGAACCTGTGCCTCAGTTGGAGTAGGCGTGATCAGCTGGCATTTCTTTTCAGCTGTAGATAGATAAGTAAGTGAGAACAAAAGCTAAGTTACCATGCGTAGACAGTAGTACTGGACAGTAGTAAGCACAGGATTGCACACACTATATCTGCACTCTTCTGTAAGAAAAAAACAGAGGACTTCTTCTTCAAAATATTAATTCTGTCTTTGAAGTGTGAATGAAGTGACTGATTACATATTATAATTATAAACTTTCTCTGTTGGCTGACAAAATAATGAGATCTGGTCTTGTCCCAGGTGTGACAGGGGGTGGCTGGGTGGCAAATGGGATTAGGGTCACCTCCTTCCTGTAGACATGCTAATTTAATACCCATCGTTGTCTAACAATGGTGGTCCCGTCTGAGCTACCCTGCTTCCCCCATTCTAACAATCTTGTCTGGTGTCGATCTTGAATATACAAGTACTGTTGGGTGAGGGTGTCTTTTGTGTCTTTAGGTCAGACTTAAGGAACTGATTGTGTCCTTCAGTTTTTCAGACTTATGGATCAAATCAAATTCCTACACTTCCTACCTTCTTTGTAAGCCGTTTTTAGCTCTCTCAGCCTGCTGTCCACCGTCTCGCGCTCGCGCGTATGAGACTTGAGGAAATCCTTGGCCTCCTTGCTTAGCCCAAGCACACACTGCTGCCTGTCTTTGGGCACACTTGTGTCCAGAAGGCACAACACAGGCATCAAAGGATCCATTCTCTGCTGGGAAGAGAAAAACTGTAAGCTTGTTTGATACAACAACACTATGTAAATAGAAATCAATCCATGCCCCAGGATTATATTATTAAAACTATACTACTATATAACAATGACTTATGACAAAACCATGTAAATAGAAAGGACAGAGACTGCAAACTGGGAAGGCAACTGTTTGCCTCGGTGTGCCCTCTCTCCTCCAGCGCTGGGGCAGTTTAAAACTGAGAAACACTTGTCCTGTGTCCGTTTGTTGATAGCGCACTGAGTCGAGAGTATTTTCTTGACATATTTCTTGGTCCTTCGAGCCGGATGTCAACATACCCGAGTACCAGAGGACGGATCGTTGAAGACTGAAGACTGTGCATAGCTCGCGGTCTGGGACCGTGAAAGAAAGTCCAGCATAGTGAACTCTGCGCTGGCCAGTCGACCCCGATCTGCCCTCTGGACCGGATTGACGACATCCAACAAACACGAAAGCAGACCGGACAAGTGTGAGTAGTCTGGGACATATTTCAAATTACTAAAAAAAAAAAAAAAGAGAGATTACATACTAAGAGCTCAAGTAGTCTAGGACTACATACTATGAAGAAGTAAGACCTAGGAAAAAGTAGAATATAAGACCTAGGCAAAAAGAAGAAGTAAGACCTAGGCAAAAAGTAGAACTAATAACTAATCGAGGATTAGTTCATTTTTGATCAGGGATCAAAAAATACATAGGCCTATTGATAAGAAAGACCTAGGCAAACAAACAAAAAGAAATACATATTGATCAAGGATCAAGTACGTAAGGTTAACCTGAGTCTAGGACTCAATCAGCTGAAGCATTTGTGTGAGTGGACAGACAACTTGTAGTTTAAAACCTTGACAGTCTTGTGAGTATATAAAAAAGAAAAAAAAAACAGTAAAAAATAAATTAAAAAATGGGAAAATCTATCTCAAAACCAGCCGTTGAAAGAGATTGTAGATATATGGAAAAGAAACACACGGGGTCTAGTGAGTTTATGGAAAGATGGAAGAAGAAACATGACTTTAGCGGAAAATTAGTCGTATCTGATTGTGAGCAATTATGTCAAAAATTGACAAATTCACAATAAAACCAAACGAAACCAAAAACCTAAACACGTAGAGGAGTTAGAATGTGCAAGAAGATGGTTAGAAGAAGCAAAATTAAGACAAGAAGTAGAATGTGTAATGCAATGTAAAATGGGAGTTGACTGGAGTAGAGTAAACCAACATTTTCAACCATTAGACAAAGGTCAACCCATCCCTGCAGACAGCTCCGTCCTAAGCGAAAGAGTAACTACTTCAGTTGAACAAGTACGAGAAGTCTTTAAGAGCCCTCCAAATTACAGTAAGATACAAGCTGCAAAACAGAAAGACGGTGAAGATGTCTATGAGTTCCGAGAGAGGTTTGAGGCTGTGTTTAGAAAATACAGCGGGTTAAAAGATAGCACCCCAGACGAACAGATAGTGTTTAATCAACAGTTAAAGCAAGCGCTGTTAAATGTTTTTAGACCAGAAATAAAATACTGGCTGGAAAGGATTATGTCGCCCTCCCTACTGCAAGGCTCTCTGAATTTATGACCCATGCCAGGCATGCAGAGAAAATTGTGCAGAACAAAAACAAAAATAGAGAACAATCAGACAGCGTAGCTGCTTTTGTAAACGCTGTTAGTGAAGCAATGCAAGCCAGCACGAGAGGCAGAGGCCGAGGGAGGGGTAGGGGGAGAGGAGCCAGTAGGGGAAGGGGCTGTATCTACTGGACTCGGTCCATGTTGCCTGGTAATGGTGGCTCCCCCGCCTTTGATGGGGTGTACTGGATGTGTGGTCACAAGCTGTACCCACGGCTGCCTCCCAACTGGAGGTGTGTGCGCCCTCGTCCGAGTGACGGACCACACTTTTATAGTCACCGCTGTAAATGGCACTGGTGAGCGTGTGAAGCGCTCTGTTGTGAAGGTGCAGCCGCACGACTCCGTTTGGGGCACTGATGTTCCTAATGACCACAAATTGTGGACTGTGGGACAGAAGGTGCTCCTATCTCTATTCCCATTGACTGGTGCAGGGAAAGCCCTGCTCCGGATAGAAACCATGGATTACAGATTGGTCTTATTTGTAAATGCTAGCATAAGGAATAAGGAGAAAACCAATGCGGAGATTTTAGCTATGAGAACAATGGTAATGCAAAATCGAATAGTAATTGATCTGATGACAGCTTCACAAGGCGGAGTATGTGTATTGCTGAATGATACCTGTTGTACCTGGATCCCTGATAACACAAATAGTCATGAGGTCACTGAAGCCCTACAGCAAATGAAAACTGAAAGGGCAGCTCTTACAGGAGATGAAATGACTCAGAACTGGTCTCTAATGTCATGGCTATTCTCAGGACAGTGGTGGCAGACTGTGTTAAAATTCTTAACCCCCGCACTAGTGTAGACATTGTACATAGCTACAATTTTGTTATCTTGTTTGTTGTAACGCTGTTTTTAGTTTTTTTATATTTTTGAGTACTGGTGTCATGATCCTGGCTGCAGACCTAAATTCCCTGTGTTCCTTCCTGTGTTAATATGGGGTAGAAGCAAGTCGAATATCTGGTGTATTCACGTTGCGATACTACTTTGAACCACTGGGTGGCGATATTCCTATTTTTCAATTCTGTGTGTACATATTAAACTTCAAACCATAACGTTAAGCTTGATTTACAGCTAAAACGTGTTTTCAATGCCTAAATCTATTGACATTGTCTGCGAGCTGTTCCTCAGGTTGAATTCATTCCCTTCTCTCAATACTTGTGTGTGATTGGCTAAGAGTGCCTTCTGTGACGTCTCATCCAAAACATTTGCAGTTTTGGAAGTGTACAGAAAGTGCTGTTGAAAGACCACAGCACAACATAAGCATGTCTGCATGTGGCTTGTGTCCTGTATTGTAAGTCGTGTTAAATAAAAAACATGTAAAAAGTCTAATGTAATGTAAAAATTGGCTGGTGGATTTTATGTGTGTGTGCATGTAACAATCCACTTGGTCCGTCATGAAAACGTTCAGCGGTGATCCACTTGCTCCGTCACGTTCACTGTGCTGCACGCATTCAATTCATTTTCAATTGACAGCAGTGATCCACTTGCTCCGTCACGTTCACCGTGCTGCACGCATTCAATTCATTTTCAATTGAGTCCGGCACGTCCTCACGGCTGCTCCCGCAAAGCTTGTCGGGAATGCGACACGGCCGTTTGGATAGCTCCGGCACGTCAAGAAGTTGGGCTCTGCTCAACTTTATGCAAATGTATCCGGCGAACGCATCTGCGTTATCCAATAAAAGTAGAGCACACGGGGATATCCCATGACACCCGCGGTTCTCGTGAAGGTGTATTTATCTCGTTACAGTTATTGTCTGGTGGGTTTTATGTGTGTGTGCATGTAACAAAACACATGTGCAAAGTTTGGTCAGGGCAGAGTCGTCAGTTATTATGGTTTGCTAGCTTGCTATATCGATAGATACAGGTAGACAGATAGCCTCGTAGATTCCAAAGACACGCCCATACCCAAACATTTTGAAAATGTACATGCAGTCCCTATCTGGCAACACAAGGGGAGGCAATACGTTCTCATAACGGACCAGACGGAGCAAGTGGATTTGTACAGGTACTGTCTCCCCTTGTTTTCTTTTCTAGTTTTGTAACTAATGGGTTGACTTTAGAAAAACTATTACCATTAAAAAGTATAAAGACAGCTATATTTTCAATATGTTTTTTCTTAGTTATGCTACAACTTGTGGCTGCTAGCATCAGTGGGGGGGGGGGGGGTGGGCCTTTGCCCAGGGCGCAATTTCGCCATTCCGTTGGCCTCCCCTGCTGAGAAGGCCCTCTGCACCGAAGCTGTGTGTGACAAGAAGGGAAAGGGGGAGGGTGCGTGGGGGACAGTTCACCTCTGGGTCTCTCAAATGCAATGCACAAGCGGGCAATACTCTGCAATTAGTGAGCGAAGTCAGTCACACATAAGCGTCCTTCCCAATAGCGCACATTTCTTTCATAATATAATATTTACAGGTTTAGAATTCCTGCACGTTTTTTTAATTCTGTGAAAGGGCTAATAAAAAAGGGCAATACAACATGCGGTCACCAAGGTGAATTGGTCGGCAGTGACAGTGTTGGGGATGGGAAATACAGTATGTTGACTGTCGAGTGACAAACAGGAGATGGACAGAAAAAGGTCAAAGCCATTAGAAGAGTAGAAACGAGCAAAAGATGAAGGTATGCAACTGCTCCCCCTGCATGATTACGTTATCCATGCCATGAATGAAGGGCTAATGTTAATCATGGTATAACTCTTACGCTTGTTCGCCTCCTAGCTACGATGCTACGATTGCTATACTCAACAATAATTCGGTCTTAGCTCAACAAACACAAGATCTAATTTCACCATAAGATTTGGCTTTGCAACAAAACTGTTACAAGTTCAGTTATTATTGATTTACATAATTTGGGTTCATGTTGAGCCTTGTCATTAGCCAACAGAATGTTGTTATGATAGTTTCAACATTTGCAATTTGCTGCAACTCATAGTTTGCATAGTTTAACTATAGGCTAGTTTAGCGTAGTTAACCAGTCATACCTGAAGGTGTAACAAGCACACTGTAGAATTTGAGGCAGTAACCAAGGAGCTAATTGTTCCTCCCTAAAAGACAGTTTATGGATGATTTGTATAAGAGTTTTGTAGCCTACAGTATTTTGATGTTAATTTCAATTGCAATTCAGGGGCTCCCTTAAAATATTTTGGAGCATCCTCTGCCACTATATTATTTGCTGTGTATATATATGTGATTGTATATAATTTTGCCACTTCTGATAATGAGAAACGTGCAAAATTATGATTTGGGGGGGGGCTTGGAGGGGGTCTCGCCCGGGGAGTAATTCAATGTAGAACCGCCACTGGCTAGCGTCACTACTAGCATACAAGGTCAGTTGGGGATGGTTGTCACACTCTGTTTGGGGTTGGTTGTCACATGGTTGTCTCCCATACAAAAATGTAATATATGGCCATATATGTATTCACTCTCTGACACACACACACACACACACACACACACACACACAAATCTTACATACATACATACATACATACATACATACATACATAGTATATATGTGATGTATGGTTACAGTCTGGTCATGAAATTTATAGAAATTGTTTTGTTTTTAGGACTATCTTAGGTATGCTTTTATATACAAAAATCCTCACGGTCATTGTTCATTATTGGAGTAAAAGGTGAAGCATATTAATGTGTAGTAAAAGAGAATGACTATCTTGGAAGATATTTTTGTTATCCAGTAGGGGGCAATAGTTCCCTATGTATTTCATTTGGGTCTTGTATTTCTCTGTGCATCTCTTTCCATCTCTCCTATTTACTCCTTTTTTGATGTTGGGGTTAATTTTACGTTTTTTATTTGGTGGTTCTTGTTCCATACATTTACAGTGACACAGCATCCAATATGTTTACAGACTGTCTACAGTTGGTTTCCTCAAATTGCAGTATGGTCATTTGGTCAGTATTTAATCATTTGTTCTGTATTTGTAGTGTGTTGTGTTCATTAATGGGCTTGCTTGTAATGCTTTACATGTTTGGGATTTAGCAGTTGCTTTATACTAAGCAACATAATTGATAAAATCATAATATATATATCAAATCCATTTCGTATATTGCTGTTTCAAGTTCCCATGTAAGCCATGTTACTATGATGTAACACATTTATGTTAATCTGTTAGCTTCTGTTAGCAAATATATGTATATATACATATTTGTTTTTTTTATTTAGTTTAAAGAAAAAAACAAATAAAAATGTCTAAACACCATATGTAATCCAAATGCCTTTATTTAATCTGTGACAAAATATTGTTATAAAATTATCACATGCCAGTATAAAAGTTTGAGGGATCTTGAGTGAGTCCATTCTAAGACTGGTGCAATATCATGACTTTTATACAGTGACTTCTGGCTTTGGTGGCTTTAGTGGGTCCGGCTCTGGAATTAGTTTCCCCGCATCTTGATTAGACAGGCAGAGAGAGCTTTTCCTGCAGAGAGACATACAGGGATGCTTACTTTTTTTAAAAGGTGGGATAAAGTAAACATAATATTGTTGCTAAGTTCCTCATACTAAAGAAATATTTAGAGTGAATATGAACGTTACTACAAGGTAAAGTAGTAACAAGTGGTAAAAATATTGGCAATATTTTCTATGCTTGGAGGCTGTTCATGTGTAGGCTGACAGCGCTTCAGTACTGCACAAGCAATGCTATACAGTGTACTAAATATAACTGCATGATGTGAGCAGGATGTGTTTTAGTCCCGCTCTACTTTCACAAGCTGTGAAAAGCTATTCAACTGCACAACTCCACAGTGCGGTAAAAGCTATTCTGGGGTCTTAAACAGACAAGGTTTTCTGATATATTTCACGATATCAAACCAATACATTTTTCACTTTAGCTTGCCTGTTATACAATAAAAATTAATGTTGGGAATTAGGTGAAGTTTGCTTTCATGTTATCTGGCCAATACAATCCTACATATGGCCTATTGGATGCACAGTGAATAGAATACCTGGTTTGCTCAATGTCATCAATGGTCTCTGGCAGCCGTGCTTGGTGGGTCTCGGGGAGAAACCACGCCACTATTCCAGACAAGATGGCCACGGAGCAGAACACCACCTCAGGGAGTGGCTTCCACACATCCTCCAGCAGCATGATGAGAGGCGAAATGGACGCACCCATACGAGCCATAAAACTGGTGTAGCCAACACCATTTTGTCTGATGGGCACAACACGGCAAGGTGATTATATTTGAAATACGAGTTCATTCAAATCAACATAATTTCAATATTCACAATCATGTTATAGTGTTTTTCCACAGGGGTGGTGCTTGTCCTGGGATGTGTGGGGTTATGGTTGAAAAATATATTACAAAGGTATTTCAAAAACACTCATTTATTGTTCACATTAGTTGTGTTTGTGTCAAGCTTTCCAGCTGGTATGAATGCAAGGCAATTGATTAAGTCTACATTGTCATACAAATTCATATAATTTCATGACCTAATTTTTAAAGCCAAGTTTAATTTTAGTCTTGTTGAAGGTGGGAGGGATGTGTTGTTAAGTTAGCCATTTTTTGGAGATGGAGATCCTGGCTGCAGAAACTAAAAACCCTGGCACATATTTGATCTGACCATTTTGTGATTCAGCTGATTCTAATGAACACACAAATCAGCACACAGGTAGATCCACTCTGCTAATACGTGAAGTCACCTGTGTTAAGAGCACAGGCAGAAGGAATACACGGCAGCATTTTCACTCTCTGAAGCAAGGATCTCCACCTCTGGCTTCACTATAAAGCCATGGGGAAAACACTGTGAGAGATATCTGTATTTAGTTCACTCAACTGTGAGTAAAATTGCTCACCTTACCACTGTTGGATACAACTCAGTAGTGTATAGGAAGACTGTGGTGAATGAAGCCTCAGACAGACCTTTTCCCAGCACTGCTACTATGGTGCGAAACGTCCAAAAACCTAAGGTCCGTGCACACACACACACACACACACACACACACACACACACACACACACACACACACACACACACACACACACACCAAGTGCAATTCAATTTCCAAACAACTGGTTGAAGAAAACAAAAATGGTACAACTATTTCATGTGTGGTGCATTACTTTTGGGGGTTAGGATGTTTATAAAGATGCATATCCCTGTGAGCACAAGTGTGCCCACTTGGCTGTATCTGCGGCCAATGGCATTCAAACTGAAATAGGTCAGGAACTTGGAGGGAAGCTCGATGGCTGCATATATAAAATGGGTGAGGTAAATGTCCAGCCCAAAGCCAGTGATGTTCAAGCTGATGCCATAGTATGTAGAGGCGACGCCATACCTAAGAGAAACAGGCACCATTAACCACCACTGTTTAAGTTAGCAGAGAAAACTATTGCTTCTTCGAACTGTCTTGATGTTGCCTTTCAGAAACAAATCTTATAAACAAATGTTATATTAAGCTGATTTCTATCTTTGTCTCCTAAAGAGGGGGTTAAGATCTAAGGTCAAACAATTAAGAATTCAGTAAGATTTGATCTTAGTTTCATACTTCTTAAATCAAACAGTGTCCAGTGAAGCCTGGTATAAGTCCAATCTAAGTCTGATTTACGATCTTAAAATTGTCTGTTTTTCATTCCTAATGGGGTTTTAGAAGAAACAGATTAGTGGTCAACATGATCTAATTGATTTCTGACAGACAGGCTGTTGTAAAACTTAGTATTTTGTTTTTTTTACTCATCCAGAACTCATTTACCCAGACACAGACACACAACCACACTCATTACCAAATTCACCCCACCACCCCACCCCCCCCCACACAATGACATTCGACACACGGAGTCAAATTCCTTGTATATGTAAGTATACTTGGCCAATAAAGCTGATTCTGATTCTGATTCTGATTATTACATTCACACACACACACAGACACATGCACACACAGTCATTACCACACAATTCCAGTAAAGATTGCCAGTCTTCTCATCCGAGGGGTCCTGAAGAGGTCCAGGTAGGTGAAGCTGCGGCCCTGCTCATCCACTGTTATGATGCTCGATAAAGTCTAAAGTTAAGTTTAGATAAAGATAAGTTAAAGATAAGTTTATGAAGAAACGAGAATAGTTTGCACAAGACACATTTCTTATCTGAGGACAATGAACTATATGTTATGTATCTGATCTGATTTGATCTTTAAATGACTGACATAAGGAGCAAGGGCCGGAAATTCCAGGCAGGGAAGCTACTGTGTGGGTTTATACTCCCAAGAGGAAGAAGGGTCATTGGGATGGCTCCTGCAGAGAGAGAGGGTGGGGGAGGTGGTGTATAGGGTCCAGGTTCCTCCTGGATGCTGACAGGTTAGCACCCTACAAGGGAAGGGCTGTTCCATTGTTTGAGAGGTGGTCTGCTTCACAGACAGACACTGGGCCCTTCACCGACCTGAATCCCCTGAGCTCACCTTCCCTTATGTCCCCCTCACTTAATGCTTCTGACACCTAGCCTGCTAAACTAGCCCCTTGTACTTCATTTCATTTTGTACAGAGGGTATGGCCGTGCTGCCATTGACATTGCTGTATTAGGTACCAACCAATCCTAGCCAATCAACGAACAGAGGGGGTGTTCATGAGTGATGATGTTGACTTTTTGTACATTTGAACTGTAGTGCGTAGGTAAGCTAATTACCTGTGACGGCCAGACGTTAGCGATTGGGTAAAGGCAGAGAAACTTGTTTTAAACTTCAGCACCTCCAGGAAAAAATCTTTTCTTAATACAGCACTCCCAGGCCCTCTATACAAGGTGAAATAAAGTACGAGGCTCGTTTACCAGGCTACCTGACACCCCTTCTGCATCCCCGCCTCATGCCCCTGTATCACCTAAAGTTTGGGTTGGGGGGTCAGAGTGAGTTTGCAGACTTTCTAGTATGTGTGTGTTCCTGTTGCGAGTTGGCTAGATTCTAGCAGCACAAGTTGTGGCTGTGACAACAACTTGTGTTCCTGACTTTGTGTTAAAACTTGCTGGGCTATTACAATACTTTGAGGAACAAAACAAGTTTATCTTCCCAAGAGGAGGGCCTCACCTCTGGCTTGATCCGGGAAGAGAACTCTGCACGGCGATTAGCGGTGGCACACCTTTGCAGGAAGTAGTGAGCTCGTTCCACATTTCCAGTGGCTATCAGCCAGCGAGCTGATTCTGGGATCCACCTGTCACCCAGTGAATGACCAAGCATAAATTGTAAAAATAAATGGCAGCTGTTACATACAAGTTTAAAAAGTTGTTATGATGTTAAAATACAAGATGAGTGGTTATCATTATAAGTAATTAGTATCATAATTCTAAATGTATAATGCAAAACTTAAGATGTTAAGAACGTAAGAAACTTAAGAAATCAAAAACTAATGTCATACATAAGAAGTGAAGCATAAAAGCAACCTAAAAATGAAGGCAATGAGCAGCATGGATCTTTTTAAATTGATTTAAATTAACAATGCCATGAACATTATGAACATACCTTAAGTTGTTAAGTTAAGCCAATTTAGATCTGTGTAGCACATTGCCTTAATTTAGTTAAAGTTGGTTCCATTAAGAACTTTTTTACAGTGCTTGTCATTTCATGGTGATGGCATAGGTCTTACTCTTTCTGCAGATGATACCCATTTAGAGTGTAGGCAACCTAATTTAAGAGGATAAGAGAATTAATGCACCTCTGGTTGTGCTTTCTGTTGGTTCTTAAGAGATGATCTGATGTGTTGTCAGTTTAACTTACTAATAGTCCTTGAATGTACAATGCAGTTTTATTTTATGATTTTGGAAGAGACCACATAGCTGTAAGTAATATTGCATAGCTGACTAATTCTGAGTGCTTGATACAGAGTGCTGACAAGTATGCAAGTTTGGCTTGGTAGCTGGCCAGGGTCCTAATGGGGTACCTATCAGCAGAGATCACATATGTGGGGATGCTGGTTTCACAAAATAAAAAATAAAAACCTGCAACATATTTGATCCAACCATTTTCTGAACCAGCTGATCAGAGCACACAAACCATAGGACAGGGAGATCAGTTGATTAGTGAAATCACCTGTATTAAGTGCACAGACAGAAAGAATACATGACTGCTTTTTAACTTTCTGTAGCTGGAATCTCCACACCACTGCATGCGAGCAGTTTCGCCCCACAGACACCCACTATGGATAAGGGGTAATATGAGCTTGGAGCTGCAAATAAAATGGAGGAGGAGAGTGAGGAGGAGGTGTGCTTTGTGAAGTCAGAGTTTATAACATGGTGGGAGAGGTGCTTAAATCTGGAAGCAGAAATAGAATATTGTAACTATGGTGGGAGAATTTCACTTGGGCTCATCCCAGACTTTGTTTACACAATGATATTTGTGTTAAATAAATTTTGTGATTTGCAGTGGTGGACAATCTGGCCTCAGAAGCTACAATCCAACACCATTCAGCCATTCACTAAATGAGCTGATTGTAATTAGCACAATTCTTTATCCTGGTACAGAAGTTAATTATTGAAATCACAGGTATAGGTGATTTAGACCATGTGTGGATTGTAGCATCTAAGGCTGTCCATCCCTAATTCATTAGGCAATAGCGATTTGCAAAACAGTCATTTTCCCTGGTGTTTATGAAAACATCATTCAATGTCTGTATTCTGTGTGTTGCTCCAAATTTAATATGGAAATACTATATTGACAGCTTATTTATCAGGGA
Source organism: Coilia nasus (assembly GCA_027475355.1). Lineage (NCBI taxonomy): Eukaryota > Metazoa > Chordata > Actinopteri > Clupeiformes > Engraulidae > Coilia > Coilia nasus. The sequence goes on along the minus strand of CM050204.1, from coordinate 6,724,826 downwards.
CTAAGAAGCAAAGCTGCTGGAATATGGTGTTATTTTTGTCTCATTAATATTTGTAAATGCACAGAAAGTGATCTACAAATAGTCAGTGGTTTGTACATGTGTTTTGATATCCACAAATGTAAATTTAATATTTGTAACTTGCATTTTGGTCTTTGCAAATAAATGTGTACTTGTAAATATACTGTTTTTCATTTGCAAATCAAAAATACATTTGTAAAACTGACAATTATGTTTGTGAAATGTGCGTCGCATTTGTGGATCAGCAATTACACGCATTCACCTCTGTGACGTATTTTTGAGACACTCTGCAAAATCCACAAATGCAGACAAGATCCACAAATAGCCTCACATACACATCCACGTCCACTAGATGGCAGTGCGCTAAGACTAAAGATTTTCTAATTCTAACCTGCCGTTTCCCCGTCTCTGGTAAGACAACGGATCTAAGTGCTAAGAGCACTTAGATCCAAGAATTTTTGATCATCGAAATCTTTCGTATCTTTCGAATCTGACGTATCGTAACTAAAGATGGTAGATATCCCAAGATACATCATAATGAGGCACTTCCTGGAACCATGATCACATGTAGTGGGGGGGAGGGACACAAATCCCCCTTTATGCAGTCTGCATAAAGGGGGATTAATGGTCTCGCCTTGTGCGAGGACCAACCACGAGGCCACGAGGTGTAGAAACATCAGTCATATGTTGCACAACGCACCTGCACAGACGTCAGTGAATTTTAAACCAAACAGGGCAAAAGTGTGTCACCATGTAAGCATTAGTATTTGTGTGGAAGCAACTGCAAGGGTCTGTAAAAATTGCCTGCATGACTTTTTTGGGCCATATGACACCTTTCAGGCAAGTCTGACACAATTTCTATCATGCAACACTTTTAGCCCAGAATGCATCAGTGACTGTAAACGGCTAAAAATGTTTCTATCAAGTTGAATGAGCCTATAACCAAACTTGGTCACATGACTCTTGACACCTTCTCAAGGGGTCACATCAAATTTGGTGCAGTTTGGCCACCAGGGGAGCGCTGTAATTACCAAATGTGTTTTGGCTCAGCAGTAATGCATTAGTAATTAGTAATGCATTACTCTGTAATTACAGTGAGATACATTTCCCAACTAATTTAGCTAACAAACAACCATTATACCCAATTCGTCATACTGTACATTAAGAATAGAAGACAAATCAACAATACACCTGTTCCAGTTAAGAGCTAATTAATGTTATGCTTAACTCGGTCCAAAATATTCAACAAGCTACATCAGTGTCTACCATCTGTATAGTGTTTACTATCATAGCATATAAAACAAGCGGCTAACAAACATAAACAGAGGTTATAGTTATGAAAACCAGGATGGCAAGGACAGAACGTGAAAACAGGACATGCTCTGGGAAAACAGGACGTTTGGTCAGCCTATGAAAGTTAGTATTGTGTTAGTACAATTTGTGTTGCATTCATTTAGGCTACAGACAGAATGTTATCCGCCATATGTTGTTTGATTATATCAAGTAAGGTAAAAAGCTTTTGCTGCCACACAAAAAACTACTAGGTCTATTGCCAGGCAATATCATCAACACATTCACTTAGCAAAGTATAGGTAAGTGTCTGTGTTTGTTTAAAACGTTTAAATCTTCTATTTAGTTTGCTATGACCGAATGGGCTTTGAATGATTGTAGCCTGTGACTAGCATAGCCGAGAACCTGTCATTCTCCCTGCTCCATCTCCTCCACTAAACTAGGACAGCCTGAAACAGAGGCACTAAAGCATATTTTTCACAAAAACCGGCTCACAGGGCATTCATTAATACCAGAGACCACCGCAAAATTAAAGAAAACACGATGCAAGTACACCTTTAAAGTCCTGTATGTGACATGTTATGTTGAACGTTCTTACCACCAGGTTATAACTGCCAGCACTAAAGGTGTGGTGACCGTGATGATCAGCATCCTCCAGTCGGTTACGGCATATGCAAGTCCTGCTAGCATCATGTTGCCAATAGTCCAAGATACACTTCCAAATACTCCAATAAATGTCCGATGCTCTATGTCAGCCCACTCCACACCTAGAGGGCAAAACATCACACGGGTACTTATAGTAATGAAACACAAAACAAAGAACATTTGAATGTAAGGAAGAAAACAAAAAGTCAGCTTTTTGAGAAATTATCATACGAGATTTTGTGCATGGTAGCTGATTTTTAGAATTACATCCTATATCAGATCAGCCCAATGGTATTTGTCTTTCTGAATCGCACACAGGAAGTGACAAGAAGCTTATCTTTTCCCCTTATTTCATTGCTACTAAATTATACAGCTCAAGATGTGAACTGTCTGCAGAGATTGTAAATTGCTGCCTCATTTCCCTAATTCTAGACTCCAGTGTGTGAGCTCTCATAAAAGCAGAGATGTAGATTCTCACCCAGTACTGATCAAGATCACATTTCAAATAGGTAATTTTGAGTATACCCCTTTGGATGAAACTTGGGATAAACAGGTCAATTGGGCAGCTACAGTGTTGATTTTGATGTTGTTTGACTGTTTCCTTATCCTTAAGAGTAAGAACATGAATGTTTCCTCTCCAGGTCATGCTTGGGTCATCCATGTTGTTCTAGGAACCTATCCTGGCTTGAGTTTTGTAGGTTTCCAGAACTGTTAGTCTTTCCATTTTTCTGCAACTTGACAACCATGACAGTACAGATCATAGTAAAAATAAATAAGCTCACTGCTGTACGTAGCACAAGTAAATTGAAAAAAATCTATCATGCATTCTATTAGTTTTCTATTCTATTCTATCATTTTTTAGTAGCTCTAGGTCCTGCAGACTCACAAGTTGTTCAAGTTCCCAAGGACACTTGTTTAGCTCCTAGGCCCTAGGCTGAGTTAGCCTGTCCTGATCCTTGTTTGTGCAGACATGAGTACAGGGGGAGGTGCCAAGGTTGTTCTATGTTGCTGGGTGGTTTCTATGCATGTTGGGTAGACTACTTGTATTTCAAGAAATGTATTGTCATATACATAGGTAAAAAACATACAATGACATTCTTGCCTTGCTTGGGACACAAAATTCACACATGTGTGAAGGGTATGTATTGAGTGTGTGAAGGGTATGTATTGTCTTTAACTAGATGTACCGCATAGCGGTACATGGTATGACCGCCTCAGTATATTGAAATGTGGGAACTGTTGGTGTGATGAGTGTGTGGTAGAGCAGTATTGTGAGGTGAGAATTTCTGTGGAAATGATTTCCTGGAAGTGGGCATGGATGTGGGTTTTGAATGTGTAGTGTGTAGGACTGATTTGTGAAGGCAAGGAATTGGCAAAATGAGATTTTGTACAATTACAGCGCCCCCTATGGACCAAATTTTATGGCATGTTCTGTGGTGTTAGAGGTCTTTGTGGTGATCGTGCATGATGTATTTTGTGCAGTTCCCACCTTCTCGGTCCAAGATATTGGCAACTCAAAATTCCAATTTTTGCATTTACCCTTATCACTAGGTGGCGCTATGCTTCAAGTGAGAGTTTATGGGCTGGGTCAATATGCCTCTGTAACACCGACATACTAACACAAAATCGTTATCTTGGGCAAAATTGTTGACGAGTTATTTACAAAAACTGTTTTTAAACACCTAGCTTCGGTGATAAACATCGCCCCGTATGACGAAATGTCACAAAATTTAGTACACATGAAAAGAAAGATGTTTATATATGGCATGTCAACTTTGACCAAATTTGAGCAATTAAAAGCCAAGAATCGGCCATTTGAAGAATTTTAAGCTACGTGTTAAATGTTCATTGACGTGTAACTTCGGTACGGTTTATCTCAAGATAAATCCTTTGATAACTTTTTGTCAGCATTGTCTGTAGATGACATATACCAAATTTGGTGAGATTCACATGAACGGCCTATGACGAGTTCGTTCAGATTCGTTTTCGCAATATTAAAATTTCACGGAAATTGTTCTCGTTGGAAGTGGGCGTCGACCAGTGTTTTCAATGCGTGAGGGTCAACAGATTTCATGATAAAAAAAAAATGTTGTAAACGTAAGCATTCTCTAGATAATAGGCAAAATGACATTTTCTACAATTACAGCGCCCCCTATGGACCAAATTTTATGGCATGTTCTGTGGTGTTAGAGGTCTTTGTGGTGATCGTGCATGACGTATTTTGCGCAGTTCCCACCTCTGTCCAAGATATTAGCAACTCAAAATCCCAATTTTTGCATTTACCCTTATCACTAGGTGGCGCTATGCTTCAAGTGAGAGTTTATGGGCTGGGTCGATACGTCTCTGTAACACCAACATACTAACACAAAATCGTTGTCTTGGGCAAAATTGTTGACAAGTTTTTGAACAAAAACTGTTTTTTGACACCTAGCTTCGCCAATAAACATCGCCCCCTATGACGAAATGTCACAAAATTTAGTACACATAAAAAGAAAGCTGTTTAGAGATGGCATGTCAACTTTGACCAAATTTGAGCAATTAAAAGCCAAGATACGGCCATTTAAAGAATTTTAAGCTACGTGTTAAATGTTCATTGACGTGTAACTTCGGAACGGTTTATCTCAAGATAAATCCTTTGATAACTTTTTGTCAGCATTGTCTGTAGATGACATATACCAAATTTGGTGAGATTCACATGAACGGCCTATGACGAGTTCGTTCAGATTCGTTTTCGCAATATTAAAATTTCACGGAAATTGTTTTCGTTGGAAGTGGGCGTCGACCAGTGTTTTCAATGCGTGAGGGTCAATAGATTTCACGATAAAAAAAAAATTGTTGTAAACATAAGCATTGTCTAGATAATAGGCAAAATGACTTTTTCTACAATTACAGCGCCCCCTATGGACCAAATTTTATGGCATGTTCTGTGGTGTTAGAGGTTTTTGTGGTGATCGTGCATGACGTATTTTGCGCAGTTCCCACCTTCTCGGTCCAAGATATTGGCAACTCAACATCCCAATTTTTACATTTACCCTTATCACTAGGTGGCGCTATGCTTCAAGTGAGAGTTTATGGGCTGGGTCGATACATCTCTGTAACACCGACATACTAACACAAAATCGTTGTCTTGGGCAAAATTGTTGACGAGTTATTTAACAAAAACTGTTTTTTGACACCTAGCTTCGCCAATCAACATCGCCCCCTATGACGAAATGTCACAAAATTTAGTACACATGAAAAGAAAGCTGTTTAGAGATGGCATGTCAACTTTGACCAAATTTGACCAATTATTAGCCAAGATACGGCCATTTGAAGATTATAAAAGCTACGTGTTAAATGTTCATTGACGTGTAACTTCGGAACGGTTTATCTCAAGATAAATCCTTTGATAACTTTTTGTCAGCATTGTCTATAGATGACATATACCAAATTTGGTGAGATTCACATGAACGGCCTATGACGAGTTCGTTCAGATTCGTTTTCGCAATATTAAAATTTCACGGAAATTGTGTTCATTGGAAGTGGGCGTCGACCAGTGTTTTCAATGCGTGAGGGTCAATAGATTTCACGATAAAAAAAAAATTGTTGTAAACATAAGCATTGTCTAGATAATAGGCAAAATGACTTTTTCTACAATTACAGCGCCCCCTATGGACCAAATTTTATGGCATGTTCTGTGGTGTTAGAGGTCTTTGTGGTGATCGTGCATGACATATTTTGCGCAGTTCCCACCTTCTCGGTCCAAGATATTAGCAACTCAAAATCCCAATTTTTGCATTTACCCTTACCACTAGGTGGCGCTATGCTTCAAGTGAGAGTTTATGGGCTGGGTCGATACATCTCTGTAACACCAACAAACTAACACAAAATCGTTGTCTTGGGCAAAATTGTTGACAAGTTTTTTAACAAAAACTGTTTTTTGACACCTAGCTTCGCCAATAAACATCGCCCCCTATGACGAAATGTCACAAAATTTAGTACACATAAAAAGAAAGCTGTTTAGAGATGGCATGTCAACTTTGACCAAATTTGAGCAATTAAAAGCCAAGATACGGCCATTTAAAGAATTTTAAGCTACGTGTTAAATGTTCATTGACGTGTAACTTCGGAACGGTTTATCTCAAGATAAATCCTTTGATAACTTTTTGTCAGCATTGTCTGTAGATGACATATACCAAATTTGGTGAGATTCACATGAACGGCCTATGACGAGTTCGTTCAGATTCGTTTTCGCAATATTAAAATTTCACGGAAATTGTTTTCGTTGGAAGTGGGCGTTGACCAGTGTTTTCAATGCATGAGGGTCAATAGATTTCACGATAAAAAAAATTGTTCTAAACATAAGCATTCTCTAGATAATAGGCAAAATGACTTTTTCTACAATTACAGCGTCCCCTATGGACTACATTTTATGGCATGTTCTGTGGTGTTAGAGGTCTTTGTGGTGATCGTGCATGATGTATTTTGTGCAGTTCCCACCTTCTTGGTCAAAGATATTGGCAACTCAAAATCCTAATTTTTACATTTACCCATATCACTAGGTGGCGCTATGCTTCAAGTGAGAGTTTATGGGCTGGGTCGATACATCTCTGTAACACCTACATACTAACACAAAATCGTTGTCTTGGGCAAAATTGTTGATGAGTTATTTAACAAAAACTGTTTTTCAACACCTAGCTTCGGCGATAAACATCGCCCCGTATGACGAAATGTCACAAAATTTAGTACACATGAAAAGAAAGATGTTTATATATGGCATGTCAACTTTGACCAAATTTGAGCAATTAAAAGCCAAGAATCGGCCATTTGAAGAATTTTAAGCTACGTGTTAAATGTTCATTGACGTGTAACTTCGGTACGGTTTATCTCAAGATAAATCCTTTGATAACTTTTTGTCAGCATTGTCTGTAGATGACATATACCAAATTTGGTGAGATTCACATGAACGGCCTATGACGAGTTCGTTCAGATTCGTTTTCGCAATATTAAAATTTCACGGAAATTGTTCTCGTTGGAAGTGGGCGTCGACCAGTGTTTTCAATGCGTGAGGGTCAACAGATTTCATGATAAAAAAAAATTGTTGTAAACGTAAGCATTCTCTAGATAATAGGCAAAATGACATTTTCTACAATTACAGCGCCCCCTATGGACCAAATTTTATGGCATGTTCTGTGGTGTTAGAGGTCTTTGTGGTGATCGTGCATGACGTATTTTGCGCAGTTCCCACCTTCTCTGTCCAAGATATTAGCAACTCAAAATCCCAATTTTTGCATTTACCCTTATCACTAGGTGGCGCTATGCTTCAAGTGAGAGTTTATGGGCTGGGTCGATACGTCTCTGTAACACCAACATACTAACACAAAATCGTTGTCGTGGGCAAAATTGTTGACAAGTTTTTGAACAAAAACTGTTTTTTGACACCTAGCTTCGCCAATAAACATCGCCCCCTATGACAAAATGTCACAAAATTTAGTACACATAAAAAGAAAGCTGTTTAGAGATGGCATGTCAACTTTGACCAAATTTGAGCAATTAAAAGCCAAGATACGGCCATTTAAAGAATTTTAAGCTACGTGTTAAATGTTCATTGACGTGTAACTTCGGAACGGTTTATCTCAAGATAAATCCTTTGATAACTTTTTGTCAGCATTGTCTGTAGATGACATATACCAAATTTGGTGAGATTCACATGAACGGCCTATGACGAGTTTGTTCAGATTCGTTTTCGCAATATTAAAATTTCACGGAAATTGTTTTCGTTGGAAGTGGGCGTCGACCAGTGTTTTCAATGCGTGAGGGTCAATAGATTTCACGATAAAAAAAAAATTGTTGTAAACATAAGCATTGTCTAGATAATAGGCAAAATGACATTTTCTACAATTACAGCGCCCCCTATGGACCAAATTTTATGGCATGTTCTGTGGTGTTAGAGGTCTTTGTGGTGATCGTGCATGACGTATTTTGCGCAGTTCCCACCTTCTCGGTCCAAGATATTGGCAACTCAACATCCCAATTTTTACATTTACCCTTATCACTAGGTGGCGCTATGCTTCAAGTGAGAGTTTATGGGCTGGGTCGATACATCTCTGTAACACCGACATACTAACACAAAATCGTTGTCTTGGGCAAAATTGTTGACGAGTTATTTAACAAAAACTGTTTTTTGACACCTAGCTTCGCCAATCAACATCGCCCCCTATGACGAAATGTCACAAAATTTAGTACACATGAAAAGAAAGCTGTTTAGAGATGGCATGTCAACTTTGACCAAATTTGACCAATTATTAGCCAAGATACGGCCATTTGAAGATTATAAAAGCTACGTGTTAAATGTTCATTGACGTGTAACTTCGGAACGGTTTATCTCAAGATAAATCCTTTGATAACTTTTTGTCAGCATTGTCTATAGATGACATATACCAAATTTGGTGAGATTCACATGAACGGCCTATGACGAGTTCGTTCAGATTCGTTTTCGCAATATTAAAATTTCACGGAAATTGTGTTCATTGGAAGTGGGCGTCGACCAGTGTTTTCAATGCGTGAGGGTCAATAGATTTCACGATAAAAAAAAAATTGTTGTAAACATAAGCATTGTCTAGATAATAGGCAAAATGACTTTTTCTACAATTACAGCGCCCCCTATGGACCAAATTTTATGGCATGTTCTGTGGTGTTAGAGGTCTTTGTGGTGATCGTGCATGACGTATTTTGCGCAGTTCCCACCTTCTCGGTCCAAGATATTGGCAACTCCAAATCCCAATTTTTGCATTTACCCATATCACTAGGTGGCGCTATGCTTCAAGTGAGAGGTTATGGGCTCGGTCGATATGTCTCTGTAACACCGACATATCACAAAAATTTCATGTTGTTGGGTGAAACGTTCATTGAGTTATTCAGCAAAAACTTTTGCCGGTCTCCCCCTCTTTAACAGACACTGGCACAGCGGGGGGGTGGCCCTGGGGGACCAAAAGGCGTTATTCGCTCACAAACTTCTTGGGCTACATGCCTACAAACATTCATGTCTCCCCGAGTTTCAGTGTCCCGGGAATCGTTGACGAAAAATCGGTAAAAAATAAAAAATAAAAAAATAAAAAGGGAAAAATTTTGCAGCAACTCCAATATGACCGCTTTCGTTAGCTTCGCTAGCGGCGGTCATAACTAGATGTACCGCATAGCGGTACATGGTATGACCGCCGCAGTATATTGAAATGTGGGAACTGTTGGTGTGATGAGTGTGTGGTAGAGCAGTGTTGTGAGGTGAGAATTTCTGTGGAAATGATTTCCTGGAAGTGGGCATGGATGTGGGTTTTGAATGTGTAGGGTGTAGGACTGATTTGTGAAGGCAAGGAGTCGGCAAAATGAGATTTTGTACAATTACAGCGCCCCCTATGGACTAAATTTTATGGCATGTTCTGTGGTGTTAGAGGTCTTTGTGGTGATCGTGCATGATGTATTTTGTGCAGTTCCCACCTTCTCAGTCCAAGATATTGGCAACTCAAAATCCCAATTTTTGCATTTACCCTTATCACTAGGTGGCGCTATGCTTCAAGTGAGAGTTTATGGGCTGGGTCAATATGCCTCTGTAACACCTACATACTAACACAAAATCGTTGTCTTGGGCAAAATTGTTGACGAGTTATTTAACAAAAACTGTTTTTCAACACCTAGCTTCGGCGATAAACATCACCCCGTATGACGAAATGTCACAAAATTTTGTACACATGAAAAGAAAGATGTTTAGATATGGCATGTCAACTTTGACCAAATTTGAGCAATTAAAAGCCAAGATACGGCCATTTGAAGAATTTTAAGCTACGTGTTAAATGTTCATTGACGTGTAACTTCGAAACAGTTTATCTCAAGATAAATCCTTTGATAACTTTTTGTCAGCATTGTCTGTAGATGACATATACCAAATTTGGTGAGATTCACATGAACGGCCTATGACGAGTTTGTTCAGATTCGTTTTCGCAATATTAACATTTCCCGGAAATTGTTCTCGTTGGAAGTGGGTGTCGACCAGTGTTTTCAATGCGTGAGGGTCAATAGATTTCATGATAAAAAAAAAATTGTTGTAAACGTAAGCATTCTCTAGATAATAGGCAAAATGACATTTTCTACAATTACAGCGCCCCCTATGGACCAAATTTTATGGCATGTTCTGTGGTGTTAGAGGTCTTTGTGGTGATCGTGCATGACATATTTTGCGCAGTTCCCACCTTCTCGGTCCAAGATATTAGCAACTCAAAATCCCAATTTTTGCATTTACCCTTATCACTAGGTGGCGCTATGCTTCAAGTGAGAGTTTATGGGCTGGGTCGATACATCTCTGTAACACCAACAAACTAACACAAAATCGTTGTCTTGGGCAAAATTGTTGACAAGTTTTTTAACAAAAACTGTTTTTTGACACCTAGCTTCGCCAATAAACATCGCCCCCTATGACGAAATGTCACAAAATTTAGTACACATAAAAAGAAAGCTGTTTAGAGATGGCATGTCAACTTTGACCAAATTTGAGCAATTAAAAGCCAAGATACGGCCATTTAAAGAATTTTAAGCTACGTGTTAAATGTTCATTGACGTGTAACTTCGGAACGGTTTATCTCAAGATAAATCCTTTGATAACTTTTTGTCAGCATTGTCTGTAGATGACATATACCAAATTTGGTGAGATTCACATGAACGGCCTATGACGAGTTTGTTCAGATTCGTTTTCGCAATATTAAAATTTCACGGAAATTGTTTTCGTTGGAAGTGGGCGTTGACCAGTGTTTTCAATGCATGAGGGTCAATAGATTTCACGATAAAAAAAAAATTGTTCTAAAAATAAGCATTCTCTAGATAATAGGCAAAATGACATTTTCTACAATTACAGCGTCCCCTATGGACTACATTTTATGGCATGTTCTGTGGTGTTAGAGGTCTTTGTTGTGATCGTGCATGACGTATTTTGTGCAGTTCCCACCTTCTTGGTCAAAGATATTGGCAACTCAAAATCCTAATTTTTACATTTACCCATATCACTAGGTGGCGCTATGCTTCAAGTGAGAGTTTATGGGCTGGGTCGATACATCTCTGTAACACCGATATACTAACACAAAATCGTTGTCTTGGGCAAAATTGTTGACGAGTTATTTAACAAAAACTTTTTTTTGACACCTAGCTTCGCCAATAAACATCGCCCCCTATGATGAAATGTCACAAAATTTAGTACACATGAAAAGAAAGCTGTTTAGAGATGGCATGTCAACTTTGACCAAATTTGAGCAATTAAAAGCCAAGATACGGCCATTTGAAGATTTTTAAGCTACGTGTTAAATGTTCATTGACGTGTAACTTCGGAACGGTTTATCTCAAGATAAATCCTTTGATAACTTTTTGTCAACATTGTCTGTAGATGACATATACCAAATTTTGTGAGATTCACATGAACGGCCTATGACGAGTTCGTTCAGATTCGTTTTCGCAATATTAAAATTTCACGGAAATTGTTTTCGTTGGAAGTGGGCGTCGACCAGTGTTTTCAATGCGTGAGGGTCAACAGATTTCACGATAAAAAAAAATATGTTGTAAACGTAAGCATTGTCTAGATAATAGGCAAAATGACATTTTCTACAATTACAGCGCCCCCTATGGACCAAATTTTATGGCATGTTCTGTGGTGTTAGAGGTCTTTGTGGTGATCGTGCATGATGTATTTTGCGCAGTTCCCACCTTCTCGGTCCAAGATATTGGCAACTCAAAATCCCAATTTTTGCATTTACCCATATCACTAGGTGGCGCTATGCTTCAAGTGAGAGTTTATTGACTGGGTCGATACGTCTCTGTAACACCGACATACTAAAACAAAATCGTTGTCTTGGGCAAAATTGTTGACGAGTTATTTAACAAAAACTGTTTTTTGACACCTAGCTTTGCCAATAAACATCGCCCCCTATGACGAAATGTCACAAAATTTTGTACACATGAAAAGAAAGCTGTTTAGAGATGGCATGTTAACTTTGACCAAATTTGAGCAATTATTAGCCAAGATACGGCCATTTGAAGATTTTTTAAGCTACGTGTTAAATGTTCATTGACGTGTAACTTCGGAACGGTTTATCTCAAGATAAATCCTTTGATAACTTTTTGTCAGCATTGTCTATAGATGACATATACCAAATTTGGTGAGATTCACATGAACGGCCTATGACGAGTTCGTTCAGATTCGTTTTCGCAATATTAAAATTTCACGGAAATTGTGTTCGTTGGAAGTGGGCGTCGACCAGTGTTTTCAATGCGTGATGGTCAATAGATTTCACGATAAAAAAAAAATTGTTGTAAACGTAAGCATTGTCTAGATAATAGGCAAAATGACTTTTTCTACAATTACAGCGCCCCCTATGGACCAAATTTTATGGTATGTTCTGTGGTGTTAGAGGTCTTTGTGGTGATCGTGCATGACATATTTTGCGCAGTTCCCACCTTCTCGGTCCAAGATATTGGCAACTCCAAATCCCAATTTTTGCATTTACCCATATCACTAGGTGGCGCTATGCTTCAAGTGAGAGTTTATGGGCTCGGTCGATACGTCTCTGTAACACTGACATATCACAAAAATTTCATGTTGTTGGGTGAAACGTTCATTGAGTTATTCAGCAAAAACTTTTGCCGGTTTCCCCCTCTTTAACAGACACTGGCACAGCGGGGGGGTGGCCCTGGGGGACCAAAAGGCGTTATTCGCTCACAAACTTCTTGGGCTACATGCCTACAAACATTCATGTCTCCCCGAGTTTCAGTGTCCCGGGAATCGTTGACGAAAAATCGGTGAAAAAAAAAAATAAAAAAAAAAAAATAAAAAAAGGGAAAAATTTTGCAGCAACTCCAATATGACCGCTTTCGCTAGCTTCGCTAGCGGCGGTCATAATTATGTTGTGGATCCTCCTGATGACACTGCTGGTGTAGGACAGAAATCTGCTCCAGTCACGGACTGTGCAGTTTCATTGCGTAAAATTTCATTGCATTTTTGACACTCTTATCCAGAGTGGCCTACAGTGAATTAGGTACAGGGGCAGTCCGCCTGTAGCAGTTTGGGGGTTACAGTAGGTGCCTTGTTGAAGGGCACTTCAGCCATGGATGAGGGTGCTGGAGCGCAATGGTTATTCACTCCCCCACCCACATTTTTCCCTACTAGTACAGGATCACACACACACACACGCACGCACACACATACACCACTGGCCTGACTACATATACACACATAACACAGGCCTGACCGATTGTACAATCAGTCTTCTCTTGTGAGAAGACAGGCTGTGCACACCCGGGTGGTGAGAAGGTGGACATAGGAGTCCGCAGACTAAATGAAGAAGTAGACTGAGACGTGTCTAAAGATTAACTTAGCCTTGGTATGTTGTTGAGTCAATTGCATGATTATAACGTGAACCAAATCGTGGGGGAGTTAACCTGAAAATGTTAAGTTTAGCATATTACTTAGATTAGCAGCAGGGGTAGCCTACTGTTATGATGCTTCAGAAATCGTCTTGTATCCATATTTGTTATGACCGCCGCTAGCGAAGCTAGCGAAAGCGGTCATATTGGAGTTGCTGCAAAATGTTTCCCTTTTTTTTTTTTTTTTTTTTTTTTTTTTCCCACCGATTTTTCGTCAACGATTCCCGAGACACTGAAACTCGGGGAGACATGAATGTTTGTAGGCATGTAGCCCAAGACGTTTGAGAGCGAATAACGCCTTTTGGTCCCCCAGGGCCACCCCCCCGCTGTGCCAGTGTCCGTTAAAGAGGGGGAGACCGGCAAAAGTTTTTGCTGAATAACTCAATGAACGTTTCACCCAACAACATGAAATTTTTGTGATATGTCGGTGTTACAGAGACGTATCGACCCAGCCCATAAACTCTCACTTGAAGCATAGCGCCACCTAGTGATAAGGGTAAATGCAAAAATTGGGATTTTGAGTTGCCAATATCTTGGACCAAGAAGGTGGGAACTGCGCAAAATACGTTATGCACGATCACCACAAAGACCTCTAACACCACAGAACATGCCATAAAATTTGGTCCATAGGGGGCGCTGTAATTGTAGAAAATGTCATTTTGCCTATTATCTAGACAATGCTTACGTTTACAACAATTTTTTTTTTATCGTAAAATCGAGAAGGTGGGAACTGCGCAAAATACGTCATGCACAATCACCACAAAGACCTCTAACACCACAGAACATGCCATAAAATTTGGTCCATAGGGGGCGCTGTAATTGCAGAAAATGTCATTTTGCCTATTATCTAGAGAATGCTAACGTTTACAACAATTTTTTTTTTATCGTGAAATCTATTGACCCTCACGCATTGAAAACACTGGTCGACGCCCACTTCCAACAAGAACAATTTCCGTGAAATTTTAATATTGCGAAAACGAATCTGAACGAACTCGTCATAGGCCGTTCATGTGAATCTCACCAAATTTGGTATATGTCATCTACAGACAATGCTGACAAAAAGCTATCAAAGGATTTATCTTGAGATAAACCGTTCCGAAGTTACACGTCAATGAACAAATAACACGTAGCTTAAAATTCTTCAAATGTCCATATCTTGGCTTTTAATTGCTCAAATGTGGTCAAAGTTGACATGCCATCTCTAAACAGATTTCTTTTCATGTGTACTCAATTTTGTGACATTTCGCCATAGGGGGCGATGTTTATTGGCGAAGCTAGGTGTCAAAAAACTGTTTTTCTTAAATAATTCGTCAACAATTTTGCCCAAGACAACAATTTTGTGTTAGTATGTCAGGGTTACAGAGGCGTATCGGCCCAGCCCAGAAACACCCACTTGGAGCATAGCGCCACCTAGTGATAAGGGTAAATGCAAAAATTGGGATTTTGAGTTGCTAATATCTTGGACCGAGAAGGTGGGAACTGCACAAAATATGTCATGTACGATCACCACAAACACCTCTAACATCACAGCACGTGCCATACAATTTGGTCCATAGGGGGCGCTGTAATTGTTGAAAATGCCATTTTGCCTATCATCTAGAGAATGCTTACGTTTACAACAATTTTTTTTTTATCGTGAAATCTGTTGACCCTCACGCATTGAAAACACTGGTTGACGCCCACTTCCAACGAAAACAATTTCCGTGAAATTTTAACATTGCGAAAACGAATCTGAACGAACTCGTCATAGGCCGTTCATGTGAATCTCACCAAATTTGGTATATTTCATCTACAGACAATGCTGACAAAAAGTTATCAAAGGATTTATCTTGAGATAAACCGTTTCGAAGTTACACGTCAATGAACATTTAACACGTAGCTTAAAATTCTTCAAATGGCCGATTCTTGGCTTTTAATTGCTCAAATTTGGTCAAAGTTGACATGCCATATATAAACATCTTTCTTTTCATGTGTACTAAATTTTGTGACATTTCGTCATACGGGGCGATGTCGCCGAAGCTAGGTGTTGAAAAACAGTTTTTGTTAAATAACTCGTCAACAATTTTGCCCAAGACAACGATTTTGTGTTAGTATGTAGGTGTTACAGAGGCATATTGACCCAGCCCATAAACTCTCACTTGAAGCATAGCGCCACCTAGTGATAAGGGTAAATGCAAAAATTGGGATTTTGAGTTGCCAATATCTTGGACCGAGAAGGTGGGAACTGCACAAAATACATCATGCACGATCACCACAAAGACCTCTAACACCACAGAACATGCCATAAAATTTGGTCCATAGGGGGCGCTGTAATTGTACAAAATCTCATTTTGCCGATTCCTTGCCCTCACAAATCAGTCCTACACACTACACATTCAAAACCCACATCCATGTCCACTTCCAGGAAATCATTTCCACAGGAATTCTCACCTCACAACACTGCTCTACCACACACTTATCACACCAACAGTTCCCACATTTCAATATACTGCGGCGGTCATACCATGTACCGCTATGCGGTACATCTAGTTATGACCGCCGCTAGCGAAGCTAGCGATAGCGGTCATTATAGTGTTGCCGCGACTTTTTTCCCTTTTTTTTTTTTTTTTTTTTCCCCAGCAATTTTCCGTCAACGGTTTCCGGGACACTGGAAGTCAGGGGGACATGAATTTTTGTAGGCATGTAGCCCTAGAACTTATTCAGCAAATAGAAGCTTTTGGCCCCCAAGGGCCACCCCCCCGCTGTGCCAGTGTCCGTCAAAGAGGGGGAGACTGGCAAAAGTTTTTGCTGAATAACTCAATGAACGTTTCACCCAACGACATGACATTTTTGTCATATGTCGGTGTTGCAGAGACGTATCGACCCAGCCCATAAACACTCACTTGAAACATAGCGCCACCTAGTGATATGGGTAAATGCAAAAATTGGGATTTTGAGTTGCCAATATCTTGGACCAAGAAGGAGGAAACTGCGCAAAATACGTCATGCACGATCACCACAAAGACCTCTAACACCACAGCACATGCCATAAAATTTGGTCAATAGGGGGCGCTGTAATTGTACAAAATGTCATTTTGCCTATTATCTAGAGAATGCTAATGTTTACAACAATTTTTTTTTTATCGTGAAATCTATTGACCCTCTCGCATTGAAAACACTGGTCGACGCCCACTTCCAACGAGAACAATTTTCGTGAAATTTTAACATTGCGAAAACAAATCTGAACGAACTCGTCATAGGCTGTTCATGTGAATCTCACCAAATTTGGTATATGTCATCTACAGACAATGCTGACAAAAAGTTATCAAAGGATTTATCTTGAGATAAACCGTTCCGAAGTTACACGTCAATGAACAAATAACACGTAGATTAAAATTCTTCAAATGTCCATATCTTGGCTTTTAATTGCTCAAATTTGGTCAAAGTTGACATGCCATCTCTAAACAGCTTTCTTTTCATGTGTACAAAATTTTGTGACATTTCGTCATAGGGGGCGATGTTTATCGCTAAAGCTAGGTGTTGAAAAGCAGTTTTTGTTAAATAACTGCAACAATTTTGCCCAAGACAACGATTTTGTGTTAGTATGCTGGTGTTACAGAGGCGTATCAACCCAGCCCAAAGTCACTCACTTGAAGCATAGCGCCACCTAGTGATATGGGTAAATGCAAAAATTGGGATTTTGAACTGCCAATATCTTGGACCGAGAAAGTGGGAACTGCACAAAATACATCATGCACGGTCAGCACAAAGACCTCTAAAACCACAACACATGCCATACAATTTGGTCCATAGGGGGCGCTGTAATTGTACAAAATCTGATTTTGCCTATTCCTTGCCTTCACAAATCACTCCTACACACTACACAAACACACACAATGTCATTCATTCAAAACCCACATCCATGCCCACTTTCAGAAAATCATTTTCACAGAAATTCTCACCTCACAACACTGCTCTACCACACACTTATCATGCCAACAGTTTCCACATTTCAATATACTGCGGCGGTCATACCATGTACCGCTATGCGGTACATCTAGTTGTAATAAGAATTGCATTGCCAATTGTAAAATATTTATTTTTCAAATCGCATTGCCAATTTAAACATTGATTTTCCATTTGCAAATGAACTTGCCATTTCAGTAAAGTCGCTGACGCTTCCAATTCTGCTATCCTGAGCCAATATTCTCAACATCATTCCTAGTTTCAGGTACAAAGTATTCATCTGTGCCGACAATTCTAACATATACCAAACTATAGTTTAGTTTTAGCGGCATGGTTGTGCATACAAATGTACACTGTAGGCAACAGACAACAATGCTCACACTTGCAGCAAGACATTTGCTAAAAGTCATTTCAAGTTCAATTTGCAAAACCCCAGACAGGGCCCAGACAGGGCAAGTGAGGTCAGACTGCACGAATTGATACATTGTATTAAGCTGACAGGCAGCAGTATAGTGGTGGCTATTTAAGTTTTGCCCTCCTTAAAAAATTCCTCAGACTCATAAGATGCCACGACAACCACTTACCGATATGGCCGAGGAGTTCCCTCTGAATGGACATTTTAATATGTGGCGCGATTATCTTCAACTCGGGGCAGTTGTTGAATACCTCGGACAGGGTGGATTGCACAAGGTTAAAGCACAAGACTTTGAACAGCGCCTACCGGCGGTGCATACCCAGCAGCTGCATATCCAGCCTGCACCGTCCTCGAATGGTCAGAAGCGCATCACTCCAAGCAGTTCTGGAAGCAGTATCTGCAATCGAAGCTCGCGTGACGGTTGTGGATTTTGTAGACAGAACGGAGAAACTGCTGATATCTACCTTAGCCACAAACTGAAAGCAAGAGATGGCAAGGTACTCTGCCCGATTTTGAGAAGCTACGTCTGTCCTACATGTAAGTCAACGGGGGATAAAGCTCACACCCGTCGTTATTGCCCTTACGCAAATGAGTGAAAGTGGACTGGAGAAACCAGCGGCATTGTATGTACAAATGTTCTAAGTTGTTTTTCTTGTTAGTGTTCGATATTTCTGTTTTTACTGTACGGATAGCCCGTGGATAGGCTACCAAAGAGTGTTTTTGGTACTTTTAAAAATAATTTTAATAATTGTAATAGTTAAAAGAAACACTGATAATATTTTTGTGTTTGTGTAAGCTCCATGACAATCAAAGCATGTCTGCAACAAATAAGAAAGCGTCAGCAGCAGGGTATGTATCACTGTAGGCTAACTGTAGGAACTTGGGTTGCTTTGATATTTGACTTAACACGTGTCAACTCTGTTATGAATATGCAGTATCCTCTCGACATGATGCACAGGTTTAGACTGTGTCTTATTGTGATGTTGAAAGTCGCTTTATCTTCCCGCGACAAATAAGCTAGGTCTACGTCGCGAAATTCACGTGCACACGATGTATCTTTGGGATCGACAGTAAATCTTTGCCTAACATTTGATCTTATGCACTCATAGACTGCAAACCCGAATTCTTAAAACACAAGACAGTCCATAATTCTACTAGCTGAAAAACGCACAATGAGATATTTTTGTGATTTGCAGATAGCGTAAACGTTCAAAAGCTTATTGTGGATTATCCAGTTCAGACTAAATTATTTAACGGTCGTTCCACAAAGAATAAACAAACGTGGAAAACCTGTCAACTCCAATGTGAGTGAGGGAGATGCAGCCTGCTTCGCCTCTACCCAAACAGTGGCCCATGCCTTGGTCAGTTTATCGTCACATCATGGTATGATAAAGCTGGCTGTTGCAGCCATACATAGCCTACACACTACATCATTAGGCAGATACAGGTAGTATAGCATGGCCACTTTTCTTCGTTAATTATCTAAATTGGTAGGCCTATATTTATGTGTGTGTTTGTTTTTGTTTGTTTTTTTTTTCTCCACAAAACTGCATGATTTTATAAATGGCTAGAGCAGTGGCTGTGTTTGTCAAATAACTAACAAAGGCTTATGTCAGCACTTGTTGCCAAATATACTGTTTGTAGAGTTTGAAAACATAAAAAAATGTGTGTTGTAGAAAATTCCAAACACAGTTAAGATTAAACTCTTGTTCCACTCAAAACTGTATGCTATTGTGTAATTGAGTGGTTGTCAAACTGAGGTACTCCTTGGATTAGAGGGTACACAAAATAAATCTGTAAATGGATTCTCAGCTGAACCAGCATAAAGTTCAGATACAGACTACATGTGGAAAAGGATCTTGCATTCAAACTATTCCCAATACAAACCAATTGCTACCGCATCACTGTGCATCACATAATATGTTGTCACATTTTGTGTATACAGCAATAATTATGCAAACATTTATAGCAAATAAGTGGTGCGGGGGGTAGCCTATTCAGTAGTAGAACATAGAGTGTCTCAGTTATAAGTCTGGGAACCACTGAACTAAAT
Source organism: Coilia nasus (assembly GCA_027475355.1). Classification (NCBI taxonomy): domain Eukaryota; kingdom Metazoa; phylum Chordata; class Actinopteri; order Clupeiformes; family Engraulidae; genus Coilia; species Coilia nasus. The sequence continues at coordinate 6,705,024 of CM050204.1, read as the reverse complement.
GGCTTGGGAATACAAACTGGCAACTGGGAGTTGATTTTGGGATCGGAGGGGCGCAGGTTAAATTTCCGAAGCAGTGGATAATGTTAGTGGAGGAGTGAATAACCGGCTCTATTCTGCACCCTCGTCCACACGGATTAGGTGCCCTTGAGCAAGTCATCAAACCCCACGTTGCTCCAGGGGGACTCTACCTGTACCTAATTCACTGTAAGTTGCTCTGGATAAGAGCGTCCGCTACAGTAAGTGCAATGTAAATAAATAAATAAAATAGTAAATAAAAATAAATAAATAGCTCACTGGCATACATACTCACAGAGGACAATGGAGATTATGCTGATTCCCGTGATCCCAAAGCCAGTTAGGAAGCGAAAAACAGCAAACATGATGTAGCTGTTTGATAGTGCACTGATCAGAGCGAATATGATAGCTGAGATGTAGGACACCAGTAACATACTCCTCCGACCATACCTGAAAATGAAGTGTTAATGAGCAGGTTAGGAATGTGCTGAAATTAAATCTGTCACTGTGATACATAATTATGGTAAAGCATACTGTACAATGTTCAGAGATGTTTTCCTGGTTTTACCACAGCTGATTTAGTGAAGGTTAGTTGAAAAATGTCTTACTTGTCACAGAGGACACCAAAGAATATTGCCCCAAGCATCACGCCAACGAAAAATATGGTTGCAGAGGCTTTAGTCAGCCCTCTCTTACTGCAGACCAGATCAAACTATAAGAAACAACACAAGGACAATAAGAACTACAGTATTGGGGAAAAGGAGGTGGAACAAAAAGAAAGTAAAAGATCAGGGCATCCCTGTCAGGGACATTGGACTGATAACAGACGAAATGATGCTTTTTAAAATCAGCACGTCCAACTGTAGGTGTACCAGGGTGAGTAATCTAGCTTCAGAGAGTATAAGGCCATACCACATAATTGTCCCAACTATTTACAAAAGTGATTCCCATTGTGATTATACAGCAAACCACAACACCCAGAGAGTAGCTTCAGAGAGTATAAGGCCATACCACATAATTGTCCCAACTACAAAAGTGATTCCCATTGTGATTATACAGCACACCACAACACACAGACAACAAAATGAAATTGCAACCTGCATTTAATCCATCACACATATGAACAAGGGGCAGCCATGATAGGGGCACCCAGAAAGCAGTATATGAGGACAGTACCATGCTCAGGGTACCTAAACGTGGCACTTCTGGTGGATTCCATTACATGAGGGATAACAGCCGACAAGGTGACCAGTTCCATGGAAATAATGGTGAGGTGGAGGCAAAGAACTCCTCCCGTTTGTATTTATGATCTGATTTTATACACATAACCTACCGAAATAAATGGTTGATTTGGTACTTTATAGCAACTGTTACAAAAAGTAGAGCATGTAATAGTCATTTAACTGTTAATTTGGCTACGAGAGTTGTCATGGCTACCATTCATAAGTGCATTGATATGGAATGGTGATCTACTTTAAAGGTAGCCAGTTACAAAAAGTTAATTCTCATCTCATCAGCCAATCATAAAAGAAAATTCCATTGTTAATGGAGATAACTGGGTGGATTACCTTAACACCACTGCCCCAAACATCTGCACAAACCATTTGATTCTAATAAGCACAACTCTTCAGTCAGGTAGATGAACTAATTAAGGAGTAGTAGTTGGTGATCAAGGTTATGTGCACAGGTAGAACCAAGGGCAGAACTTTTAGCCTTTGAAGCCAAAATTACCCACTTCTGATATGTGCTTGTTCAGCTTTACAGTGTATGCATGAGAAATCATTAAGACTGAAAGATACTGAAGGATGCTGATGGACATACCTCTGTAGCGAGGGTGCTTTTGAAAGTGCTGTGGTCAAACATCCATCCATTCTGACATGGCTCAGCAGCAGGAAGGTCTGTGGTGTTGGAGGTGTTGGAGAGCAGGTGGAATTGGGGCTCAGGAAACATGAGACAGGAGGAGAGCGTCCTATCTCCCTCTGCTGGGAGACTGACTGTCCGTCTCTGCTCATCAGTGAGATTCACAAAGGCTGCACTAGTGTCCAGATGATCGATGGTGCAGTGATGTGGTGGCGTGGCTGCTATGAAGTTGTTTAAGAGGAAGTGACAGGGAAGCGTGATGCGGGGAATCACCATCAGGACAAGGAGGGCGATCTGGAACCGGCCAAATCCATCTGTCTCTGCCAGGATGCTCTCAAACTTCATTCTGTCTCAGATCAATAAGCTGTCAGTAAGTATATGAGATGACCTACATCCAGATTTTTTATGTTTCAAAATACCAAAATGTCCAGGGCCCTATAGCATGTAACTCTGGGCCCTATACACAAACAGTGTACACTCTGGGCCCCCTTCCTTCCCATGTTTCTCATGCATCTGGCTTGCTAGGACCCCTACTGCCATTAAGGCACTGGGTAATCAGTCTCACTTTCCCCTTCCAATTCCACACCACTGACTCTGTCCCCTGGCAACCACAATTTTTTTTTAGCTAAGTCACTCATTCAGTAGCCATTAATTCATTTTACACAACAAAGTTGATCAACTCCAAAGTATGCTAAAGATTAGCAGTTAAGATTACCTTGGTATAATCAGACTCCCTATTTGTTATACATGGATTTGAGAGGGTGAGTGTTTGTCTGCTCCTGCCAAGCTCAAGGTGACTCAATGTGCTATTTTTGTCATCAAACTAATATCTGGATTAAGCATAGAAAGTTTGTGGAGAAAATAGGCTAAACTGTAAAAAGTGATGCATAGAACCAACTTGAAAAATGAAGGCAATGTGCTGCCTGAATATTTTAATGTTTTTGTTCATAAGCTTCATTATTTTCATGATGTACTGTATATAACAGTAAGTTGAGCCAGAGGTTAAGATGAACTACAGTAAACAAAATAAATTGTGACATTAGTACAATCAGAAGTAAGGGACATTAAATGATTCGGAGTTATAATTTTGAATTATATTTAGCTATCAAAATACCTTACTTGGCACAACCTACCGTGTCAACTACTGCTGTTAATGTAAGGTCTACTGTGTTGGAGGATTTCATACTTAGTTGTCTATTTGATGTTGGCAATCTACCAAGGTTTCAATTGACGGCACACATCCTGATCTTAAATGTGAAACCTGAGTGAAACCTTTATTACTTTACCCCACTTTCTACTACTGATAAATATGTATGAATGGTACAATACAGTTACCCCCTGCTGCTAAAATTTAACTTAACAATTATGTCAACCGTAGATCAGTACACTGCAATGCCTGACTGATTACACAATGTTTTCTTTTTTTTTAAAAGGTCATTTGGTACATTGTACATTGTTCATACAACATATAATAATGCTTTGTGTACTGTATAAGGTGACAATATCATGCTATATAATATGTGCATTTTTAGTTTACATACATTCAGGTAACAAGTTGCTTTTCATTTAACAAGATAATATTTTCTGATAAGAGGAAAAAAATATTTTGAAATGTCGAGAAATATGAAAGAGTCACCTGTTTAGTCGTATGCAGGAACTTCACCTATAGATTTGAACTGACTGCTTACAGCAAGTGGTCTCCGAGGCCTCAAGTGTAGTTCTGGAAGAGGAGGATCTTGTTAAAGTGGCGCCCTCATGCAGGTGCAAATTTGTTGCCCAAGGGTCCAGTGGCTTGTCACAAGTAATCTCCTTAACCACCTGTGCCGAAAAACAGTGCAGTGCCGTAACAGAGTCTCCTCTTCCCCGTTGCTTGTCCTATGTTGAGCAGAGAACTGTGCACTGTGGCGACTGGCACAGTGGGAGGACCAGCTGTTAGAGGGTTCCTGCAGGGAGACTGACCCTCTTCTAGTGAGGGGGCTGGAGGAGAGGGGCTGTGGTGGGCTGGGGTGGGGGTTAAACACTTGGCAAACTGAGCCGATGGCTCAGACCACCCCTCCTCTCCTATCCCGTCATCTGCTGCTCCTCCTTCTCCCCTTCCTCTTCCTCGGACAGCTCCTTCTCTCAACCTTTGGCCACTTCAGTCTGGACCACAGCGTCAAAGTGCCTGCGTATGTACACACCAATTTGGTTGATCAGAATGAAAGAATGGTTAGAAGTCTCTTGCTCTCTGTCTCTGTCTCTCTCTCTCTCTGTCTCTCTCTGTCTCTCTCTCTCTCTCTCTCTCTCTCTCTCTCTCCCTCTCTCTCTCTGTCTCTCTCTCTCTCTCTCTCTCTCTCTCTCTCTCTCTCTCTGTGAGCATGCACGTGCTTTGATTAACACTGGAGCCTATTGTGTATGGTGATTGTATTATATGGATCAGGATCAACCGGCTTTGTTGCTGGAAGGGCACAGGATGTGAATGGACATTAAATCACTTCAGAGTCCAGCAAGACTTTGCAGTAGTCTGCCTACAATAAGATAAACAAATAGGAAAATGGATACTAAAATAGCCCTGAATGCAAAAAAAAAAAACTTTTTATTTTTTGTTGGAATTCATGGACAAGTTCTTCTTGTTGCCCTGACCTGTGTTGAGTGTACTAATCCCAGTGTGTTCGCCTCAAAAGTCACTCTGGAGTCACATGTGACATTCTTTACAGTACGTGGTTTTAACTTCGCAGTGAGAAAGTGTTGAGATCAAATCAACGATTCTTACAGTGGTGTCTTGTTTTGATGTGCCAGATCACATTACCCAACGTAGATAGCACAGACAGTACTACCCTGGCCAAAGTCCTCAGCAGCTGTGCCCCCCCAGGGGGAAGAGCTCCCTCTGTGACCCCCCCTGCCTAACACCCCCAAAACAGCACTGAGACAATCATGAAGTATCTCTGAGCATTTCAGCATCGAAAATGTGTTCAACTGTGATGGTTTTTCAGCTCTTTTACAGAAATTTCTACATTACTTTACAGTTTCTGTTTGACTTCTAATACCAAAATCTCTTCTTGGAACTGCTTAGAACGTACTGTGACCAGTCACTTAATTATTTTCTAAGTATGGTGAGCAGTGGAACTTTGGTGAAAAAGTAACAGTGCTAACTTCATTTCACCTTTGAATTCAGAGAGCTGCATGGCCGACAGGGTAACTTAGAGGAATGCTTTCACAGCTGTAGTTAAAAAGTATCGCCCTTCTGAATGGCTAGATTTTCCCTAGGATCAGTAATGATGGTGAGAGCTTTATAAGCCTACTGATAACCTAAACAACCTACTGATAATAGAGGCACAACTGATAAAAACATAGTTTCATACCATTCCTAGCTTAACATGTACACCCTTAAAGAACAACGTAAATATGTTTATACTAAATAGTAAACAGAATGTCAGTGTGCAACTCAATGGTCTAGTTATTGCTCTTCAAAATAACATCAAAGGGAAATGAATATGTCTGAGGATTTCACTGAAGTCTTGACATACAGAATTAGAATAAAGTTAAAGAAGGTGGTATCTTACATTATTAAAGGGTTATCTAAACACAGACACATTGTCCAAGATTCAGAAAAAAAAACCTCCAAAGTCACTTCAGATGAATCAATGGAACTACTTTTTATTGACTGGAACCTTTGATAAACCAGATAACTTGTCAGAAAGGTCATTAAATTGAAGCAGATATTCAATAATGAATTAATTATGAAACACACATTCATGCAATGTTCCCTTCTGAGTCAAGGACTCCAGTTGAGGAGAGAGGAACACACAGTTGTTACACTAAATAACAAAAGGATGAGTAACAGCTATCACTGCTCCTTGTTACACTGTTCCTCTGATCTCTGGACTGGGTTATGGGATTAGAGGCAGGGAGACTGAGCTGTCTACACTGGTTCTCACCCTCCAAGTTCCTATCCCACCCAGTTGATAAATGACGACCTTCCTCCATCCATCATTATAAGGTAGGATGACAGAGATATGGGGGAAAACAATCATTCACAGGACATTTCAATACACATACCCTTTTTTAAATTGTCACCCTGCTGTTACTCTTTGTTGGTTTATCATTACATGTCAAGTACACATCAATATATATCAAGCTTGTTTAAAGACCTTCAACATTTTTTCTGACAAGATGATGTTGCTCTGTGTTTTTTTTTTTATCTTTGTACGTGGCTTAGACTCTGCAGTAGCACATCTGAATCAGTTACCTACATTACTGGCTAGCGTTTGTGAGTTGGGGTGTATAGGGTTGTTGGGGGCAGTATTGAGCCATTCCATTCGATGAGTCAATCACTGAGCTTGAGCCTTAGACCTGTTTTTGGGCCATTAGCATTGTCATATTGTCCAAAGGTTACTTTGGCATTCTGTAGTCCATGGGCCTATTTGGGTGTTCATTACGTTAGAATGCAAACACTGCAGATAACATGACAGATCTATCGACAGCAAGGCTTCTGTTGTCACATTTTGAAAGTCTCTCTCTCTCTTACATACACACACATCTACTCTCTGGTACACAAAACTGGCTTTAGACTCTAATGCGGGCATCAGCTTTTGTGTTCTCTCTCCATGTGTCCTAACGCTTATTGCGCGATGAGCAGAGCGCAGGGAGAATGTAATGGGCCCACTGACGTCTTTCTACGCTTGCCACATGAAACACAAAATTAAAGCTGTCCCACTCTTTCACGTCACAGAGTCGTGCGATTTGGTTGTCATAGCAATCACAGCTTGCTGTGTGATTAACCAAAGCATCTCAAAAACTTGAAAAAATAAATGCATTAACATATGCAAAACGTATGGAACTTGTCTTTTTTTACGTTTATGCCCCTCTCAGGTTGGATTGCTGAATAAAAAATTAATATATATTTTTTGTTGTTTCAAGAAATTACTCTATAATCTACAGATCTATAGTAAACGATTATCAAACACCAAAAGCAAGAGTATCCAAAGGCATGCCGGCTCTCTGAGGAGTGCTGGTCTGCTGCTGTGGAAACCATGGGCCAGTAAAAGGAGGTGGCTTACTGACATGAATGTAACTTTGATAAAAGGCAGATGACGAGTGCAGTTTGGTTTTACAGGAGGTGCTCATTGCAGAACTACTGTTATAGTAATAACTTATAAATTTTTTTATTAAATATTGAAATATGTCCGTAACAAGGGCCAACACCAAAATATGCACCTGTGTCAAAAATGCATTTTTTTCAGTCGGGGAGGGTAACTTTTACAGCTGATAACACTAATTTAGCAGGAACTCCAGAAGGGTTATCATACCAAAATGTTGACCACAGACATGTATCTTTTAAAAAGAGTATAAGCAACCTTTGCCACCTTAAGTGGTACCAACATCCTATCTAGCCCATGGACTACTGGGCTGAGCTCACTAAGCTATGGATCAGTGAGGTGCAGCCTAGAGCCAGCGGGCCTGAATGTTTATGCCTTTGCTTTTAGTTGTCACTTCACTGCTGTAGTGATCACATGACCTCCTTAGAGGATTTTTTTATTTTGTTGATCAGCCATGTAAAGACATCTGTAGGCCTGTGCAATCTATCCTGCATAACTTAAATAAATGAGAAAAAGAAAGTAAATGAAAAGAGCAAATTTTCATGGAGAGCTGCCAGATGAAAAACAATCTGGTGTAATTTTATAGGGCACCAATGCGCGTAAATGTTGATGTAATGTGAAAACTAGGCCCCACCTGGCTGGACCATAGCCTAATGAGCTCCACCCAGTGGTTCTGCAACAGGCACCACCTAGTGTTTCGAATAAACAATACAGTGTGCAGTTTCTGTGTCCTAATATTTATGGACACTTCAGTATCAGTTCTGTATAATTGACATGAATTACTGATGCGGCACAAGTGTCCATCCCTGTTGTTTACCATTTTTGTCAATGTACCAAGCACCTTTAACCAAAGACAGATTGCATCCACATGATACCAGAATGGTGATATTTGTCAGATGTTTGTAATCCTTAAGGCTGACGCTGATTATTCCAAATATGTTTTGAGATTTTTTTTGTCTTAAGGTGAATTTCAAATTTTGTGATTTGTTCAAAAAATATTTTCAAATAATACTTACCATGAGTATCATTTCTATACTTCAGTGGAATTGATCTGGTTATATGCACTGGTGAAAAATAATGAAAAAAAAAAAAACATTACAGTACAATGCAAAACAATAATTGTAAATGCAGCCAATTCATTAGGAAACAATAAATAACATGTTCAGAGAACAGGAAAGTGCTTTGATTTTAAGATAAATGATTAATAATAATCGTAATATGGGATGTCATGAGAAGGTCCCCTTGTCTGACACGATGACTCATTTCTACTGGAAGCATTTGTGACAGTGGAGTTTCAATACAAAGCATATTTCATTAAGGCAAGTGAGGTGTGCTGAACTGGCAAACACACTCCCGTCAGTTTTTTTTTTTGTCACACACACACACAAGCACATTTGCTCCGGCAAACACACACTCCTCAGGATTAACAACTGTATGTATGTGTGCGCGGGTGTGTGCATGGAAAATATCATCCACGTCCGGATTGACAAGCAGCTGTTGTTGTGACAGATAAGATCATCGCACCGACTCCCAATCGTTTGGTCAGGTCTGTCTGTGAAGATAGGTGTCCTCTGAGGATGTGTAGTGGTAGTACTGACTGGTTTCTTCCCCAGGAAATTTGCACAGAGCTTTGTTATAATGCAGATGTGGTGTGGTGGGTAACGTATGGCTATGGTATGAGGTTATTATCTGCCAGCAGTTTTTGCTTCTGATGTGTCTCGCTTCCCTTTCCCGGCTGCCGAGGTGGGTGGCCTGTTCCTCTTGGCGGCCGGCTCCTGGGTTCTGTTTTTGGGAGGCGGTGTGGAGGTGGAGGTGGGGCGTAGCGCGAAAGGCTGGCGTCTCCCCGTGGTGGCGGTGGCGGGTGCCTGGCGTCTGTGGTGCTGGGGGGAGGGGCTGTCGGTGCGGGAGGTGGAGTAGCTGCGAGGGGAGGTGCTGATGCTGCGCGTGGCAGGGGAGGACGTCGCCGCCGCCGCCGCCACAGCCGCCACCCGCAAGCTTCCACGCGGACCTCGGAGCAGTGCGGGGCCTGCCACTGGGAGAGGGCGGTTCTGGGGAGCTGCAGAAGGCTGAGGCCTGGTCGACGGGCAGACCGTGCTGAAGGCCTTCCTTACCCTGTGGCAGAAAGAGAACAATATATTTCCCCCACCATAGAGGCACTTTCCAACACACAACCAAAATGTACTCAAGTTGGCAACAATGTCACCACAGCCTGACAACAAACAAACTAACTGCAGGTGCAAATGACATCTATTCTGACAGCTTCAAGATTTTTAAAAGATATTCAAAGGCTCATCTCTTTACTTTGTACTTAGCTGAGTACAAAGTATGTCACATGTAATTTATTTTTTCATGAAGGCATTTTTTGTTTTTGGCATACCTTGAGTCTACATTACAGGTAATGGTTATGGCTGAGCTACCACATTGGTAACTACATACTATTATAATGTACTTATTTTGTATTACTTTTGTGTACTTAATGTTTAGTACTACTATGTACTAAACTATTTGTATTATATGTTGAACTTTTTGTTTATAATATGGAGTTAACAATGTGAAGAAACGTAAACATAAATATAAACATTTAACAGTGGGCACAACTAACAAATTAATGTTGTTGGTGTACCAACCTGCGCACAGAGGAGGTTGGTTTTGTTGTTTGGGGGTTGGGGGGTGCAGCCGAAGTGGTGACGGGGGGCGATGAGGGTCTCCTGACGGGCGTGACCAGCCTGGGGATCCTGCTCCTTCTCTGGCCCTCTGCGGCCTGGGGCCGGCCCCTCTCCCGAGCGGCCCTGGCGGAGTCATCCGACCTGTGGGTGTCGTCCTCGGAGGCCGTGGTGGATGGGCTTGGGGAAGAGGGGGAGCCCTGGTGCCTGTGGCGACTCTGCCTGCGCTCAAGGACCAGTCGGGCCAGGTGGGGCCTGGTCTTGGGGTGACGCGGCGAGCCACGGCCCCTTTGTGATGAGCGGTCAGAGCCGCTCTCCTCTTCTGAAACGGGCACTGGAATCCGACTCCTGTGCTGGCGGCTCGGTGGGGCACCAGCCTCAAGCTCCTCCCCTTTTGTCTCTGCATCAATCACAGGTGGAGTTTCACTATCCAGACACACTGCTTCCCTAATCTCCTCCTTTGCCTCTGTGTCAATAGCAAGCACCCTTTCCTGGTCATTGTCCTGTTCTTGCTGAACACATGGTGCCCCCACCTTTTCTGACTTCACCTCTAAATCAGTCTCTCCACTGACTTCCAGAATGTTCTGCACAATGGGTTCTTCTGCAGTGAGAATGGAAGGCTCTGATTGGACAGCAGCCTGAGACATGGGCTGTTGTTCCACCCCCTCTGGAGCTAAGAGGCTCTCTTTGCATTCACTCTCTATCTCTGCACTCTTCTCGCTCTCCTTCTTACTCTCATCCTCACAGGCTTCCTCTGATATCTCCTTTTCGATGTTCTCTGGCTGCTCCTCCAGAACCTCAGAAACACACTCTATGTCTTCATGTCTTTCTGAGTCATCAGCTTTCTCTATCTCTTCCTCACTTTGTGGTCTTTCTTCATCTTTACCCTCTGACTCTAACTCCCGTTGTTCCCCACTGTTGTTTTCTTCTCTCTCCTCTTCCTCCTCCTCCTCCTCCTCCTCCTCCTCTTTACCTTCGTCCCTATTCTGCTCTTCTTCTTGTAAGACCTCCTCACTTCTGCTTTCTTCTTCCTCACCCTCACTCTCGTCCTTCACCTCTTCTCCCCTTCCCTCGTCATCTGCATCTTCTCTCGCTCCTCTCTCCGACTCGTAGAGCTCGGCCACTGCTGGCTCCTCCTCCAGGCTGGAGAGCTGCTGCCGGGCCGTCATGACGTTGAGGTGCGTGGTCTCGGCGATGTGGATGAAGGTGCGCTCCACTTTGGTGAACGGCGGGGAGGAGGTTCCTCCGGAACTCGTGACCATGCTGACGGTTGGCATGGCGATGATCGGGCGGGGTTCGGAGCGGATGATGGACAACAGTGTTCCGGGCTCCGACTCGTCGGGCTGTGGTGGGGGCCGCTCGCTCTGAGGCGTCAGGGCGGCGAATGTGGCCTGGCCGTCACCGGGGGAGACCAGCCCGTTACCAGGAGAGCCCGAGCCCAAGCCATTGGCCGGGGAGGCCAGCACAAGGGTGCGTGAGGCGTCTTCCTGGTCGGGCTCTTTATTGTGCGGGGGGGCCAGCAGGGTGGAGACCGCGTTCTCAGGGCTTCCCTCGCTGCTCTTGGGGCTGCTGTCGCTGCCAGATCTGGGGGCCTCTACACCCTCATCCCGTGGCACAGCAAAGGTCAGCACTCCCGACAGGAAGTCTACACGCTTTGGTCTCATGTGGGGGGGTGAAACCTCTGGGGGGATGAAGCCTTCATGGATGCCCTACAAAAGTCAGAAACAAGTTTTTTTCTTTTTGTTTTTAGTAATGAAGACCTTCACATACCTGTCAACATTTGTGTAACTGAATCTGGGAGCAGTGAACAAACATGTAAATTAGATTCTAAAGAAGTTTGATACTTGCAAATTACAGGAGATGACTGAGACAAAATGAGAGGGGGTGGGAGGTGTCTGAAATGCAGAGTAATGGGAGCGTTAGGAGCTATGTGCCTTTACAAACTAGCAAACACACCTAGAGTTGGTAAACATGGTAACAAAGAAAGTTACAAAATACAGATTAAAGAATACAGATTAAAAAATACAATTGGCTCATTCAGGTTGAAATCTCTTGGTGAACTAAACTAGGTTCACAGAACTAAAGCAGTGAATTTAAGAGCTGCTGACATTGTGCATTATCGACATTATTTACATTCAGCACAGTAATAGCAGGTGCTCCAGTGGTCATCACTGATGTTAAAAGAAAAAATAAGAGAGTATAACTGCATCAGTCCTTCCCCCAATTCCTTTAATATTTTGGTTGTATACAAGCTTTGTAGGATTGTCTTGAGTAGCAGACATATATTTTTTTAAAGGCACAAAAGACCATTGTACAGTGTTACATTTTGTTGCGACCCTATTGTTATTTTTGTATTATTAAATCACCAAGCCCGTTGTGTGATTTCAAGTGTAGCCTCAAAATACAGCGCTTAGCCCAAGGCATGTACAGCATCAAAGCACAAAAAAGGAAAATATAGAGCATGCTGACATTTACATCACTCACTAAATCCAGCAGCATGGTCAAATAACATATTACGTAAAAAAAGAACAGATAAAAAGCTTAAAACACATGCTTTTTTCTAGATATGATACAAGTCGAACTGTACAGTGTTATTGCAATACAAAACGATGCTTTCAGTTTGTCTTTATAAAGTTCTAAATTCTTGACATATACAGACTTTTGTTAAGGATTCATTGGGAGGGCTGTTATCAAGCTAACAGTACACTACATATACAGGGAGTTTCTTATGTTGTCCTGTTTTTCTTTTGGTTCTTTTCTCGTGATCACATACACAGAGCGCCTCTAATCTCCTAGTCACACTGTTATGTACCCAGTGTGTGTATGTATATGTGTGCATTATGTGTGTGTGTGTTGAAGGGAGGGTGTATGCTGTATGCATGAAAAATATTCCAACATGGAGAGACCAATGGGCTTATGTAACATTACACAAGGACAACATGTCACCAAAGTGAACAGTTATTTACACACAGTGGACCCAACTTGGCTGAACACTGCCCAGTACCTGCTGTCTTTATGAAAGTGACTGGAGTGAGGGATTTCATATTGTCTGTAACATGGTAGCATATATGGGCAAACTTTACAAAGATAAGAAAAAATGTCAATGATAGCATAATGCTGATTTGTAACATTTTACATGTAATACTCCATAAATCTGAATTTGCAATGTTTACTGAATCTTGATTTCCTGTTCTGGAAGCCACATTCCTTTCATTCTACAGCATCTTTAAACACCAAAAAGGCTCTCTATCATCTTAACGCTACTAATGCTGCGAGATTCCATTACACAGGACTATTTGCTATTTGTAACACAAATTACACGTGTACCATTCCATATATTTTGTTAAATATTGCTAGGCAACACACACCCTTCATTAACATTACAATACAGCTAAATGCAAGCACTAAAGTGGCCAACAACTATGCTACACAATCTCCTGATGTATACTACAGATACAACTATGCTACACAATCTCCTGATGTGTACTACTAAGCTGCTTTAGCTGGGACATTTGCCTACACTGCCCTTCATAGTTGCCTTTACAGGAGTAGTGGAGGTAAATAATGTAATCACATTGTTCAGAATATAAACCTTCTCCTAAGTTCACCAGTTTTACCACTTCTTCCTCAATTGCAGACAATAGGGGCTATGGTTAAAAGATTATTACTACAAAGGGGAATGGGGAGAGGAATTTAAATGTGAATATGAGTGTACGTTGTGTCTCTATGTAGTAACAGATTGTTACAATTGAAGTAAAAAGAGTTGGAATATACAGTGATAAAATATATGTTAAATGAGTGCTATCAAATAATATTTCCATGTTGAAAGGCACATTGAGTCTGAATAGTTTCACAAGATTTCAAATTCATGTTTAGATTAAGCCAAAGTTAAATGGGGCCATCAGAAAATGTCAGGTCAGAATTAGGTTGGTGACTGTAACACACATGAGGTTCAAAGGAGAAAACACACTACTGTTTTTTTTACGGGCTTTTTTACGGGACATGCATCTACTCCCACACTCTACCTGCCTTACATGGAAGACCAAAGAATGTATCTGTCATTCATTAATTTATTTGTGGTAAAATGGGGTTATATACAATTTCTGTCCAAACTGCAGACAGCGTGGTTTTGCCATGTTTATTTTCTTATAAAAAAAGGACAGAATGTGGTGTGAGTGTTTGTGTTGGTACGCTGGTTAATGTAACTAAACCATGTCAGTGTGCTGGGCATCAAGACAGCAGAAGCATTCTGTCAGGCAAAAGCCAAGTTTAAGTTGAAGGGGGTGCACTGAACAGCAACAGCGCTGACAATCGCAAGAGCACAAAATGAATAGCGGCCAGTCCTCCAGCAGTCAGTGATAGCATTCATTTAGTGTCAGAAACAAAATGTGCATTTATACTATACAAAACAGATATACATATTTCATTTTTACAATTATCTGATGACATCAAAGGTTAACTCATGAATATGAACTGTCGCTGTACTGATAAAACAGGAAACACTGCACTTATGCATCTGAAGGAAGTGACCATATTCACATGGTGGCAGCCTTGCTCTGACGTCATACTCAGGGTAGAAAGAGGGTGGAAAGTTCACATGAAGAACTATCCTCACTGTCAGCTGTTACTGACTGGTAAAGGCGGCAAGCTGGTCCACAAACCTAACCCATCTACTACTCTTGACATTCCAAGAAATTGATACAATGGGGACACTCCCACCCTGAGTATAATGTCATAGCCATACAGCTGCTGTGTGAGTTTGGTCGACTGCATTAAGACTTCTACTAGTACTCCTCAGTGACTGTGTAACCTGGCTTCACAAGCTACACTTCCAGCACCACATATTTGTTCTGAACATTCACTAAAGAGCTGATTCTCACTACTTTTCAGCCAGACAGACGAGTTCATTAGTAAAATCGCCTGTACTCATTGCACGGGTAGAGCTAGTGATTTGGAATATGTGGTATGAGACTGTAGTTTTTGAATTCAGGTTGCCCATCACTGGAACTGCTTCACTTTATAGTGATGTCTACGTTAGCCTTAGTACTTCAGCAGATTTTCTTGTAAGTCAATGGTACTGTGGTACTACTGTGCACATTCAGAAGTACACACAACCCTGTTCGTCCAGGTTATCCAGAGTTTCACTGTATCTCAGAACGCCACCCAGGAACCACAGTAAACAGTAAACAAAATACAGGTGAATGAGTCACACTGTACAGAGATGCTGTCCATGTTACAGCAACAGCAATGGTCCACAGTAATGAGTATTGCATACCACTCTTCTTTGGTGGAAAAATTATAACGTATAAATTACTTGGTAAATTAAAAAAACACACACATTACACAAGCATGGTTGTGACAATACAGACAGTAAGTATAGATGGTAAGACAGGAACAGACATATACAAGGGTAGTTTGACCTACTCTGTATCCAAGTGAACACTGTTTGGTGCAAAGACATCTATTGAACTTCAACCTTCATAGTTTCCTCCTGAATGGCTCATCTAGTTAACCTTTCATCCAAAAGCACACCCATGTACCATACATCCTACACAACCACAAATACCAGCACTGAGAATATTATGTTAACAACTGAAACACTATTGCCAAGCTGTCTATTGCCATCCAACTTATCCCACTTATTTCAATGTCTGTGCCAGTGACAAAGCAGCACCTAGAGCACATAATTCAACATTTGAAATGTTTGTTTTAGTACTCTAGTTTCTAGCTCTCGTTTCTTGGATCCGTATCCAAAGAATTACAGTACAGTAGGATAGAGCGTGCTTGTCTTAAGAGTTCTGTTACTAGAACTTGTCCTAATAGCGCTTTTCTGCTGAGGTTTTCATATTTGGAAAACCACTATCGCTACATCACTGGTAAAATAACAAGTTTTACCTCCTCCGCCTGGCTCAGATGCAGATGAGTGCAGCACTCATAGAGACAAACAGGGACTACAACCTTGAAGCTGTAACTCAGGCTCTGTCGCCCACTCCCATCGTAGTTTCTCTCTTAGAGTATTCACCTTCATTGGCTGCATTAGATTATCTCTTCAAGAGAAATCTTCTCTCTGCTTTATGGACCTTCAATGCCATCCACAAACCCCCAATGCTATCCTCCAACCTCTATCTGAATGCCATTCAGATGCCTTCAAAACACCACTCTTTCCTCACTATTACTTTATTTGCAGAAGCAGCTTAAAGATGGCACAGTGGCTTCCCACTATTACATTGCTATTAGCCCACTGATCTTCTCATTTACAATTCAACATCCCTACAAAGAATGTGCTATCGATTGGACCACTTTTTTTCCTGCAACTAAACGAAAGCGACAATGTACTTGGAAATTTTAAATCACAAAAAGTATTTTATGGAACAAACCTCATGGGCAACTCGCATATATCCCAATAGGTAACTTATTTGTGTGGGAATGAGCTGTCACTGATTACTGACTTGGCTGTGACACTACTCTACATTGCTGACCCTCCTCAGGCAGTGCAACTGAAAAAAAATATCACTAAGAAGCTGGTGATATTTTAGCACGTCTGCAGGTGCATGTAGGGATTTATAGAATATAGAATAGTGCGCTTCGGTATTGCTACGCGACTATTTTAACCTTCCCTGGTGTGGTTCATCCATCTGTGCGCTGTCAGCCCCACTTACTGTCCTCATCCATTCCCTATCTGCAGCCTACACCCCCTACACTGGTCACAGAGTGGGTGGCAGGATGCACTGGGGGTCATATTGATGTCTCAGGGCCCATAGGGAAAAGTGCTTAGTGTTTGGCTTCTGCCCTTCTCTTGTCCTTGCCAAATAATAGCACACACACACACACACACACACACACACGCATACACACACACACACACGCATACGCGTGCGCACACACACACAAACACAGGTGCTCATGCACCCACATGAGCACACAATGCACATGTTCATTCAAGGAAAAACAACATACATAATACACATTTAGGAAAAACACTCTCACCCTCACACCGCAAGAGAATTCTGTGCATCATCATTTTCCGTGTTCTGTCTTTCCTGTTGTTCATCCATAAAAATGGCAATGACAAAAAAAAACAAACCAACAAAAAAAACAAGCACACACATGGCTAGTGATTTTTTAAAAAAAAAAACAAGTTGTTAATGTCGCATTCTCTCGCATAGTCATCAATTACACAGCAAAGTGTCCATCTTGTACTGTTTATCTGTCTATATGCTCTATACCATAGATATCTATACAGTAACCATAGATATCTATGCTCTACTCTCCATTACATGGATATTACCAAACACTAAGCGCTGACTCACTCTTTTTTAGGAGGGGGGGGGGGGGTACACGGTGGTTGAGGGGTGAGCTGAGAGTGAAAACGGGAAGACAGTGAAAAAGCTCAGAGCCTCCCAGGCTGATTCAAGTGATCAGGAGTGTCGACGGTCACAAACTTGAGAGGAACATGCACACTACCTACAACCGCTTTGACAAAAACCCCATTTACCAATGTGGCTTTGTCTCATCAAGATGATGATTCAGTTCCTGGCATTGTAGGTCTTGAGGATTTTAAGTGACCACTCAAGGGACACAGCTCATGACACAGTGATGATTACAGTGATAATGGCTATGAGGAGGATGTAAAATGCATAGGTGGTTGAGTCTCTGTGTTAAGAGGTGTTTTACAATTTCATCTTGTCCGCCAAAGCTGAGCATGTGCAGGTCCACAGCGGTCCATTACAAGAGCTTTAAAAAACAGTAAAATATTTCTTTTTTTCTTTTGCATAAAAAGAAATGTTTATACAGTAAAATCTCTGGCATTTTCTATCTTGTCCTATGTATCTTGGCAGCCATTTTGAGTGCTCGGTGGCCACAGATATCAAGTCAACTTTCTCTGTTTCCCTTGTACAGCATGTAACCAGACTCCCAGATTCATTCAGGGATGAACACACACACACACACACACACACACACACACACACACACACACACACACACTGACTCCCTCACACACACACACACGCACTAACACATACATATATACACACACACGCTCACTCGCTCGCACACATGCACACTATAACACACAGCTCCTGGCCTACGTTTATTGCACAAGCAGATGAATGAAAGTCTTCTGTTATTCCTTTCTTGACAGTTTTTCACAAAGAGGGATTAGCTCTCCTGATAAGTGATAAGTGTGTAGAGAGTGCACGTGTTTGTGGACCAAACATTTACCGTATAGGACTGTGTCTGTGTACGTATGTATGTATGTATGTGTGTGTGTGTGGTTGTGTGTGTGTACGTGAGCGTGAGTGCACATCACGTTTTGTGCATGAGTTTAGCCAGCATCTGCTGGATGTGTAGGCGCGGCAGGTTGAGCACAGAGTGTCGGGCCCTGGGGTTGCCTGGCAACAGGGGCATGTGTCGACGGTGGGCGTGCCGGTGGGCGGGGCTGCTCTCGGCCGAGCGGCTGCGCTGAATGGCCGGGCTGCCCAGGGCGGGGTCGTGGGGGAAGGGCTCCGTTTCCATGGAATTGGAGGGGAACACATACGACGCCAATCTTCTGAAATGGGCGGGCCTCGGGAAAGAGTGTTGGGGGTGTGGCCTGTCCTCCTCCAACTGAAAGAGACCAATAAGAGTGGAGGAAAAAAAGGGATCAGGCTGGGAAGACTACGGAATGTTGTGTGTGTGTGTGAGTATGTATGTATGTATGATATACTTTTTTTAAAGAAGATGCTCAGTGCTCAGTGCTCAGCGTGAGGGTATGTGTATTCCTATATCTTCATGTGAGTTCTCCTACTATTCTAAGTCCATAGAGGGAAACACACAAAGAATGCAAACATACACACAGACACACACAAGATCAAAGGCTTTAGTTTTAACTGTTATTTTACAGGGAACCTAAATGCTACATTAAATTGGTATAGCATCAGTTAATCTGGTAGAAAGGAACAGGAGTGGCCATTTTGTGGGCAGTCATTGGTTTTCAAGGAAATGCTTTCACCAAAGGAAACATTATCTGCTCAAATATGGAAATTACTGCTCTTGCTTTGAACTCTGCTCTTACAAGAACAGAACTGGTTATAGAATGACTGATTTAAATACTTCAAATGTAGTCCAAATTTGCCCCTGATGTTGATGAAGGTGATGTACAGTACAATGCAGATGTACACATTCAGTATGTACACAATGTGTTTGTAATATTTATGTAGGTTAATGACACTACTGTCAGGTGCTATCTGGAGCAGTGCATTCAAAATGGTGGGAGCATTTTATGCTTATGCAATATGTGGTGTATTCTGATACAACCAAATCAAGTCCGCCCAGTTGGAGGAGCTGGCAGGGAGGCTGCCCGTCAGGTATTCCTGGAGAGAACTAAAAAATAGGACTATTCTGAATACTGACACTGAGAACTCTGTACTATGGACTGGGAGGCAATGATATACTGTTTGTGACCTATGTTGTCTGTCTCTACTAAAGAAATGCATTAAACAAATACACACTCAGAACTTTACTGGTGTAAATACCTCCAGATGACTGGTTTCGACGTTTTGGCAGAGCACTCTATAATTTCTTTTGCTCCAACATCATAATTTCTGACTATTCTGTTTGTGGTTGTGATGATAAATAATGCATTTTACTGAGTGACACTGACAAAACATAGACCTGAATCAAATCAACAAGATCTTGGCAGCAGAGTTCATAGTTCTGGTGTGTTGGGGTTGTACTGAAAACAGGGGAGCCTAAAGTAATACAATGTTGAAAACAAAGTATGCTGCACCATGTCAAAGCCAGAGTGCACTGCAGAGGCCTCAAGTGTTTGTTGATACCGATACAACCAGTAGGTTAATGTCTACTGTGTTTGCCTATGCACCTGCCACAGTTTCTAATGCAGATTTGCTCAGTCCACTGAGACACACTGCATTAAAGCAACACTAAAGCACTTTTCCTCGTTGGTCGCCCTACAGGTTGGAGGTGGAATTCAAACCACAAACCCGCTTCTGCAAAATTGCATAGTACAGTTGTAGTCCATGGAGGGCCACAAAGCGAATTAGGAAGTGCCGTTCACCCTGTTATGAGTTGATGAACCACTGAAACGATTTTGAAAACATTATTTTAAAGTTGAAAAAAAAAAAACTACTTAGTGTTGCTTTAAAGGGCTTCTCAAACGCTGTAAGTGCAATTCCTGATGTGCCATACAAACCTAACCTGATTTCCACACCACTACACCATTCCATTCCATTCCCTCTCACCTGAACAACTACAATTACACTGCTTACTAAACTGTTTAGTTCATCATGCATGGCAAGGGAGACAATATTCAAATGATGTCATCATAAAACTTGGTCAGTAATGTCGTAGAAATGGTAGCATACCGCTTCAAGTGACCCAACACAACAACTTACCACAAAAGGACACTGACTCATCTTAAAGAAATGACATCATTAAAAAAGAAAGAAAGGTCATAAAAATTTATGCTGAGTTATCTGCATAAATTTACTCTGAGACCTTTGTGAAAATGGATGTGTAAAAAAATTCAAAATCAGATGATGAATGGAGAAATGCAACAAAAAAGAAAACAATGACAAATAGTATCATTTGAAACATCCACGATTGAATGTTCAAAGCACCTGTCCGTCAGTGCAGAGAGCGGCCCACACATACTGCACTGATCAATTCCCCTTCCTTTGTCATGTTCACTGGTGTGACAGATGAGTGGATGAACCAAACACAGTGCAGGCACACGGCAGTGGGACAGCAAACGTACACACGCATGCAAAAGATATGCACCATTTCTTTGCCCAAACACACCTACACACTCAACACTCAACAACTCAACACTCACAAACAGACACACACCGACAGCACACACACACAAACACTCGTGTACAACACACACAAGAGTGGCTCTTACCTGTCTGTGAGGTCCAAAGGGTTCTGATTCACTCCTCCTGGGGCACGTGTGAGGCAGTGAGTGACATGGTGAGTGGGCCGGGCTTGCTCCGGCGCCCTCCCCTCCCTCGTTGAGGTGCATCATGCAGCGCGTCCGCTCGGCCGAGTGGGTCTTGGGCCGCACCACCCCGTCATGTCCGCCCACGGCCCCCCCGCCGCCTCTCCTGCGGCCCTCGTGGTCCTCCAGGGGCCTCAGCTCCTCGGGCTCCTCGTCCGTCGTGCCCGACGTAGTTGGCTCGGCCCCCGGCAGGAAGTCCCTCAGCTCCATCTCCTTGTCGATGATGACCCACTCGCGGCTGTCAAAGTCCTCCTCCTCGGCCAGGGGCACCGAGTGGATAAAGGCGTTGCTGTGGGCCTCCTGGTCGGCGTCCACTGAGGCGTCGTGGCGGCCGCTGATGTGCCGCTCCCCCTGCCCCGCATCCAGCGACAGCATCTGCGCTGGCTGGGAGGAGTAGACCAATCGAGACGGGGAGCACAAGATGTCCATGCGAGACCTGGGACCGAAGGCAGACGAGACTAATCAGACTCATCTGGGCCTGTTTTAGGCTGCATTTGGGCCCGTATTCACAAAGCATTTTAAGCCTAAAAGTTGCTCCTCATTGGCTCCTCATTTTCAATTTTACTTTAAATTTGTTAATTATACTTTTTTTTGCTAAGAGTATTCTGCAAAGCTTCTTAAAATTAGGAACCAAGCCTGGGAGAGTTTAGAAGTAGTCCAGAGGACTCCTAACTCACAAAGACCAATTCACAAAGGATCCTCGATGGCTCCCGTCACCACACATTTCATAATGTTTTGGTAACATTAAATGATTTCAGTTTATTCAAAACATGCAGTCACATTCTCAAGAGTAATAGTTGTTGTACAGTTGAACATCTCAGAACAAAATATAATAACCCAACCAGTGACAAATTGTTTCTGTCACTGAGACAAATCTGTCACACAACAACCAATCAGCGTGGTCACTGTGAGCAAGCATGTCCAAGAGTTAACCTACACCATAGAAGAGGAATTTTCATTTCTTCTTACTATGAGTTGGTATGAGCAGCTTTGTGAATAGGTTTTAAGAGAAAACTCAGCTAGGATATTTTTTGTGTGAGTTAGGAGTACCCTTAGCACTAAGATAAAATGCTTTGTGAAGACAGGCCCTGACGATCATGATCCGCCTGTTCAGTTGCTGTGTACAGTGACATGCAAAAGTTTGGGCACCCCTGTGAGCTTTCATGATAATTTGCTCTTTATAAGAGAAGATCACAGCAACAATATTTGTTTTCAAACAGAGATGTAGACATATAATTGCTTTTCTATTTACTATTATAAATTAAAATAAGTATCTTAGTTGAAAGGTTAGGACTGGACAAAAAAGACAAACTGATGCAGTGATTTTCCCAAACTTTTTCATACCACTGTATGTGCAGTAGACTATGGCAAAAAAATATTTGCACACTCTGAGAAGTAGTCTTAAATGGAAATGGTGACTATAAAAGAAAGAATTAAAAAAACTATGACAAGTACTTTATATGCTTGGGTGTCACTACATCTTTCAACAGCCTCAAGCACATTGCCAATCATGGAAAAGCCTTCTTCGCCAAGACGACAAATTGTCAGAGTGTACAAATATTTTTTGGCTACACTACAACTAAAAAAATAAAATATTAATAGTAATATTTTATTTATAATACTAATAATATACTAATATTTTTACGTTTTAGTCGTTATCATTTTAATGTGTTCTCTGGTAGTTCATCTGTTTCTGTATGTCTTGCTGTAACACAGACACTGAAAGCGCATGCTGCCTTACCGCCTGTCGCCGGCATCTCCTCGGCCATCGGCCCCAGAGAGGCGATCAGACTCGGGGCTGTTAACTCGGCGGTACCTGAGGGCGCGCGCCTGTCCGCTGGGGGACTCTGGAGCGCCGCCTTTAGCTTCCGCGGAGCCGGTCCCTCCCGCTCCCCCTTCGTCATCGAAAGCCACCTGTGTCTGCCAAGAATCAAGCAAATACACACAAAATCATCAGTACTGCACTGGTTTAGAGTAAACATATCTTTAATGGAAGTGGTATCACATGCGGTGTAAGAAACTCATTAACACCTTTTGTGCCACCTCTGACACTAAAGTTAACATTATGCTACATGTAGAGTTGGAAGAGTTGTTTTTTTTTCTCTCATGGCATGCTTGCAAAATGATTCTTCCCAATTAAACATGTATAGAATATTCCTAAAACAATCTAGAATACTGATACTAAAATGAGTTCTGAAGACAAAACCCCGTGCGTCCCTAGTAGCAGCTGTGTGACCCAAAAATCCTTGCCATTCCTTCTGCCTGTGCACTTAACATAGGTGATTTCACTAATTGGTTGATCTACTTGATCTACCTGATGATTTGTGTACAAATTAGGATGAGCTGGTTCAGAAAATGGTTGGATCAAATACATGGCAAAGTTTTTACTTTCTGAAGTTGGGATTGACATTGCTGGGATTCACCTGCTTTGTGGTAAACTAGTTTGAACTCTGCAGAATGTATTCCTCTGTATTCATATGAGAACCATAGAGTGTTGTTGGAGTTATCAAAGAATATTCTTACTGCACAGAAGGAGTAATGAAGTCTTTGAGAAGGATTTTAGAAAACTGCATTATTATTCAGTTCTAAAGGTGATGATACACGTGGCAATGTTTCTGAGCAATGTTGCCAAGCAACATGATTGGCTACTTATTTTCTGATAACAGTCAAAAACTGCCTGCTGCTGATCTAGATTTTCCAGATAAAAAGGTGCTGTCTTATACCAGTAGGAAACTGCCCAAACAACATCTGTTAGTAACACTGCCTCACAACCTTGCTCAAAAAAGTTGCTGAGGGTATTACCATTCTAATTAAAGGATCAGTCCACTTTTTTGGGCTCATGCTGCCAGATCCACAGTGTTCCTTTAAAGCAATGCTTCTCAATTATTTCTGTTACCCCCAGGAAGAAGAAAACATTTCGTGGCCCACCTACACACACTCTCCACCGCAACTACAATAGTAACATTTGTTTACAAAATTGTTATAAGTACACCCCTGCATAACACTGTATTCTTATTCATATTAAAGAAAACCAAAAATAAAGAAATAAAGATCAACTTATAACAAACAATAACTTTATTAACATTGTTTTTTAGTCTGTTCTGTAGTTGATGTGCAGTTGCACTTTATTCTAGTACGGCAAAAAAAGCATGTTCCCCAGGGTCACCCCCCGCATAGAACCGCGCCCCACTATTTGAGAAGCACTGCTTTAAAGGAAGGTTATGCAGGTCCTCACTAACTGGACAGTGTGAAGTAAGTGGGAACCTTGCTGATGCTGATCCTGAGTTTGTTGCGGTTGAAGTCCGTCTCGTCCCAGGCCTCTCCCTCGGGAGGAGCGTGAGCGGCATCGCCGGGCCTGCTGGCTGCTGGGACGGGTGGTGCGTTCTCCTGGTCACTTAGGTGCTCGTCCTGCAGGACGTCGTCCGTGTTCTCTCGCGGAAGCTCCCCAGGAACCGGCGTTACGTTGACCACTCTTCAAAATCAGGAGTCAGTGTCAGTCGTAGTGTAAGGGCGCAGAGTCAAAGCCAGAGTCAACATCACTCACAAACACAACAGCAGGAAGAAAAATGCTTTTTTTCATATGATATTAAATCAAAATTAAATAGAATGTCATACTGAATTTTTTCAACTAAAAATTATTTCAGAACAAAACTGCAAATGCTGTTCTAGGACAAACCACCACAGCTGGTAAACTGTGACTTTATGAGATGAACTGAAAATGTACTCAACTTTTCAACATAAAAATTGATGCAATCCTTGTCGATTACATGGGTGAACACAGCCCTTTCTAGAAAGCGTCTGAAGAGGTTTATCTAAACGTGGCTTCCTGGCAACCTGGCTTCAGAAGCTTCAATCCAGTACCAAATATCTGTTCCAGCCATTCAGTTAACTGTAATTAGCACAGCCCTTTATTGAAATCACCTATAAAAGGTGTCATTCTGCGAGAAGCTGTAGTACTTGCTCTTTTTGAAATATGATAGCTCACTCTGACTTGCATATGCATGCTGGACGGGAAAATGTTCTTCTACCCCGATTGCCTCCATTAGATAATGAAAGAAAAGGCAGCTCAAGCCCCCACCCACCAAACACGGAGCTTGCGTCACCCCCCCCCCCCCCACACACACACACACATACAGCACACAGTATATAGTCTTGCTGCCCGCCTCATGCCACCTCCCTCCACCCCACCACACACACAGCACAGAAGTCACAGCCCTCACGGCTCAAGCCCCCCTCCCACACGCACACAGCACATATCTTTGCTCCCCAGTTTGTCCAACCCCACCTCAGCGCTGTCAGCTGCACACGCAGTGCAACCCCCAACCCACAGTGCGTCATCTGCCACCACAGCCAGTCCTTCCTCCCAACCATAACTGCACTTTATGCACTTTATCCTACCCCCCTTCACCTTCTTTCTACCTCTGCCCTTCTTATGGTAGTCATCCCCCCCAAATGCATTCTACACACTTTACTCCCCACTCCCCATGCACAGTCTAGACTCACAATCAACAGTTTCACTGCATGTCCTACTACCCAGTATGTCTATGCATGTGACAAATAAAACTCCTTGTATCCTTGTATCCTTGTATCCTATACCTGGGCTGCAAAACAGCCCCACAGCATGATGCTCCATCACCATGTTTAACTTTATGAACTGTGTTTAACTATTGACTCTTAATGGCCAGGGGGCTAAGAATGTTCTCATTTTTGCCCTTTCTTGTTTCAACTCAGTGTATCAGTAAAATATTCTAATCAAACTTAGTTAACATTGTGTTGTGTGGAAACAAATACGCTATAAATAGTTGTTGCTAATAGTCATTTCCATGGAGAAATCAAAAGTTTTGTCTAATTTCATGAGGGGGGCTAATCATTTTGGGATGAACTGTATGCTATGCTCTCACATTTGGATTAAAGCTACTACCACAGGTCAACAAATAGCCTAAATCTACCGTAGCTTATGTGACATAAGAAATACGTATATAAGCGTGAAAGTACAGCACAGCATGCTATTGTGACACAGTGCAGGACCAAGGTGTTCTCTTCTCAGTGACTGATGGTCTAGACAAAGGAGGATGATGTCTGAATATAAACGCCACTGACCGTCTGGATTTTGGCTGTAATCCAAAAGTCTTTGGGTAATGCTTTTAAATGAATGCAGACACTTCTCAAGGATACCTTTAAAAAAAGTGATTTACTGTCGAGAAAAATGAGGAAATTCAAACTATGAAATTCAACACTGCACTGCAGGGTCTCTGTCTCTGCGACCATTTTTTAAAAATAAGAACAAGACAGTTTTTGATGCAGAACAAGACAATGCCTAAGGGATGGGGTGGGGGCGGTGCGGTGCGGTGCAGGCAGTGAGATGAAAAGGAAGGCAGTTCTGGACAGCTGCCAATGCGGAGTGAGACGCTATGCACTCCCAGCCCCCTGTTCTGTGCTGCTCTGGCCATCAGAGTGACTACAGCAGCAGCGTTGGCTGGGCTCTTAGATGTGCACCTCTGGCAGTACTGTGGTCTGGGCAGCACTTTGCAGCACTGCGCTCTACAGGCTGGCAGGGCCGCCCAGGTTCATTAAGGGAGAGATGAGGCGATCGCCGACACACACACACACACACACATCAGACTGTCAAGCGATGCAGAGAGCATCAAAGCCATCTCCCCAAGGACACACACACACTCATATTGTGATTGTGTGTGTGTGTGTCTGTGTCTGTGTATGTGTGTCTGTGTCTGTGTGTGGCTTTAGTGTTTGGAGAATGAAGATGAATGCATTTCACACAAAGTCATAGACAGACAACTGGCAAGTCATTTTGTGAATAGATGAGTGTGTGCGTGTGTGTGTGTGTGTGTGCGTGCGTGTGTGTGTGTGTGTGTCTGCATTCGTCTCACCCTGCCACTGCAGCAGTCGGTCTGGTGTTCTGCTGGGGTGGGGCTGGCGTGCTGGTGGAGAGCAGAGGCTCCGTCCCTGTCTTCTCCCAATCATACGGCTCGTTCTCAGTAATGGTCCTGTCCTTCATGCTCATGTCAAACACTGACATCAGCAACTAGAAGGAGAAACAGACCAATAAAAGAGAGAGAGAGAGCAAGATTGAAAAGGGGAGACATGACGAGAGTCAGGGATGGCAGCAAATTAAACACAGGATTTTTAATGTACTGCTGACACCTAATCACGGCTGTTAATCTCACCGTTTAATGAAATGATTTTAACAAGACAATATTTTAGCGCTCCCACTAATCACATCTATTAAAAGTGAGAACAAATGTGTGTCTGCTCATTAAAGCCAGATGCCTTTGACACGTCAGCAATCAGTTAGGCAGTATCTGGCTGCTTTATCGCTTTATAAAACATAGTGGCTTCATAGATATAACTGTCATGAAGGCAAGAAACAATTACAAATAAATAATGGTGCTTATATAATGCAGATACAATACAATCAAGCAACAACAAGGATACCATGTGACACATGAATGTGCATCCTAGATGGACCTTACAATAAATCTGTCCGAAACATGTAATTCTATTATAACTTATTTAACTATTTACTATATTTTTCTCTCTTTTTACCCAGTTTTAAATGTTAATTATGCATCAACATGAATCATTGGTTTAATGTACAATATGGGAGGTGTTCAAATTATTTCACTGTGTAACTTAAGGGTTATTTAGTGATGAAGATTATTGATATTCTTCTTTTTATTCCTAATTCTACCTGTTTTAATTTGTTTATTTTCATAAATCATGTGTTCAATCAGTCTTTTATTTAATAATACACAACAATTTCACAACATGAAAGAATAAATAATATTGTTGTCTCTGTGGTTTTATAACAGTGTAGTCACTTTAGTTAGGAAGCATATTAGGCTTCTCAGTAATGACTGAACCAAGAAAAGCCCATATAGCACATAAACACAACAATACACATGCACCTTTATGTAAAAACAGAAAAAGACTTTACAGAGAGAGTTGAGTTTTCCATACCTGATAATCAGGTTTGGTATAGTAGTCCAGCCCCAGTACGTGGTCTAGGAAGATATAGAACTCAGATGGCATGTGTTTGAGCAGCATCTTGTGTTCATAGCGTTCCTTAATCTGGCCCACCTGTTCCTGTTCAACGCACAAAACATTGGGTCATCAGTGATATAAAAGATGGAATCTAAGGAGAAATCATATGCTATGACCACATACTGTAAGTCCATTTCTGCCATTTCATAGTTGAAACAATTTCTATCCACACGTATGGTTTTTACTTCTGCACGCTGTGGTTTTTAAGTGGTTCTGTCCTTATGCTTTGCTTGTATTCAGTGACTGTTCTAGAGTCCAAAAAAGACGGACCTGTGTGGATGACAGCTACAAATGAGGCAACTTTGCTACGTCTCTATTTACAAACAGACTAATATGGCTGTAGCCTTAGCAATGTCAGATAAGTGTGAAAACACCAATTAGGCTTGCTGTGTTTGCTTCAGGGAAACACTCACTAATTGTAGAGCTGTCTCCTAAAACAACAGGGTGAATTACCTTGTCTTTAATTTTTCGCCATGGTAACTGACCAACAGTGAACTCCACTAGCATGTAAAACAGGGACCACAAATCATCATGACGACCCATCTCCTGTAAATCAAGAAACAGAATCAGTAGGGACTGGGTGTGTAATCGTGTACACAATGCACACAAAATATATAATTTATTTCTCATACAAGGGAGATGTTCATATAGGATGAAGAATGCATACCTTGTTTTTATGAGCGTTGACAGAGGCATACCGGACAGTACCCCGGAATCCTGCCACTGTTCTTGGCTGAGAATGACAGAATTGGCAACATTTTAGTCCTTGCGTGTGTGTGTGTGTGTGCTTGTAGATGTGTGCTTGTATGTGTATGTATTTCTGCAGGCAAGAAAAGCTGACAGTATATAGCGTGTCCGAAGGCAGGGTTTGTGCAGCAAACTACGTACAATGCTCGGCCCAGGGGAAAAGGCCTCTCTCTCTCTCATATCTGCCTCAGTGCCTCAGCTAGACTGCCTCATCTCTAGCCCGCCCCCACCATTTTTATGCCCCATCTCATAGCTTACTTTGTGTGAGTATGTGTGTTGCAGGTGCTGTTCCTTTGCCTCTTTCTCCTATTCCCCATATATATATATATATATATATATATTCGGTATGTGTTTTGTAAATGTTTTTGACCAGTTGTTAAAACAGAAAAAACACAGAGGGACAGCTTGGATTGGGGATAAAGCATAGATGTGATGGAAAAGAGGAGAGTAATTAATAAAAGGTGCAGAAAACAAAGGAGGGGTGAGGGTAGGAGGAGCAATGTGTGTGTTGTAGAACAAGTGTCCAGGCAGAGGCCGGAGGGTGTTCTGGTATCTTTTACAATACATGGAGGTACATAGAGAGACCACTCACAATGCAAGTCTGTCGCTATCGCAAGGGGAACAAGCACCTGAGAACAAAAGCATGCGCTTCCAACAAAAAGGACCAAAGGAACTGCAAAATAAAATGAAAAAACATGACAAAGCATTTAAATCATAAACCGTTCCACAAATAACACACAATAATGAAAAACGAGAGGTTATGTCTAAAATCAATTTGCAACAAAAAAAAAAAAAAAACATATAAAATCACAAATACCACAATGGGAAAAAACACCACACAATCCAGCAGCAATAGTATGATACTATGGCTAGGAGATTTCTAATGTTGGTTAACACAGCTGAAGGTCTTCTGCTGTTTGCTGCAGAGGCGAGCATGCGGGCCTTGACACCACAGCATCTCCCCCGAGGCTCTAATGGACTCAAGCCTCATTCATTATTTAATACACAGGCTTTTACCCATTTCTGCATTAAACATTTTATATAGCAGTTTGGGTATACAAAACATTGCTTTAAGAATGAATTATCAGATCCCAGATCCATTTCTGTGTGTGTGCGTGTGTGTGTGTGTGTCTCCCTCTCTTTCTTTCTATATGCCTTTTCTTTCTCTCTCGCACTCTCTCTCTCTGCATCTCTCACCTTCTGTGTGTGTGCGCCTCTGCGTGTGTGCGTTTGTGTGTGCCCGTGCCTGTGTATGTGTTTATGTGTGTGTGCATGCGTGTGTGCATGTGCGTGTGTGTGTGTGTGTGTGTGTGTATGTGTGTGTGTGCGTGTGTGTGTGTGTGTGTGTGCGTGTGCATGTGTGTTTGTGTGTGTGTGTGTTTGTATGTGTGTGTGTGTGTGTGTGTGTGTGTGTGTGTATGGAGATTTCTGCAGGCTCAGTACTAATGGCAGCAGAGCTCCTAAATCAATGTGAGCCACCTGAGTCAGCAAAAACACTAGCCTAGCCTCTCCATATTTCTCCCTACGTCCTTTTCTCTCTCCCATGGCTTTACCTCCTTCTTCAAAGTCACACTCCGTCTCCTAAGTCATTATTCGTGGGTCTCTAACTGTTTGTGGAGCCTCGAGGCTGAGATGGAGGCTGGGTGCAGAGAATGCTGCTGCTGCTGCTGCTGGTTCTGCTGCCCCTCTCCGTGGCTGGTACTTACCGGGCGCACCTCTCCGCTGGTGTTGGTGTACTGCCTGGCCAGGCCAAAGTCCAGCATGTAACACTTCCTGTATGTCGATGGCAGCCGACCCATGGCGAAGTTTGACTGGAAGGAGCGACGCAGAGAAAGAGGGACAGAGAGGAGAGAGCATGTGAGTGTGAGACAGAGAGAAAAGAGAAGGAGAGAGAGCAAGAGGAGAGATAGAGAGAGAGAGAGG
The DNA here is from genome assembly GCA_027475355.1 of Coilia nasus. Taxonomy (NCBI): domain Eukaryota; kingdom Metazoa; phylum Chordata; class Actinopteri; order Clupeiformes; family Engraulidae; genus Coilia; species Coilia nasus. The sequence continues at coordinate 6,674,677 of CM050204.1, read as the reverse complement.
GCATGTCAGGGTTGAAGGATTTATAGCTAGGTAAAAGCTGTACACACAGCTTGCACGCACACACACAACCACACACACATGTGCACACACGCATGCATGCACGCATGCATGCACACACGCACACACACACACACACACACAGATGTCTGTCTGTGATCCACGAGCAAATTCAATGACATTGATTAGCTGAACAAATCGGAGGCAGAGGGAAGAATCGATTATGGCCAGTTTAATGTCATAACTCCCTTTATTCTAAATAAGACATAAGAAGCAGAGAGAGAGAGAGGGAGAGAGAGAGAGGGAGAAAGACAGAGAAAGAGAGAGAGGGAGAGAGGGAGAGAGAGAGAGAGAGAGAGAGAGAAAAAGAGTGAGGCTGGAGAAAAGATGTTCCTGGGTTACGTACAGGCTTTATGTCCCTGTGCAGAAAGCCCACTGAGTGGATGGCCTCGATGGACTCCAGGATCTGTTTGCCCAGGCGTAGCGTCGTGCTCATGGAGAAGGTCCCCCGTGGTTGACTGCGCCTCAGATCAGCTAAGTTCCTCCCCTACAGAGGAGACCGAGCAAGGAGAAGGAGAGGGGAGGGGAGACAGAGAGAGACACAGAGAGAGTGAGAGAGAGAGAGAGAGAGAGAGAGAGAGAGAGAGAGAGAGAAAGAGAGAGAGACAGGACAGAGAGACAGAACAAGAGAGCAAGAGAAAGAGAGGGAAGGAAACAGAGACCGAGAGAAAGAGAGATATGCAGAGGAAAAGAGAGAGACAAAGACAGACAGAGAGAACGAGAGAACAACGGAGAGCATGAAAGAGGAAGAAAGACAGAGAGAGAAAAAAAGAGAGAGAGAATCAATCTCCCCACTCTCGTATGACCTCCTCTGTCGTGTGATGCAACACAACACAACTGACTGGTAAATGTAAATGGATTATTAGAGGATCATGAATTTTAACCAAATCGGTAACCTCATTAATGTTCATCTTGGGAATTGTGTGTTGTAGTACTGTAAACATGTCACTACAGAAACATGGATAATTTAATTATAATCCAATGTTATGAAGTCACACAAACAGCATTTACAGAGCACTGTAAACATTTGACTACAGAAACATGGGCAATTTAACCATAATCCCCCCGATAATGAAGTTACACAAACAGCAGCTTAAAGACTGCATCTGATGTGGTCACTTTACCTGCAGCTGCATGACCACGTAATTGAACTTCTCATTTCGTCCACATCCGATAAATTTGCAGACATGGTTTTTCCCTGAAAGCAACAAAAACCGAATGGTTATGAACTGAGGTCTTGGGCTCCACTGTAACTAGTGTAGATGGTGTTGTTTCCATAGCTTCTGCCACTGCCACTAAATGACAACAGTGAGGTCAGTGCCTAAAGGACATTATAGGGGAATTTCACTCTGTCCTTACAGAAGGTCAAACACACACACATACACGTTTCTCTTTCTCCCTTGCTCGCTCGCTCTCTCTCTCTCTCTCACACTCTCTCTCTCTCACTCTCCTCCTATCTCTTTCACGCCTATTACCCCTGGAACCTCCCAGTAGTATTTGGAAGCTCCCAGTAGTACTGCAGTGCCAGAGCTGTAAAAAACAGATCTGACAGCCAATGAAACAACTCTGCGCTTTGACAGTGTATATAATACTGTGTGTGTGTACGTATATATATGTGTATATGTCAATGTGTGTGTGTGTGTGTGCATATGTGTGAATGCACGTGTGTGTCTGCCAGTGCACTCATGTGCACACATGCATGTGTGATGTGAACTGCATGCCTTTAAAGCAGCTATTACTGTGTTTGTTTTTGGTTCTGCCTTCCCCTGATAAGCTAAAAGCCTGTTAGCTGGATCAGACCCACCATTTGGGCTCAGGCTGACTGCTACAGCAGAGCTAATTACAGTGATTCAGTGGAAGGTTCAGGTTTCTGAAAAGGAGTTCACATATATCACACTTATGAGTTTTAGCTGTAATATAAATACACCAGCCACCATTTTGCCATCTCTACAGCAATTCAGTAAATGTGAATAGTAAATTTTCCATTGTGCAGACTGCAACATGCTTTGCTTTTTCTTTTCTGTCTATTTGGATTATGGGTAGGCCTACAATATGTATGTGTGCACAAGGATGCCGTAAATGACAGTGCAACTCGCTCTTCCAAAAGTGTTCTTTAAATGTGTGATTAATTGTGATTTATCATGATTGCCTTTTAAACTCCACTGTAATTAATCAGATTATTTTTTTAATCGAATCACAATATTATTTAGAATGAGCACCACTTCCCATATAGAAGTCTAATCACAGTGCAGATTTTCAGTAAACAGATGCTACAGTTTCTCCAAAGACAACAGTGTGTTTTGTTTTCGGTTATAAATGTTACACATCTACAGCATAACTTCAGACTACTTTTGACAATTTCCATGAATTTCTCTTGTGAAATGGGGCCAATGTCTGCAAAGATACAGGTCAAGCTCACTCACTCTACCTCTCATCCAAACAGGACACACACACAGACATATGACAGACTGTCACAAATCATTGTCTCTGAAACAGTAATCAGTAAAGTCTGAAAATAGGTTTGTCACATGAAATGCAATCAGGCTCTAAATGATTGCAAGTAAAACTAAGCCACACTGAGATGCACTCAGCCACAACATGTTAGAAATTGGATTGTATGTCTTCTTCAGTGATGAAGCAGACACAAGTTTTTCTTCCATCTGCTTGTGAGTATCTGACTGCCAGGAATCCATAGAGTTTTAAATTTCATGTGCAACACACACACAGACATATGTGATCTGGTCTGGCTAAATGAGTCTGTAATCATAAATTCTAATTTTAAGACACTGGGCAATTTTGGTAAAGGATCTTGAAGGTATCAATTTGCCTTGTTATCTTTTTTGAAACACAAGGTGTTTTTATCCCCCCTAATTTTTGTAGTCAAGCTAACTATGTAACTATTTAACTATTGAAAGCACACTTGCGCCATTTAAATATTATGCCTGGGGATTAAGTTATGACATTAGCCAGGAAATTCATTGTGTATCAGCTTATCTTTTCACTGGTAGGAAAATCTCTATTTTGGGTCACTGTCATTTGGGAGATTTGGTCAGATGTTATTGTTCTCTCATTGCTCGAGGCAGACATGCACTCTCTCACCCTGGAGCTTCTTCAGGACAGCCACCTCCATCTTGAGCACTTGTTTGGGTTGCTGGGCCGACTCCACCTTCAGTGCCACATTTTCCCGCGTCAGCAGGTCCAGAGCCTCGTAGATTTCCCCAAAACCCCCTCCCCCAATTTTCTTGAGCTGACAGACAGACAGACAGAGAAATGGACAGACAGACAGACAGACAGACAGACAGACAGACAGAGAAAGTAAGGTAAAGGGAAATTAACAGTGAGAGACATGACTTTGCAAAAAGAGATTTCCAAAGCTCTTGCTACTTGGGGGTATTCCAGAAAACAGGTTAAGTCACGTACCTACAGTAGGTAAGTTCACTCAGGGCAAATGGTAAATCTACTAATAGGAGAGCCATGTGGCTTTATTTTGCTAGGAGGAGGAAGCCGTAAGATCTACATATAATATAATATAAGAATAACAACACACACCTACTTATCTTAGCTGGGTTAGTCACCAAACAACCTACTGAGAATAGCCCCTGGCCATTACAAATGAAGTTATAATGCTGCAATTACATAACACTTTATGTTTGAGTTGTTACGTTCTTGCACCTATGAGCTCTTTGAAGCTTCTAGCAAAATGCTGGCAACTAGTTGTTGAGAAAGCAGTGGACTGGGCAGGTGTGAATGGGTTTGCTCACACACTTTTATACTCAGTGAAGAGTTGGTTTTCTAAAGTGTGTGTGTTTTTGAGAGTCATATGGCAGTTGCTATGTAAAATCTAGCCCAAAATGTTATATAAAAATAATGACAATGCCTAAATGTTCTGTTAGTTTTCTTGTGAGAAGATGTCAAATATTTTGTTGGTAATTCTAAATGGCAATCCAACATTTAAATGGCCAGTACAAGAGATAGAGGCCTGACTAGCTAAAATCTATAGACCTCTCATGTGATCTGAATTTCCAGCCAAGGTTCCTTTCAAGACAATATTCCATTGATCACTTACATTAATCACTGTACTCTAACATAAACCCTCACTTTTACAATGCCAAACTTTCCCTCTTTTATCTACTAAATTTGAACTGAGGCAAATACTGCAAGTGTTACCCTGTACCCAAATCTGGTAAAAAAATGCACACTTTATACCTCAAGGACTTAATTAAGCAATATAACACTCATGTTCGTGAGGGTGTTTGTGAGTATAATCACGGGTGTAGTTTAGCTGCAGGGACGAAGTCGAAGTTCCATGCAACAGTTCCATTGCCAACACAATTAGTTTATAGACTGGAAATATAGTTTTTAAAGTTTTATGTAATTGTATCTCAGTTTGCTCCAGTCTCCGCTCCACAAAATAGTTCCCGTTAACAGGGTCTGTGGTTGCTATGCAACAAGTGTCTATTTCTACCTAAACGTTGATTTGGACATTCCACTGTATTGTGCAGCTGCTGAGAAATGGTTGTTGTTGTTCACAGTTTGAACTAGGCCTATTACACAGCTGCTGTTCTGCACTCTTGGGTATCTTGTTAAAGTCTGCCATAGTTTTTAAATGTGTTCGATTTTGTTTTTTCTTCTCTCTCATTTGTTTATGTACTATATGGAATGGAATGTTTGTGTAAAGTTTTAACGGTGACATTGTATGTTTGGCGAAGTGATTATTAACTGTGAAGAGTCACCCTTGTATACCATGGCATAACCTCACTCCTAGTGACGCTTAGAATGTTTAGAGCTGGTGTTGAGACTGTCAGTAGGTAACTATATTAGGAAGCTATACTTAGGTAAGCAAAGTACAAATCTCATCAACATCTGCCTTAACAATTAGGTAAGATACCTCATGGAATATAAAATAAGAGTGTACAACACAAGGAGCCTGACAGGTAAAAAAAAAAGACCTTTTATATGAGAACCACTGGGCCTAAGTGTGTGTGTAAACATGTCTGCTGGTATTTATGTACAAGATCACCCAAAAGGACACACTTTCACTCACTGTGAGATACAGATAAACACATACGAGTATGTAGGCTGAACAACAGAAGCGACATAAGCTGTGCCTAGTCTTCTTCTCTTGCACCTGGTACCCTGACAGCAGGGGGCCTGAGACTTCAAAGGGCCTCACAATCACCTGACAACATGAATGTGTGTAAAGCAGAAATGACTGCCTCAAAACTACAAGGCCTCTGAAATCTCATTAAAAAATGTGTCTGTTAATTATGTACAACTGTATCTACTGTATCACTTAACTCTCCTGCTTTGAACCAATATTATGTGTATTAAGAAAATGTTCAACAATCATTTTTGGAGGTTATAAAAATCGAACGTGATTTCACATACAAGTCGCTAACCCGCAACCTCTTTAAACACTGCAGCTTCAGTGTCTTGTGATTTTAGTAGCATCATAGTATACATGTTATTCACAGTGCAGCAAAGTTAGCCATTTATCTACTGGGCAATATACTACTTCAAAAAATATCATTCCAGAGACACCCAGCTTCACTGTAAACAGAGATCAGGTTTGCCTGGACGCTGGGGTGACTGAATGACTGAAAGACAGAAGTGTTAATCCCAGCTTTACAAAGTAAAAGTCCTACCATGTATTCCTTCTGTCTCTGCACATAACTCTACTAATTAGCTGACCTACCTGTCTGATGATGCGTATGCTCATTAGGATCAGCTGGAAAATCATTAGATCAAATATGTGGCAGGATTTTTACTTCCAGAAGCCAGGATTTTCACTTCTGCTGGAAGAACTCTCAAAGGAGATAGATCGTTTTAAACATCGTAGCAACAAACTTAACACATGCAGACTGTCGACAGGTGAAGTCACAGGACAGGAGCTTCTGCTTATTTCCTCTGTCATCTGATATACCATTTATGTTCTGACATTGTATAAATAAAATTGTAAATACTGAGTTATCATTTTTCCACTTGCATGTGTTTCACTTTAGCAGAGGTTGTTTTAAGATAATGTTGCATGCTTAAGTAAAACAGCCAGCTAGTTAGCTAGCAGTATTGCAACTGCCACAGCTGCTAATGCAATTTTGTCAATTTGATAAAGTAAAATACAAGGGAAAATGACAATTATTTCACCTTTCTTGGTATGGTGAACTGTCCTTTCCTTTATTTCAAAGACCATCAGTCTCCACTGACACAAAGTAACCTGACACAAAGTAACCTTGAGTAATAACCTTGTGACCTTCAGGAATAAACGCGCATACTCCTGTGCTAAATGTGTAAACTCTGGTGTTGGGTTGCATACCCACTACACACACAGACACACAGACACACACACATAACACACACACACATAGATATGCAGTTACTCACCACTTTCCATCGCTCCTTTACCATGCAGTTTGGTGGCAGGATGTCCACCTGCTCCGCCACCCCATTCATGTTGACGTCAGCCTGGACTCCGGGCCCTACGCACTGCATTGGCCGGCCAGAGAGGGGCACTGCTGCTTGCTGCACCCTGCCATTTATCTGCAAAACCACACACACTCCGTCAACACCAATACACACATAGTCAACACCACACACGTGTCATCAGCACCAACACACTCTGTTACCAACACACTCAGGAGGCTTCAGTTTTCCGCTTACTTGTATAACGCTTTTTGGTAAAATGTATCCTTACTGCAATACCAAACGCTCACACACACCATCAACACATTCAGTAAGCTCCAATTTACCCTTACTGTTGGAACTGTTTCAAGGACTTCACAAAACAAAGGGCTGTATCGCTGTATCGCTGAAACACCTTTTTGGTTTCGGGTCTATTTCTTCTAAAACCTCCCCAGGAAGAAATCTCTGAATTATGAATAATTTCTCTTAAAGGAGAACTTTGGTGTAAAATGAAATTGCCATGTTAAAACATCATACAGAGTTGGTATGTGTACTGAGGAGCAAAATTGATTTAGCCTGTTGCATTCGGAGTTTAACTATTTTTTATCGTTTGTCCCAGAAGGCTAACAATGGAAGTGGTAGGTGCCATAGACGAAGCATGATGACTACGCTATTTTTAAACCATTAAAACAGCTCGAAGAAACTCCACACTCCATCGATAGTACAACAAAGGCCCTGATATTAACAACGAGACACTGAGAACTTTGTAAGAGTACACAACATTTATTAATAAAACAGTTTTGACAAGCAGTACCTTGCTGTAGTTTCTCATCGCTGCCATGATGAAAGTCCAAACAAGTCAATTGTACCACCTCTCCTCCTATTCTTCCTGCTGGTTCGTGTTCGTCAATCGACTGGAGCGGACGTTCATCATGGCGGCGACGAGAAACTACAGCAAGGTACTGCTTGTCAAAACTGTTTTATTAATAAATGTTGTGTACAACATCTATAAACACCCGTGCCCATAGTCAGAACACTAAAAATATCAGTGCTAAGATGAAATCTACAAAAAAGACTCCACAAAACAGAGAAATATCAAGTTTACACCTTATAGCATTGTCTGTAATACTTTGCATACATGTGTGCACATGAATTCATGACTTCAGTGACACACACAATATCACAAACAGAAAACAAGGTGAAGATTTTTTAAGCTAGTTTCTCTCTAACGCTACTGACATCTCACAGCACACAGACAACCGCTTATCACTCACGATTTGTTCGTGATACACCCATTGGTCATTCTTACAATGAACAGACCCGGCCTAATGGACTATAACTACTAGATCCAGTCAACTGGCTATACATACAGCTGACACCAATGGGGCACTTGCTGGAGATGCCTGCATTTGTCAGACACTTTCGCAGGCTGTTACTTGAAAGTGAACAATGAATTCAGTTATTATTCAGTTTTTATATTGTATGATATTTGTTTGAATATTGTAATAAAATGTCCAATGTTTGTGGTGCCTGGGCTCATTATTATGTAGGCCTATGTCTTATGATAAAAGGTCAAAAGACCTGTTAAGTCCAATGTACAGAACCAAATAGGGGTCATACTGGCACATTTTGTCATTCTCAACCTCACCCAAAAAGACATGTCCAACCCACACAAGAACCGCCCCGTTTCATCACTGATTGATCATTGTAACACCCAGACCTATCAAGCAATCATATATGTCTCCTTACAAAAGCAGAACACAACATAGCATGGCACAGCATCCTTTAGCATCTTAATCAAAGCTACACAAACCCTATGTCCCCTATGAGTTCTGCATTGCTTGGAAGCCTGGTGCCGGAGAGGCTACAGACAGACTACACCCAGCCCAAAGCACCGCGGAGTATCAGATATCAACTCTCCAGCCCAGACAGATGGCCATTTAAGCAGAGAGAAGCACACAGGATTCTATTCCTCTGTCTTCCAGGGCTGAGTGTAGTAGATGAGCTTTCTTCTCCTCTGAGGATGAATAAGCCTTTGATTCATTCTCCTGACCATTATGTATTTGAAAATGCTACTTTGTTGAACAGTAGCGTCTAGAAACGTGCCTTCTGTCAAATGTATTTTGAAAACCACGAGAAGCAGTAGGGCGTATTCTTCTGAATGATGTACAGTAATTTTTTTCTGCTTTTCGGAGATGAGTAACGTGGTATTTTTAGCTACAGAATGCTGGAGGCTCTGGCAGTTTCCCTCCAGGAGGACATCTTTAAAAGCCAATCAAATCCTTGACAGATGGAGAGCAACTAAATGTGCTTTACTCAAACATTCCTCGTTTGAAAATTCAAGTGGTAATCTACTTCAAGATAATCAAAACTACTTCATGATATGATGCCAATGCACACTATATAATCTTCTCTCTTGTTGCTGAAAAAAATTGTCCTAATTCATGTCGTCCTTTTGTATTGGAGCAATGGCCATCAAACAGCATCAGTTATCCTACATCTGCACACACAATAGATATTGACAAATTTTCCAATATGTTTTTTTGTCTCTTTCAGTATATTTTAAACCAACAATCTTGCCACTCGTGTTTCCATGACAGTACTGTAAATCTGTCATGGAGAATCAAGGAATATTTTAGGGAAAATCTTTCACTCCAGTTTCATTTCCAGTCCAGTGTTGTGTACAGTTTAACACCTGCCCAACAAGGCTTTTACTGTTGTCTCTGTCCTGCAAAATTCTGCGTGAATGTTCTGTTTTATTACAGATCAAACGTTCAACAGCAGGGCTAAAGACAATGGGAGGTGGGGTTTCCAACCTGCATCAATTACACATCATGAGACTGAGACTGAGACAGCTGAGGTGTTAGTTACTATCCTGAAAAAAACCTAAATGGAAACACACAGCTCACTATTTAGGCCTACTCACTGGCAGCATGAGGCTAAATACCAAAATAATTTCATGTGTCTTTCAAAAAAACTTTCTCAGGTTTAAGTGTACATGTTCAACAAAAAAGCCAAATGGCTACAAAACTAAAAATGAATGGCAACCACATCAATGAGCCAAAAATACATTCCAATCATACTAAAAAGCGTTTTTAACATTTTTTAATGCGTACACATAAGTGCACACGTGTAACAGGCCTATGGGAAACAACATATGTGCTTTATGTCACTCGCCCATGAGCAAAAGCCCGTCAGTGGTAGAATAGAATATGCAATCTGAAGTGCACAATCTGTTGGGGTTAACAGAATTTATCATAATCAAAAAGCCCTGACGCATTAAAACAGAAATTTCTGTAAATGATTACCTGGCGCAAAGGGTGAGAAAGCGCAATATTCCTTTACGTTTCCTTTTTGTAACCTTCATCGGGGACTGTGTGGGAATGCAGAGTCTACAAGCATCCTCGGCAGCGCAGAACCGCAGCGGTACCGGTGGAAAACTGGCATTCTGTCATTTTAACGTAGGCCCCAAGATGTGTTGTACACCTGGCGCTTTTATGTATCTTAACCAATGAGGGTACTATTTACGACACTGTCACTGCTGTGAAGTTAAACGCTCACACAAACAGCCTATATTAAAGTAGCCTATTGCAAAGGGACGCTTATCATCATATGAGCGTCAAAGACAAGCATGTTACTGGAAACGCCAATGCAAAATTATTCACTGTCCGATACATCACAGTATGGTGGCGAGTTGTTTCCATGCAGCCTGTTTTAACGTTACAGTCAACCGGACGCTTATGACACTAACACTTAAGATGCATACTTTATCCATAGCCTATGGTCTACACATCCGCGGCACCTTCACTTGAGTCGATTAGTCGTTATCACGATATGTTCAGCCTTGCCGCGCGTCTCCCCTTGCCGCTCTCAAAATTTCCTCCGCACTGCAGCGTGAGAGCACAGCGACCAAACACAGAGGTACTATACGCAATTTGCGACAGGCGGCGCACATCTCGACCCGAAGCATCAAGATCACCCAAAATGACTGGTCCCGCCTTACACATTTTCTGGTCCAATAAATAGCCTTTAATGTTAACTCCCGCCCTTTTTAAGGTTTTCTTTCATTGCCTATTGGAGCTATTTTAATCATTTAATGTGAAGGACAACAAGGCACGCATTCCCTCGCTCTGTTAGGCTGCGAGGAGCAGTCTGGGAAATGTGGTTTTATAAAGAAAACTCCTCCACTGCTTACAACGGGATGGATTTTTGAGCGTAATACTACATCTCCCTATGTCCACCACAGCGATTTGTGACGAACGGTTTCTTCAGATGCGTTTATGTCAATTATTCATAATCGTTGTCATTGGGGCACAGAATACGATTATTGAATGTTTTAGCGTTGGTGACAGAGTTTTAAATGCACACAGATTTGTAATTAAGCTCACATTCACTGACACGTGCCAAAACGCACAGCCCAAGCGCACAATGGCACACGCGCATCCGATGGGCGTTTGCCTCCCTCACAGGCATCCCGCCGCTATGCATAGGGTCAGTATTGACAAGGTGCCAACACACGCCACACACAAAATAAAGGATGATAACTCTCTGCAATCACGCGTTGTTTAAATAAAACGTAATAGAGTAAGTGACTGTTTTCCTAACCTGCTCGCCAGCTGACGAAGTAAGACCTCAGATGGACGCGTTTGGGTGAGGCGCATCATTTCTTTTCCAGGGCCGCTGCGTTTTTTTCTTCGTTGATGCTGCACCATTTCCCATCCTCCCCGTTCTCCGTTTCAGCTCTGAATCAGCATCACACGGATACACCCATCATGCACCGCGCCCATGCGTACATATATTGTTGCGTGGCAACCTGGATGGCGTGAATCCCGACAAGACATTCACATGCATTGAGCAATTTCTTACATCGGAGTAGCTTTTGAGTTGCAGTATACCAGTGAACACCTTTCTCTCTCTCTCTCTCTCTCTCTCTCTCTCTCGCCCTAGCATATGTTTAATTTGCTCAATTTTTTTTCAAAGGTTAGTAGGCCTACTGGGTTATTGCATTTTCTCATTTTGTTGAAACATGAAATAAAATCAGAATATAAAAACCAAGGCTACTTAAATCAATATTCATAATATTTGATAGACATACTATTAATTTGGCAAATAAACGCGTACTGTCCGCTGCTGTTCACACTCCTCAACCACGACTGTGCGGCAACGCACAGCTCAAACCACATCATCAAGTTTGCTGATGACTCTACCATGGTGGGTCTGATCAGTGAAGGCAACGAGGCCCCGTACAGAGAGGAGGCGGCTCAGCTCAGCAACTGGTGCACTGACAACAACCTGTCCCTCAACGTGGACAAAATAAAAGAACTGGTCATCGACTTCAGACGGACTTTGCATAAACACATCCCACTGTGCATCAACAACTTTCCAGTACAGATTGTCCAGAGCACAAAGTTTCTGGGCATACACATAACTGACGACCTCTCATGGACTCTCAACACCACACACACATCACAAAGAAAGCCCAACAGCGTCTGTACTTTCTGAGAAGACTGCGCAAAGCCCATCTCCCAACCTCCATTCTCCCAACTTTCTACAGAGGGATGATTGAAAGCATCCTCAGCAGCGCCATCACAGCGTGGTTTGGCAACTGCACCGTTGCGGACCGTAAGGCCCTGCATCGGATTGTGAGGACAGCCGAAAAGATCACTGGAGTCCCTCTGCCCCCCCCCCCCCCTCTTAGACATCCACAGCACCTGCTGTCTGTGGAAAGCTAAGAACATTGTCAAAGACTCTACTCATCCCTCCCATGGACTATTCACCTTACTACCGTCTGGTAGAAGGTTCCGCAGCATCACTGCCCGCACCTCCAGAATGGGGAAGAGCTTCTTCCCACAGGCAGTTACACTGCTGAACAGCCTGTAGTGCAATTGTACTGTAAATTCTTAGTAACTCAGGATGCAAACCAGAGTGTCACAGCACACTGCACCTTTATGCCCCTCGCACTTTCTTGCTGCTATTACTTATATTTATGTAGAATAGTTTTTGGTTACAAATCATACCACTAGACCTGCTGCTATTATTTATATTATGTAGAACAGTCATTTGTTTACAAATCACACCACTAGCCATAGTGCTCTGCTAAAAGCCATGCCCTGTCTAGCGTGTTTGTTTTAGGTCACCTGTAACTCTGACCTGACTTGTTTACAACTGTGTTGTACTGTATGTACATATGTGTACAAGAGTGCGTACGTGTCCATGTGTAGTTGTGGGTGTGAGTGTGTGTGTGTGTGAGTGAATCTGTGTAGTCCCTCAATAGTGTATGTAGGCACTATAACGTATCTGTCTTGTCCATACTGTGTTTTAACAGTTGCATGTATCACCAATTGTTCCTGGAGTCTCCTCTCACTATGTACTGTGTAGGTGGCTGAAACGACAATAAAAAACCTACTTGACCTACTTGACCTTGTACAGATCCCTTTCCCTTTAAAATCCGAATGGTCATGAATGCTTTTACAGCTAAACTATAGACCCATCTTTTTTCCTAGCTTTCAATACACCCACCTCTTTATTTGCCCATTTTATTTTTGTCCACATATTATTATTAGCTTACTATAATTATTGTTGTTTTGTTTGTAGTTGTTGTTTTATTTGTATTATTGCAGTTGTTACAATAATTAATGTTATTGACGTTTATTATATTTTTTATTATCTGTAACTGTAGAGTACTTTGGGTCAATCACTTTGTGTTAAATGTGTAAAATACAATTTACTACAGAGCTTGTTTCAATACGTTACTCCGAACTGATTGTACCACTAGGCATTCTGTAGAAAGCCTGTCACGTGACTGCTCACACATGGCTTGCCTATCGTCAACCTGTAAATCCCGTCAAACTGCAGAGATCGGTTTGAGGTGAAAGGCCTTTTCCCACACAGAGGTGAAGATGGCAGATGTGTCGGAGAGGACTCTTCAAGTCGCTATAGCCATCTCGTTCGCGACAGGGTTCCTCGCCGGCTGGCAGGCCAACCGAATGCGACGAAAGTTCTTGGACTGGCGCAAGAAAAGGCTCCAAGATAAACTGGCGGAGACGCAGAAAAAGCTAGACTTGGCATGAGGGTGTACAGAGTGTACAATTATGTATTGAGTAAGTAAGTTGTACCTTACTATTGATTTACAATTAATGTGTAAGGCAAGTATAGTCTACTTTTGTGGCGGTTACCGTTTACTATCCGAACTGTAGATTATACAAGGTTACAATTACATCACTGCTAGCTACATACTTTTGGTTTTTTTTTCTTTGTAGCACATTTAATTTGACCACGTGTTATATTATTGCATTTCTGTTGTATTTGTGACCCTTTTCCTCCTGTCCTCTGTGCTTTTAACAGCTCAGGTGTTCCTGCCATGGTGAAGTCTTCTCAGTTCCTGGTGGGACGTGCTCTTCTCCACCAGTCCAGTTTTCAAGGACTTTGGGTTTCAAATTGATTTTTCTACACTACATTATGACAAAAGAATGTCTTTACACGTCTGTGCTGTCCAAAGTATGTCTGATGAGAATTTACTTATAAAAGTGAATCAGTGTCATCATTAATCATTGTGAACCTTTTAGATGTCATCCTGAGCACCCTTCTATTGAAGCTTGCAATGCAATAAATACCTAGATTCAGAAGCTTCTCAGAAGGCCTGCCCTATATTCCAAATCACACAGTACCTGCTCTTATTACAGGTGGTTTCACTAATTAACACTTTTACCTAGCTAAAGAGTTGTGTAATGACCTGAGTTATAGAATGGCTGGAACAAATTCTGAAGTCAGGTTGCTCATCACTGATTAAAAGACTGTTGCTAAAACTAATAATCAGTGGTAAACATGGCCCTGCCCCAACTTTTTAAAGATGTGTTGCTGCATTACATAATACATATTTAAAAAAAAAAAAATCATACCCTTTCTCAGTTTAAATATTTGATATATGATCCATACCCTAATACCGGGGGTTGCATGGGCTTTAGAAACCATTGCATTCTGATTTTTATCTGCATTTTACACAGCATTCAAACGTCATGAGTAGTACTATTTAATTTAAATGTACTTTCCAATGTATGTTTTATGTAAAAAAAAAAAAACGTGTCCAGCAGAAATGATCCCAGTACAACAAATTTGCATAACAACAGATTTGTTCTTGAACCTTATGTACACACTTGTTATAAATATTCTGTCATTTATCAGTTATTTCTTAACTGGGATTTGATTTTGGGATGTCAATCTACAAGCAGTGAATTTGAGTGATGGAATTTTTGGACAAATTAATTAGTCATTGGTTATTTGTACAGTCCTTAGGACTGCACAATTAATATTGAATTAATATGAAATATTGCAATATTGAAATAATATTGAATATTATCATATTAACATGCATAATATTTAAAATAAATACTATGTATGTAGCTATTGCAGGTGTCAAACAAGCAAAAGCCCAGATCAATTTTTCATTATATGCCTCAATTGCCTCCTGAAAGAGGCTAAAAGCAAAGCTGCTAATGAGTAGTAAGAGAAATCTGAATCAACTTTGGGAATATTTACCTCTGGTGAAGGATGCCTGTTATACTCATAGCTACTAAATAATAATGCATACAGCAGTCTATGTGACTTAACTGAATGCCTAACCATGTCGGCTTTTATGAAAAGAAATGTGAAGAAAAAGCAGGATTTTTCAGTTTTGTAGGAAAAGATATTGTCAGGTAGACCAAGGAATTTGTATATACACTATAAAGACCATTTTCTGTTATCTATTAGGCTAAGGCCAGGTTAAAATTAATCTTGTCTTAATAGCCTATCATTGTTTTTGTTAGTTTATGCCTCGCATTTGTGTTACTATTAAACAAACTGTGAAGTATGTTAAAATCATGCATTTATTTTTTTATGTTCGTGCATGTGTGAGTGTGGTGGGTTTTTTTTTCGTCCAATCTTAGATGCATTCTCC
Source organism: Coilia nasus (assembly GCA_027475355.1). Taxonomy (NCBI): domain Eukaryota; kingdom Metazoa; phylum Chordata; class Actinopteri; order Clupeiformes; family Engraulidae; genus Coilia; species Coilia nasus. Next base: position 6,659,286 of record CM050204.1, on the reverse strand, counting down.
ATTGGCTACATTGTAGGAACTGTATTTCGTGAGCAGTCGGGGCACTAGCGGTGAGCAAGAGAAAGTCACATGCGCCATTTAAATATCCCAGCTGTCGAGCACAGTGACGGAAGAATTTTTACAGCGCTGGGCCATTACAGCGGCTCGGTAGAGTTGAAGATGGCGGACGGAGAGAATATTGTTGTTGGCGCTAAGACCAGAACCTCTGAATCGGATGAACCTGTTCTGAAAAAACCTAGGATGGGTATATCGGTTGAATGTGGACTTAAAATCGTTGAGAAAGATCAAGGAATGTGCGGAGCGAAGACCGAAGAGAATTGGGCGGCGGCGAATCCAGCGCGGTCTGTCGAGGAGGTTGTGCCGGCGATGGCGGTGGGACAGGCCACAGCAACACTAGGCGGAGACAATGGGCTGTTAGTCCCGCAGCACGGTGAAAATATTTTGCCCATTGAGAGGACCTTGGTGTCTGGGCAAGATGGGGAACTCACAGGTACTGTGCGTTAACAAGTTAGCCACCTTTACAAGTTTTGGCGGACTTGAGGCATTTCCGTGGTGCAGCCGAGCTATCTTGCATGCCTCCGGAAAATGTGTGCTTGCTTGCCATCAGATTGCTAGCTATTTGCAACACGCTATCCCAATAGCACCCTGGCCATTTAGTGTTGTGTTTTTCTTGTAGTTGATAATAGCTACAGTTGTTATGTAGCTTCATAGCTAGCTCTTGCTAGCCATTTGCTTTACTCCAATGGTATGGTTTTGAACTGTGCTCTCCCATACCGAAGGTAACTAACTCTCGGTTCAGTGAAGAAAACACTGTCATTACAATAAACTGTAAAGCAGTTAATGAATGAAATTTCTAGATTAGTGCAGGAGTCTTTAGCTGCCTTGTACAAGGCAGTAAAATTATTAAATGCTATCGAAGTTGTAAAAAGTTGACGCGAATGGGCACTTATAAGCGATCGCTTATCGCTAACTCCAAGTACAACAACCTGTTTGCAAATACAATGGTGTCTGCTACTAATAGAAAAAAAACTAACGTTTGCTGAAGGACCAGTCTGGTTAGCAAAGGTGGGGTGGTTTCCTTCGAAAAGGTGAATTAATTGTGTGTATGCTATTGCTCACAATAAACAGTAACATCGTTGCTAACTTGCAGTGTTATTAAAGTTCCTTTGAAGTCTGTTCCAAAGTCTGCTTCATCTTCCTGTCTACTTCTGAAAAGCTACAATTAGCTTGGGATACTTGTGGAAATAGTCATACAAAGATGCAGCCTGTCCATGCCCATGTTCATGAACCTAAAAGGATGACTTGAATTCATTAGGTCATCTGTAAAACCCCCACCATCAGTTGAATTTGCATGAACTGGAGCACAAAACTTGTGTTGTGCTTGTGCATCATTCCATTATCCTCCATTCCATGACACAAGTCAGTCAATTTAGTTGTTATGCACTTCAAAGGTGAATTCATTTTTAGTCTTTAACTATAGAGCACAGTTAAGATTGGCATGTTTTCTGATGTACATACTTGTTTTCTGAGGAGAAACCCATTCCTTTGGGACCCTAGCAAGATGCATGTATGCATGGGTGTTCTACACAATCATATGTATTCTCTAAGTCAGTATGCATACTCTCTCAGATGGCACATCCCAAAATGCCCTAAAGAAAAAATACTAATTTTCACGATCCCCTTTTTAAACCTCTTGTGTTTGGTTTCATTTGTTTTCTGTCTGTCTGTTTGTCAACAGGATGTGATGGTCCTGATAGTGGGGTCCCTCTGAATGGCTTTGCATCCTCAGACTGTGGTAATGAAGATGATGATGATGACGATCGATCATCTCATGCAAGCTCCAGTGACTGGACCCCCAGACCACAGATAGGTATGGAGCAAGGTCACAGACTGCAGCACACATACTGTATCCCCATCGCTACATCTTGGGGTATCATTTAAATAAGTGCATCAGATCTCAGCAAATGTGGCAATGTTTTTTGTAGAGCTGCTAGGTTAGGGAAAACATGATCATTACCATTATTTTTATCGGTATTGAAATTGCATTCTTTTGCACTTTTGTAACACAACCATTTCTTAAACACAATTATTAATTTACCTTGAAACTGTTGCATTTCTGTTCTCTAAAATGTTTACACTTAGACTTAAAAGTGAAAAAAAGTTTTGCTCTCCAAAAAAAGTTGGAATTCTTTATTGTGTTGCAATATTCCCCCAAGTTAATTTAGTTTCTATCCCTATGCTGTAAGACTGTTAAACACTCAGTCATTACCATACACTGATTACCCCTACCCCCAGGCTATTTGTATTATTTTATTGATGATGGTTAATATTTCAAGCATGTGAAGATGCATTCAAGTAAGAATGCTATTGTATGTGGTAAAACAACTTTTTAGATATGACAAGAAACGTTAAACTATTTCTCCTTTAAGAAGAAGAAAAAAAAACTGTGCCTCTCCTTTTCATGTTCATGTTTTTGACAGGCTCCTACAGTTTCATTCAGCAGCATATCATGATGGAGACAGACCCTCGAACAATCCTGAAGGACTTGCTTCCTGATACCGTACTTCCACCCGACCTGGATGACATGACACTGTGGCAAATTATTATCAACATCTCTGAGCCGCCTAAAAGAAAAAAGAGGAAAGATATCAATACACTCGATGATGTTGTGAGGTTGCTCCAAGAAAGCAAGAAGATCCTCGTCCTGACTGGTGCAGGGGTAGGTGTCTGACTTTGTTCAGGTTTCACCCTTCGAAAAAAGTATTTAGGTGTTTGGGAAATTGCCATTGATATGAAGAATGATGATAACCGTAGTCTCCTTTTTTTATTCTCCAACAGGTGTCAGTCTCCTGTGGGATACCTGATTTCCGTTCCCGAGATGGCATATACGCTAGACTTGCAATAGATTTTCCAGATCTTCCAGACCCTCAAGCAATGTTTGACATAGAATACTTCAGACGCGACCCAAGGCCTTTCTTTAAGTTTGCCAAGGTATTTTTTTTTCACAAAAACAATGTGAAGACTTTTCTGATTCATTCTGTTTCTAGCATGGGACTTTCCATTTCATATTTTTATAGAATGTTTGATCCAGTACCATTTTAGTCCCAAAGAAATCATGGTTTATTTATACATTTAAATTTTATATTTCTATTTATTGTAAAACAGCAGAGATGCATATCTGGGGTCATTTGTTGTTTTAAAATCATTAGATGTTTTTTTTTTCTTCTTCTTTTTCTTCTTTTCCCTTGTGTGTGCATTTGTGTGCAGTTACAATCAACCCCTCCCCACCAGGTGGGCAGTAACAATTTAATGTACTGAAAAGCAGTCCATGTTTTAGGACATTGAATGCACTTCAGGCTCCCTGTGGTCATAAGAACTTACTGCAGTCAAGGGGAGGCCATACCCAATTCCATGTTATTTGATTTCTGAGCTTCTAAAAGACAGTTTGTTGAACATTACATATGTAGGTGAAAAAACTTGACTTCAGACTTGTCTGGTCTGAAGGTACTGTTAATAGAAATGCAGTTTAAATTCTAATTGTTTTAATGTTCTCTGGAAATCAAACTTCTGCACTCAGCAGCAGGTTTAGCCACACAGCAATAGTTACAATGTATGCACGGCAGTTAACCTTGCAGTGCAGATAATGTAACACTACAAATGTAACAGGCATAACTGTGATTTGTCACATCATGATTGCAAATGTTTGGCAGGAAATCTACCCTGGACAGTTCCAGCCTTCCCCGTGTCATAAGTTCATCGCTATGCTAGACCAGCAGGGGAAGCTCCTGCGGAACTACACCCAGAACATCGACACACTGGAACAGGCCGCGGGGGTACAAAGAGTCATCCAGTGTCATGGTATGTTTACATCCACGCCAAGTTTCACATATGTGATCCAAGTAAGGGATAACAGCCGCAGAGGCATGCATTCGACGGAATTAATCAGTGCTGGCGGAGGCGAATAACTTCCCGGCGCCAAGTTGATTAATTCCGTCGAATGCAATCTTCGAAGGCTGTTATCTTACCTACTTATGACCTGGGATAACAGCCGGCCACTCATGAATTTTGTTCAGAACATTTAAACTAAACTTACAGCTGCTACAGCAGGGCTAGAGGTGGTGTCAAGGTTGAGGCGGGGTCAACATTTGGAAGAAAAATAAAGCGATTGGCAGAGTATTACCTGTAGGCTACCTGTATTACCGTCGTTACTGAGGAATATGAAAATTATGGATCGCCAGTTCTGGTCAGCTGAAGATGGCCATGCTCTCCTAACAGTCTGGGCAGAAGACAACGCAGCAGAAATTCGACAGGGTTTGCAGAAATGAGGAAGTCATGAAGCGGCACAGCTAGCCAAGTTGGGCATTCAGCAAACAACCCAGCAAATTCGCGAGAAGCATAAAAAAACCTATGGCTCAAAAAAAGTCATGGTTTAACAAACCAATCCCCCTTCCCCACATAAAATAAATCCGAACAAACCAATTTCTTTTACTCAAACGATTTTGGCTGGTAACATTTAAATTGCCCACCTTGATGCTGTGGATTAAATGACTGCTTGTCAAATTAATTGAGACAAACAAATGACTAGGCCTATAACATTGCCTTGTGTCATTTTAGTCTTTAAATTACATTTAAATTTAATGTCCACAAAGACTTTGTTGATCTAAATAGTATTAAAATTATCTGTTTCTGTCAGTGTTATGCCTTAGAGTAGCGGTAAATTTTGTCATTTTGCTACATTTTGTTGGCAGCACTGTGTGGAAAAAGCAGAATGTGAGATGCATTCCGTAACATGCATCTGACGCTCTGTGGCCACCGGCCTTGTTCCAATAAAACATAGCCAAAGGACGGTGTATTTTGCTTTCATGTAGGCCTACATTTTGGGCTTATTCTCAAATTCAGATTGTTTTAGGGGCCGGGATTATTAGCCAATTTCAATCGAACAATTTGACCGGAGAGATTTGATTTTGTCAGACATTTCTTTTTTTTTTTCGGTCAATGTCCGGCAATAACTGGACAATGAAAAGTTTGACTTGGTCATATACAAACCGTCTTTTGTCTTCTACAAATCCTGCTACTGAATTGCCCACCTATGCTGTTTTGAAAATGGGCAGTATCAGTGACGTTTTCCCAAACGGGGGCATAACCCGGAGGGGCTACTAGCTGGGCAGTGTGGACACAACCGGTCTCAAGGCATTGGGCTGTCAGCACCGAGGTAGGCCCCTAATGGCCTAGGCTGGCCTGGCTCCACAACGTAAAAGTGAATGAAAGTAGGCAGAAAAACGAGTGAATAAAAAAAAGGCCAACAAAGTGACATAAGTTTGTTAATTAGAAAAAGCCATGCCAAAGTTGTGATTACTCGTTGCAGCACAAATTCACTTAGCGAAGTATAGGTAAGTAGAACGTTTAAATCTTCTGTTTGGTTTGCTATTACCGAATGGGCTTTGAATAATTGTAGCCTGTAACTAGCATAGCCGAGAACCCGTCATTCTCCCTGCTCAATCTCCTCCACCAAACTAGAACACCCTGAAACAGAAGCCCTAAAGCATTTTTTCACCAAAACTAGCTCACAGGGCATTCATTAATACTGTAACCCCCCCCAAATTAATGAAAACACGATGCAAGTACACCTTTAAAAACAGAACTCCTTTAACATGCTGTCACATTTGTTGCCTCCTGTCGCAGGCTCTTTTGCAACAGCCTCCTGTCTCATCTGCAAATACAAAGTTGACTGTGAAATCATCTCTGAAGACGTATTCAATCAGGTAATTTTTTCCCCTGCACCCTTTTACATGTGTAGTGTGTGGATGTATCATGACGTGTGTATATTTCAGTAAGATTGACCAGTGATGTGAAATGCATGGCAGGTTGTCCCACGCTGTCCCAGGTGTCCGCCCGACATCCCCCTTGCCATCATGAAACCGGACATCGTGTTTTTCGGCGAGAACCTTCCAGAGTTTTTCCACAGGGCAATGAAGCAGGACAAGGACGAGGTGGATCTTCTCATCGTCATCGGGTCCTCTTTAAAAGTGCGGCCTGTGGCACTCATACCAAGTATGTTTTCCCATCTCTTTTTGTCACATACTGTACACCAGTGTTTTTCGTACCTCCGCTGCTAAAACAATGAACACTGATCAGTGAGATCAAGATCTAAGTAATGCCTGTCATTTGCTCACTGTGCAAGCACTACACCCAAAGGCCTTATTTTGAAATCTTGGTCTGTGTTCTTAACACAGAAGTCCCAAACAAAATTAATTTATATTTTTTTAAATTAGCCCCTGCATATCTGGATTAATAACATTTCTTGATTGACAGCACAGCCGCTACCAAGATTAGCAACGAGGGCATGTATTGAATATCCCTCAGTGGGAGTATATCACTATAGATACAATACAGTGTAAAATCTTACATTAAAAAACGTGAGCAGCCACAGAACGTGGCTCTTCCTCAGACAGTCTTGAAATGTAAATACATTTTAAATAAACTGGATGGGAGCTCTCTGGTCTCTGGAACGTACAGCTCTGGAAAAAATTAAGAGACTACTGCAAAATTTTCTAATATCTGCATCGCTACATGTATGACAGCTGTTCTTTCCAGTGTCAGTTGAATTTGGAATTTGGGAGAAATGTTGTAAATGGTTTACAGAATAAAAACAAAAATGTTCACTTTACTCACACATACGCCTATAAATAGTTAAATCAGAGAAACTGATAATTTTACAGTGGTCTCTTATTTTTTTTCCAGAGCTGTATCTAACTTAGCTCAGAGTACATCACTATAGTGCAAAGACTGTTTTGTATAATTTTTAAAAAAGTGGTGGTGTGGCATTTTACGGCTTGATTTGATAGGATACACACTCCTTTTCCTTTTGCTTCATTTGTATAATTTGCAAAACATTGATTTGGATGGGAAGTAAGTGGGGGAGAGAGATATGGTAGCCTTAGGTCACCATGGGCACTTGTGGGTTCATGGTACGGGTGCTCTAACCACTGCCCCCCCCACATGTACTTCATTGAGACTTTGTTTATTGTGTCAGTCATTCTCTGACTTGTGGATCATATCTACCTTTTTTCAGAGTGCATCACTATAGAGCAGAGACTGTTTTGTGTACCTGGTTGACACTTTGTTTGCCGTGCCAGTCATTGCGTTATTTTCTGGTGGCAGGCTCCATCCCGCATGAAGTGCCTCAGGTTCTGATTAACCGGGAGCAGCTGCAGCACCTCAACTTCGACGTGGAGCTCCTGGGTGACTGTGACGTCATCGTCAACGAGCTCTGCCACCGGTTGGGCAGCGACTTCGGAAAGCTATGCTACACCCCCTCCAGACTGTCGGAGATCACAGAGAAGCCTCCGCGACCAGCGGCACCTCCCACGCAAGCCACACCTCCCCTGCCTACCGAAGACGCCCCTGCCGACACCCAACCAGCCCAGCCAGCAGCCCCGCCCACAGAGGAGCCCACTCACACAAACGCAGACGTGACGCCCCTGGACGAGACGGGGGCACAGACAAATACGACAGAGACGGCAGACAAAAACGCAGAACACTGTCCAAACACACAGTCCCCTGAGGGGACGAGAACGTCAGACACGAAAGACTCCGAAGACGCACAAAAAGACGAGGCCTTAGCAGCGAAAGACGTGGCACGCCGACGATGCTGGTTGAACAGACTCTGCCGGAGTCCGATCAGCAAACGCCTTGAGAGTAAGACTCCTGTTACGTGTATAATTGTGCAAGTCTAAGTTGTGCATCAAACAGGTTTTAAGGTTGTGTTTGTGCTGCATAATTAAGCAAGGCAGAAATATATGGAAGCCCGTTTCCGCCACTTTAAATTGACGTTTTTTTATGAATTGCGAGATAGTATCTCACAATTCTGACTTAGTATCTCACAATTCTGACTTAGTATCTCACAATTTTGAGTTATTATCTCACAATTTTGAGTTATTATCTCACAATTCTGAGTTACTATCTCGCAATTCTGAGTTACTATTTCACAATTCTGAGTTACAGGGCATGAGGTAAAGGCATTGGGCAGACACCCTAGCCTACATTCCCATGGCCATTCAAAATGGATGCGATCATTGAAGGATATTTTCTACGTGGTTTCACACAAAGTGAGATTCTGACGCTATTAGATGAAGAGCGTGGCATTGAAATAAGCCTCTGCACTTTACAGAGAACTTTGACAAGAAACCAGCTCAGGCGCAGGCGTAATAAAACGGATGTTGTCGAGGTGGCAGAGTTCATCCATCAGCAGCTACAGTCGGGTCAACAACACGGCTACAGATGGATGCATCAGAAATGCTGGATTGCTGGCATAATTACAGACAGAGAAACTGTCCGTCTCTTATTAAGAGTCATGGATGGTGGTGGTAGTTGTACACAATGATGTATGCCACAATCACTCCGTTTTAATGTATTACAATCAAAGCAAATGCAGTATAATCCACACCGAGTTCTTGAATCGCGAACAAAACAGACTGTAACCTAACGAACGATTTGACCTATTGGCCCATGAATGATTCTCTGCCACGCGTTGAGATGGTATTTTACGGCGATATAGAATCTCACAATTGTGAGATAATAAGTTAGAATTGTGAGATAGTAACTCAGAATTGTGAGATAATAAGTCAGAATTGTGAGATAGTAACTCAGAATTGTGAGATAATAAGTCAGAATTGTGAGATAATAAGTCAGAATTGTGAGATACTAAGTCAGAATTGTGAGATACTATCTCGCAATTCATAAAAAACTTTTATTTAAAGTGGCGGAAACGGGCTTCCATAGAAATACGATCGTATGACATTTTAAAAAAGAGCAGTGGTAGTTCGACTTTACATTAACACTTTAAAAAGATGTGAGAAAAAAGACTGAGTTTTCTGAATAGGTGGTTAGTCATACAGTCATAACCTCTTGAAGAAGGAGTCATCTGGCTTCATTCTGGCTTCAGCAAAGTGAAGCCACAAGGCTCCCCTTTTAGAAGGTGTGCTCAAAGTTTACCTATGTGACTGAACTTGCTCTCTGGAACACCCCACAGTTCTTCTCTCATGTGAGCAGGAATGTGATTCAGAAGAGTATTCTGAAAAGTGATTGGGTGCTGCTCTATTACTATGGGAGGGTCCATGTGGACTGTGCATATGAATAATTATGTGCTTTCACCCACCTGTGTGTCCACAGGCTCTCAGTACCTGTTCCAAGCACCAAATCACTACATCTTCCACGGCGCCGAAGTTTACTCAAACTCAGAAGACGAGTCATCCAGCTCGTGCGACAGCGCGGACTCCTGCTGCAGCGAGGAGGGGCTGGAGGAAGAGGAGGAGGGAGAGAGGGAGGAAGAGGAGGAGGGGGGTGAGAGGGGAGAAGAGGAGGAGGGCGGAGGCACTGGGAACACATGCACACCAGTGCAGGAGAAAGAAAAGAAGGAGAAGGAGCAGGAGCAGGAGCAGGAGGAAAAGAACAGCCTTAGAGACACACTGCCAGAGAATCAAAACCAGGAGAGCGCCACACCAAGCAGCTCCCTGACAAACAGTACAGCAGCTGTGAATGTCTCAGACACCACAAACCTTTAACCACACAAAACAAACTGAGTCTCTTTTTTTCTTCTCAACTACATGTCCACAAGCAAGCACTAGCAAGTCTTTATTGTACTGAAGTACATTTTATATATATTTTTTGTACCCAGTCCTGGCCACCCCCCATCTACACCTCATGTTTGTTTTGTTTGTTTGTTTGTGTTTTTGTTGTTGTTCTTTTTTTGTTTTTTGTTTTTTTGTTTTTTTTTCCTGTCTGTTAAGATTGCACAGATTTATACTGTGCAATATACACACTTAGGGGGTGGGGGCGTACTGCAATCGGAGGTAGGTGCATGCAAGTTGGAATTGAACATAAACGAGCTGATTAGAGACTGACAGCAAGGGCGTGTCTGTAATTCAGCTGGAAATTTTTGAAAGTTGTGAATGATGTGTCACTCCTTTAACTTATTTTGTTTATATATCTGTGGGATCTAAGGCAGTCAGTTGTCTTTCATGGGGTTGCTTCTCGTCAATTATCAGTCCAGTCTAAACTGACCATTCACATAAGACATGGGATGAGTGAAAGGGAACCTATAGGTAGACCAAAGATTATTTTATTTTCAGTTCAACAAGAAATGTTTTCATTAAACCCTCCAAAGCATTTTGTCTTTGAATTTCTTTTTAAAAGATGTTAAAGCAAAACAGGTTACCTTGTGTTTGATATTTGGGCAGCTACTTTTTTACACTTCATGTATCAGAAATTTGTTTTTAAGAAAACAAATCCTGTTAAATTCAGACAGCCAGCAAGGAGTTGGCAGTGTTATTTTGTATGTGTTTTTCCCCTTTAGTTGAAGAAAGTGTATCTGACCATGAGAAGCCTTACCATATTTAATAAGCTGTCGGCTGGCCATGATGCGCTTTGGTTTCAGTTGAATCTCTTAATGAAAATCGTTATATGTTAATTTAGGAATGAATTCTCAAAAAAGAATGGAACCCGAGTAGAACAAAACCCTTTCTCTGGTAAACGTAAAACTGCCACCAACGATGTAATGGTTATGACTCAATGTTATGGTCCCTGCTAAAACTTGTGTATTCCAAACAAGCTCCTATTGCTTCATTTGTATCGTTTGTAAAAGATTGATTTAATTCTGGTTTTAAATGATTATCATTTCAACCTCTTGCAAAACACCTCCAGCTCAATATGCGTTAGCATGTGTGGCCCACAAGGTTCTGAGTACATACATGTTGAGGTTGGAACATTGTTAGGGTTTTCTTTTGAATTGCGGTTGTATATGTTTATGTTGATGACGCACGTGAACATGTTTACCACTGCAGGAACAGTTAATTTGGTTAATGGAATGTGTAGAGAAAGGTAAGTAGCACACATTTTTCGTGTGTTATCAACTTGCAAACCCACGATGAATGCCGGCAACGGCAAGTTTTTCTCCCAGAACAATACATGATACATTTTATATTTGAAATAAAGCCTTTATAAACACGACTAAACACAAACCAGCAAGCCATATGATTGTCATTTAAAGAAGAAAGCGTTAATAATGCTTAATAATAAGCCGTATGTTTAACCCTAAAGGTGTTTTTGGTTTGTTTTCCCCTCTATTTGTAATGTTATCTCTACTTCTAAATGTTTCTGTTCTGTGTAAAGTGTAGGACTTCTTTGCCCTGCATGTTGAACTCAAAGGTTGTTCTTTCAGGGCTTCTTATCTGCAAACCTTTTAGAATTCTCTATCTGACCAGATTGTCCTCTTTCTCAACAAGGTTGTCGTTGTGTCGGTTCGCAGGATGTGTTCATGCGTTTATTTCTGAAAAATAAAACAAAATATATTGATACACCTCTAAACGGTTGTGGTGGCATGAAGAAAAAAAATGAAATTATAGACTAGGCCTACTGACATATCTTACCTGTGCTACATAGCCTGTAGAGTAAAGATAGCCCGAACAAAATCTTATAAAACTGTATTTTCCCAAAATAAGTTGACTTTCTAACTGTAAGTGTAATTCACCATATTTACATATAAAACTGTAGGCCAGATGCTGAAATCTGCAGGAAGCAAAGAACTACAACTCCCAAGCGGTCATCTTTCCGGAAATGACTGCTGCAAAGTGTCGCAAACTCACAATCGGCTGAACCAGGGAAGTCGCTGCTGTGTAAATGGGAAATTGTGATCTCAGTTTTTTGCCTGTTATAGAAACATAACTCAATGTTTATTTCGTTACATGATCGCGATAGGTAAATGCACATGGAGGAAATGGAAGAAGATCGTCTTGATGACCACAATCACAACTATCGTGGTAGCGCCAGAGATGCTTATAGCTTCATGAGAGCACAACTGTCAAACGAAGCCCAACTTTTCTGCTCGACCATGATAAGCACAGATCCGACGGAGTCTTGCAGTGGCATTCCGCCCAGACGAGACCCACGGTATATGGATTCGGATTCTAGTAGCATCAGCAGCGAAACAAGCGACACGGAAAGCCCAGGTGCCTCGGCGTCTACCCCTGGCAAACTAACCCTCAACTCGGCTACAAAGTTTTGTAAGTGGATTCCATGTACTACAACATTCGCTGAATTTGATCATGGTCTAACTTAGCTATGAGCATAATTAATGTTGCTAGTCCAGATTCTTTCCTTTGTCCGCATTTTTATGAACTTAAATCGTTATATTGCAAAATAAACTTCATCTCATCATTAGCACTAGCTCCCAGCTGATACTCACCAGTCACTGAGATGTCACCCTCTGTTTTCATCTAGTAATGAATTCAATGACGGTAGAGGATTATAAAAATATATACTGGCCCAAGCTGGAGAACGCAATCGAGCATTTGCTGACCCAGAGTCCCTCGGACCATAATTCTATATCATATGAACAGATATACAGGTAAGACTCCTACCCGTGGTCACTGGTCATTTTCTGACTATGAGCGACAGGCTCTTTCACAGACAATACACCGCCAGCAGCACACTGTTTTTCTAAGATGAAGTTACTCATTTGTTTTACTGACATTTAAATGTATTCTGTTTTCCTCTAGTCATGTCTATAAATGTGTTTGTCAACAACACTCAGAGCTGCTGTACAATGATTTGGTATGGAAAGTCTCCAGTCACCTAGATCAGGTTTCTGCCCAGCTGTTGGTAAGGACACTGACCAAATTATTAGTGAAAATTTGACATATTGCCCAGAGACCAAAGGTATATTTGACTTGTCAGTGACCAGAAAATTCTTTGCGTGTCTGAGTTTGATTTTGTTCATTTACAGGGCAGTCCATCTGAAGGTTTCATAGAACAGTTTAACGTCGTCCTCACACAGTACACAGCGGCTCTGCAGTGTATCGTTCCTGTATTCATCTATATGGTGACTTGCTTTACCTCATATCTATCTATCTATCTATCTATCTATCTATCTATCTATCTATCTATCTATCTATCTATCTATCTATCTATCTATCGCATATCTTTGTGTATTGTGTGTTTGATGTGAGTTTGTTTACATTTTGTTTGTCCTGACCCACAGAACAAGTTCTACATAGAGAGGAAGCTAAACCAGGACTTGAGGGATATCCTCATGAGACTTTTCTCTGAACACGTTGCCGAGAAACATGTGAACACATTAATACGTAAGTTTGTGGTACCATCTCTTCCTCCAGGTGATTCGGTGCCAAATCATAACGCAGTCAAACCTCCTTGTAACAGATTTGAATGAAACTTGGCATGCTGGCTTTGTCGTGTGGGAAACCCACAACTAAAATTGCAAGTCTATTGGATCGATATCAAGGGAAATTCAAGCTAACAGTTTAAATTTGTGTGGACGGTGGCAGCAATATGCTTTTGACTTGCTGTATCTCCTTAAATATAGGATCACACAGAAATTGTTTGTATGCTCTTCATTTACATAAGTATAATACTTGAAAGATAGCCAAATTATTAGTGATTGAAGTATTTTTTGTTGATGTAAATTGCTGTTATATGCATCTTCATTACGCTATTACACACACCTTGTATGTAAGTATGTGTATGTGTGTGTGTGTGTTCCGGTGTTTGTTTTATTAAATCTGTTGGAGAGGTCTGTGGTTTAGAATGTGGGAAGTCTGCCAGAGCATGAAGGGAAGTTGCAGTATATCAGAAATAGTACTAGTAAGACATGTCAGAGTTCATTCACTTGCTTTTGTCCTCAGCTCTTCTCCAGAAAGCCCATTCCATGCCTTTTCAAGTCCGGCCGTCAACAATGGCTAATGTTGTAAAAGGCCTCTATGCCCTGCGACCAGGTGAGTAGTCTGCTCAATAGACATTACATTATTACACTTAGCTGACGCTATTATCTAGAGCGACTTACAGATATTTACAGGGTTTCAGTTACAGTCCCTGGAGCAGTGTGGGGTTAGAGGCCTTGCTCAAGGGCATCTCAACCATGGGTAAGGTGGGATTCGAACCAGCAACCTTCCGATTGCAAGACTAACTCCCTAACCACTAGGCCACAGCTGCCCCAGGCCCCACAGGCCCCAATAGGCCTACTGTCATTGATAATGATGTTCACTGTATTTTATAAACATTTATGAAAAAGTGTTTTAGTTTTATAGCCAGATATTTATAGAAATGTATTTTAAATTAATTATAACATTAGATTATATCAGTCCTAGTGTTGTTAGGATGGTAATTTGTTGTGTGATGTTAATGCCTCCATATTTCCCCATAGAATGGTCCAATCTCGCTCCGGCTCTTTTTTCCCAATTCATTCCTCAAATCCATCCTCCGACTGTAGAGTCCCAGCTTTCTGATTATGCTGCCCAGGACCAGAAGTTGCAGATGGAGCTCTCTCTAAATGGCTTCTCCAGGTTAGTCAGAGGCCTCACTAGGTACAAACATTTTATCACAATGCTTGCACTCAAATCATCACTGTATCATGTACACTGTATACTGACATACAGTGTCTTGGGGTAGTGGTGGCCTGGTGGTTAAGATAATGAACCTGTGAACCAAGGGTCACAGATTCTAATTCAAATTCACCCAGAAGTGCCTCTGAGGTACCCAGAGCATGGTACTGTACTGCTCTCTGGGCGCTGTCATGGCTGCCCCCTGCTCACATGTATGTGTTGGATTAAATGCAGAGTTGTACATTTCCCATTTGAGGCACTAATAAATGAGATTCTACCAAAGACTTAAAAAAAGTTATGAGGGCAGCAGAGGGTTTTGTCTTCAGGACATATTGTATTGTCAGCACTCCCTAAAAGTCTGTGTTCAGGCTCTTATATATCCAAAAGGCAGAGGTGGAGGCAGAGGTTCAGTCCATATTGTGCATTTATTTCGTGTGTTGACACAGAGGCAAAGATGTGGGACAAAACAGAGCAACATCATCAGAAATAGTGAGGCAGTGCAAGAGACAAATGAAGGTATGTAGGCGGGTGACAGAGATACCGTTTGCGATGGGCGGAAGCAGGCCCAGTGACAGTCTTGGCTGGGCCCGGGACAAGATAATCTGATGCCCCCCCCACCCAATAGTCCATAATGTAAGGAAGGACCAGGACCCGTTTGTCCACCCTGTCGGCGGGCCTGGGTGGAAGAATCAGTTCGCATGTGTGCCTTCTGTGGGTTCTGTAGCGTAACACGAACTTTAGGGAAATCTGAGTATCAGATGATGTGTGTTAAAGAGTTTTGAGGAGTTTTATGGTATGTTTTTATGGTGAAGGTCAGATGATCCAAACTCTGGAGGAGATCTGTAGATGTGGAAAACCCAGAAGAGAATGAGAGGAACGTCATGCCTTACAAGAATTCTTTTGACTAATGATAAAGTTGCAGGGTACTGTAAAGAAATGCAGGTCAAAACCCTGACAGCAGAAGTTTAGAAAGTGTGAGGGCCCTTGTAGGAAAAGCCTTAGCTGTGCCAGGACTTACTCATTGGCCTACAGGGGGCGCTGGAGTCTGCATGTTGGTGGGAGCAGGGCATTGGAATTGAGCGCGTTCGCAACAGTTGACAGGTCCTCCTAGAGGAAAATATCACTTCTTAAAGCAGTCTTATAATAAGATCATATTGGCTTTTTCCTTAAGCCCATTTAGGAGAAAAAAGAACAGCATAAGAACATTTTAAGATGTTATGTTTGACTTAAATTGGAGTTATACAGGGATTCACTGAACACTGTTGCCTAGGAGTTTGGGTTAGGACGTATGAGGCAAAGCAACTTAATATAAGATCGTATGTGTTTCTGAAAGATAGTTTTAAGAAGCAGTGCTTTCCTCTCTTCAGCTTCATTAGATCACTGGAGTTTGCTCAGTTTGGCAATAAATAATTTGACTTTGGTGACAATTATTGTACATAGTATTCCACAGGGCTGAAAGATTTCACATGTTAGTAGATAGTCATAATAACTTTGAAATGTTTTAATAATTTCAGGCATAGAATTATTTCTTGCTTTATGCCTTTATTCCATTAATCAGAGCATTAAACTGAATATTACTATTAAATGTAAAAAAAAAAAAAAACATTTTGAAAAAAAATCAGGATCAGAAAGCAGGATCCTGTTTACTAGTCTCTCTTTCCGTTTTTCTGTGAATAGGGCGGCAAAAGCCAGCATGTGCAACTGCAGTCAATACCAGAATTGTCTTTGTAATAAAAACATCATAATAAATTCATAAAATAAGGCTTCTCATTAACTTAGTGGTTTAATTAAAATAATAATAAGAGGTTTTTTTTGCTTTGCTTTTATAAATGTTTAGAAATTCTGTTTGTGTTTTGTCATTATGGAGTATTGGGTGTTGGTTAATAAGGGGAAACAAGTTACATGTTTTGAATGCTTTCTGAATTAACTGTCTCCTTAATTTATCTAAGCATCCCCATTCTCACTGACTTTATTGTCCTCTACTTCACAGAGGAGATCAGTCACGCAAGAGAGCAAGTGAAGAGTCGTAGCACCACACACACTACCTTTTATCACTTCCAGACAGAAATGCATTTGACAGAGACGATCAAGCGCACTGGCCAATCTCAGCCCCATCCCATCACCCTGTCACCTATTTTTCACAATTTCTCCATGAAGACCCTTTAGAAGCTCGTGTCAACTTTTAATGGAGGACAACTCGTGCTTCTTGCCTGTCAGTTATTCTCAGGATTGTTTATCTCATGTTGCATACAGAAGAGAACTGGATGACTGTCTTTTGATTATGCTTTGTACAGTTAGCCATTTTGACAAAAATGTTTGTCTTGATGCTGAAGAAAGGTGTGCCTTTGTATCATGCTATGTACCCCCCACAACTCTTTGTATATTTTTTGGGCTTTCCTCCATCATTGCACCATTTTGTTTTGTGCATATTTAATCTGTGTAGGACACTACCACAGAGTGCATTATGGACAGCTATGGGTCAGCAGAGTGTGAATCATGTCGAATACAGTTATGACCTGTGTCTGCTTTCAGGGGTCGCGTGATTCAAAGGCCACATTTGTGGCCCAGGTACATCACAATGACACACCTAGGCTGTTCCATTGCAAAAAGCTATGTCTCATTTCATGGGCTGCACTTTGTAAGAACGTGGTTGACCAAGGTGTATATGTACATGGAGACCCTACATTTTTTCAGTATACTAGTCTTCGAAGTCTTTGAAATGGAGCAGTTAAATCATGCCAGTGTGAAACATTTAGCCAAAGGATGTGGATATTGAATAATGCAGCACCAGCACCTGTGACTAAATACTGGAACATCAAAGTTTTTCATGACAGACCCAGAGAACTAAGGTAATTATACATGGAGCAGTTTTTTGAGCAATGTTGCCAGGTAACACCATGGCTCCTAATTTTCTGATTGGATGATCATGAAAAGTTGTCTGCTGCTGATTTAAGTTCTCCTGATTATAAAAATATGTTGCCTAATATCAGTGTTACTGCCCAAACAAGGTACTAACAACATCTGTTAGTCATATTGCCTGACAACATTGCTCAAAAAGTTGCCTAGTGTATCCTCTTCAGAACCTAAATACATTGAATCAGCAGATGTGTTGGATGGTGTTATTTTACATTGTTTTGTAAAAGCGTTCAGAATGTAATTCTCCATGATATCAGAAAAATGTGACATATTAGTGTTGGCTTCCACAGCTCAGCTCATCAAAATTCTTGAAATGCCATCGCATGCCACACCTGAACGATCCCAACACGGTATGCAACACTATAAGCTAACAGGAATTTGATTGTCTTTAAAATCTTGACAGATGATGTCCAATATGAAAAAAATGTGCATTGATTATTAATGGGGCAAAATTTATTTTGTTATATTCATTGTGTGTCTTAACCTTTGGGTTTGCCAAATCCGTATCATTTTTTTGTCATTTGATCTCTGTATTATGTAAAGCAGCAGAATTATGTTTGTCTGCTTTGTCTGTGTTTGTGTTTTCTCTCTGTTAGTTGTGTGTTTGGGTATTTGCACTGTTTTAGGTGTAATTCAATGCCAAAGTACTGCTAACCCTGGTTGTGTTTTTAGGATTGTTGTGGGCTCACTCACCCATGTACAGTTTGTTAGACTGTTTGTTTCAATTAAACACACTTGAAAGCTCACATTAGTTCCGAAATGCATCATATTATGTAACAGCCTTTTGTGAAATCAAAAATTTTGGGCTAATGCATACGTTATTGCTTTAGTAGGTTTTCATGAACACCCGGGTTGTTCCAAAAAGCAGATTTAGTCACTCACCTGGGCATGTTAACTGAGCCAGCGGTAAACCTCCTGAAAGGAGAGCCCATGTGGCTTGTATTGCTAGGAGAATGAAACCAGGACACTCTCAGGACACTTTAGGAGGTTTACAGCTCACTCCGAGTTAACGTATCTGGGTTGGTCACTACACCATCTACTTGGAATACCCTACCCTGGCCATGTTTGAACTTTTGACTGCTTCATTGCCAGGCTTTGTGCTCCCCCTCAGAGAGAAACAAAAACATTAGACCTATAATCAAAGCAGCAGTTTCAATGGGCTTTCAACACCATGTACAACTATGTACTGTTTTTTAAAACTGCATGTAATTTCCTTGAAGCATTGTTGTGTAAAGTGAAAGCAGTACTGTTAGTCAACAACAGTTTTCTGCTGTGTTAACATTAGCGTGTTTGAGGCTCAGTCAGGGGGATTTCTAATTCTGTAGAGCTGAGTCTTCGTTGACAGACTACCGTGGGTGCTCTGCTGGAGTAGGGGTCCCTTTACCGAGCACTCCCAGCCTGGCCAATGAGCAGGGAGCCCCCCCCCCCCCCCCCCGGCACATGGGTCGGGCCACCCCAAAATAACCTGCCACCAATGCACTGACAAATGTTGCTACTTTTACTGGTGACAGGTTGCCCCAGCTACTTTGCCTTCGTATCTCCTCCTTCAAACCCCAAGGTTAACTGAACAAAAAAGCAGAGGTAGCGTGGGCAGCTGCCCTCAGGCAATTTTTTTTCTCCTGGGAGGCCTCTTCTCTGGACTGTCCCGGAATACGCTCAGCCACGGGGAAAAACACACACATACGCACACACGCACACACACACACACACACACACACACACACACACACATACATACATACAATCACACCACACACAGGTGTGCTTCAAGGACTGTCACAGTTTGGACGACCTCCTGTGGGCTGAAGAGAAAGGTAAACCACCCCCTTTCATTTCCTGCTGCCGTTGCTACCTGATGGCCAGAGCATCCGTTGCCCTGGAAGCACAGCTGATTGCATTAACTTGTTTGTTTTGGTATGTGCATGTCATCCTGCAGGGACTCAGCCATCCACCGTCTTTTCCTCACAACTGTAGAATGAATGCAAACTTAAATGCGACAGCAACTAGAGGAAAGCCTAGGCCAATACATTGACGCGGTGAGCCGACTCAGGCTTGATCTGTGTCCATGTCTGCTGATTTGCAGGGGGGCTGGGTAGTGTGTGAAGTAGTGTTTCACTCCCTTTGCAGAATATATTCCCTTCACTAAACTGTAAGCTTTATCTACTTTCTATTTGAATCATCAAACTGATTAGGAGTGAAATATGATTCATAGCACCACAGTGATGAAGCAAAGTGATTTTTACTTGATTTTTTTAATGTAAAGTGACTCCCACGCTATAATTAGCTATGACTTGGGAGAGCTGGACTCTGTTTGCAAAGGATTAATGTACACACCAGCTGCCACCGCAGCTCTATTGGAAGGGCATTGCTGCTGCTCTTAATTGCGCTGATTTGAGTGTCAGTAGCATCTGCTGGCCCTATCCTGTTTCGGGATTCAGTAACGACTGAGGGCCCACGTCAAAAAACTGTTTAATATCTGTGTCTGAGCGCATGTGCAAGTGTGTCAAGGAATTAATGCTTTTAAACAAGTCTTATATCAGAAAGAAAATCTGTGCTAATTAACAACATAATGATATATTTTAACAGGTGTTTTAGACAATGTGATAAAATAAAAGTGGTTTGTAAACAAATACGTTTAACCTCTACTTAGTCTACTGACTGATATTAGAAAAACAGATGGTTTTGTTTTTGTTTTGTTTTTTTTTTCTTTGACACCCACTTTGCATGGAAAGAGAAAAATAAAGTAGTACGGTTTTGTAGGAATAACCAGGTGTCCACATTATAAGAAACACTTTGTTGTTCCTTCATTATGTTCTTATACCCTTCAATATGTTTTGAAATTGAGGGTTGAGGTGTGTAGTGGCTGTTAATGTTTAGAACAGAGAATCCCTGCTAAATCTGGCAGTGCAAGATGTCAGTGTAATTATGGAAAGAAATGTCATCATACTATTTTGTCAAACCACTGGCAGACAAACCGCTTGCAGTCTCGTCCATGGTCTAGTTGTACACATCCATAATTTCTGTGTTTTGAGTTGTGATAGATCCACCAAACATGTCTGACCTGATCTGGCAAAATGATTCTGAAGTCACAGATTAAAATTTTAAAGTACGAGTTCATTTTGTGAAAAAAAAACACTTGAAAATATCAAATATTTTTTTTGATGTTTAAATTCTCGTGAAATCATGTAATTGTCATAGTCAATATAACTATGTGCATGTTAGAAATTGGCTATTTGATATTCACTTTCACTGATTTTCTCAGGTTTTGGATTTTAAAAAAAAGATGGTGAGATGACTCCTAATAAGTGCTAAATGTACAACTTTATCCAGGAAATCATTTTAAAGTGTATGGGTTTTTCTTTTCAATAGTACCAATATCTAATTTCTGAATGTTGGGTCAATGAGTGACTCATTTTGGCCAGTTCATAATTTTTTGTTTAACAAGACTTAAGTCGAAGTTAATATTAATTAACTTTAATTAATATACAACAGTAATGTACAGTGCATTTTTGTTTTTTGAAGTGTACAGAAGAACAGAATGGACCAGCCCACGTCGTTGTCGCAGCTTTTACGGGAAAGCTACCTGGCAGAGGCCAGGGCTCGCCACAGACATGGAGAGACAGGTGAATCGGACCCTTCCTCCTCCCGGCGTCTTCTGTACGGGAGCCTCAAAGGCAAGGCAGAGGATTCTGGGACGCGCGAGGACTCTCAGTTCCCTGACCTGTCAGCCTTCCTTAGTCAAGAGGAGCTTGACAAAAGTGTCAACCTCGCCAGACAGGCCATAGGTCACGAGCCTCACGAGAGTGAAAGAGCAGAGGCCAAATCTTCACAGATCTCCCCACCTGCGGCTTCAGCCATGCCCTCGCCCACAGTCAAACCTCCCACTGAAAAAACTGAGACTGTACCGCTGGCACAGTCATACACACCCAACAGACAACCAACGCTCCAAAATGCAGCGTCACATGACAGTGTGATAAGGAACAACAGAGCTCCCAGGGAGCCATCACAGGACTTCAAGCGGCCCGTGAGGAACACACCTTATGGCAATGAGCCCCAGTCCAAAAAGGAGTTCCTTAACAAAGCTGCCGACTTCATCGAGGAGCTCTCCTCACTCTTTAAGGCCAACAGCTCCAAGCGGATACGGCCTCGGGCCTGTAAGGCCCATAGGAGCCGGTACCAGAACAAGGGCCAGCCTGACGGCCCGACGACATTCGGCCTCAATGCTGCTGAGGAGCGGGAGAGGCCCGTTCGCTCTTTCGACGCCGACCAGCCAGAGGCCCTGTGTGAGGAGCTCCCACAACAGGAAGTTGAGATGGTGGCACAGGAAATGTTTGTGCCAGGGTGTGCCCCAGTAGAAGAGGCTGAGGGGGAGAGGGAGAGAGAGAGTGAGGCCGGGGATGACGTCATAATGGCTGAGGCAGTGGCTGAGAACCCGGCTCTGCTGGAGGCCCAGGCCTCGGAGGAGCCCCTCTATGAGCCACCACACTTCATTCAGAAACTTAAGAGCAGAGAGGTTCCGGAAGGAAGCAAGGTCCGTCTGGACTGTATCGTAAGAGGTCTCCCTGCACCTGAAGTCCGGTAAGTAAAATACATGCCAACAAATGAAACTTTGTATTTCAGGAGTTATGGGCAACCTGGGTTCAGGAGCTACAACCCAGTGTCAAATATTTCAAATCACCTGCCTACACTTGTGGACGTATTACAGGTGATTTCACTAGTTAACTTCTACCTGACTAAAAGTTTTGCTAATTAGAATCCACTGATTTAGTGAATGCCTGGAATAAATATATGTTACTGGATGGTAGCTGATAAAGCCAATTTGCCCATTACTGCACACCAGCTACATATCTAAACTGTTATCATTAAAAACAGTAAAGCCATGTAGAATTGAGATGACGTTTAAAGTTGTTAGTTTGTATAGCTTGTTAGCTTACTGTTATATTACTGAATATTCATTAAAAAACTCTTTCACAAATCACTTTACATCCACTAAACTCATCAGTCCATTGGCTTTTAAATGGAGAGTAAATGCTGATGTTTTCTGTGTAAGATCCCGCAGCATGTGTCCATGGATGTCATGTAAATGCTGACATAGGGTGACTAACTCTAACAGGAGAACACTCAGAAATGCTATCTTGGTTTTTCTCAAGAGCTGCAGATTAGGACTGGGAGCTATCATGATTGTTGAGAGGGGCAAAAAGAAACGAAAAGCAAATCTAATAGACTTTAGTGCAGACCATTAAAGCAGTAGTGCTGAGATCATTACATGTGCATTGTTGTCATCATTGCTGCTTGTAGGCATAGGTCATTGTTTGCTGCTACATGCATTACACGTCAAAAAGAAGGTCAGATAGACCAAAAGGAGGCTCACAATCCAGTCTGCACAGAGAAACTCCAGACAAATGGTTAGATTATGCTGACAATGGAACTGTCTGATTATGCTGACGCCTGACGTTTGTGTAAGTGCAGCAGCCATGTTCCCTCTTTAGTTTCTGCAACCCGGTTTCAGGGACAAACAAAATGGTGTATGGCTCTGTCGGCATCATGTTAATAAAAAAAACAAACAGAAAAGCTGATAGCATATTCATTATCCATATACTACATGATTATTATGTATGTGATGTCCTCTCAAATGAAAAAAAAAATGCAACAGATGCCATCCATGTTCCATTGTCTAAATGGGCATTGGTCAGTCTATTCTGCTTATGAAACATCAGTGTTTTCTAGCAGATGTTGAACAGAGTTGATGGTGTTGGTGAGGTGATTTGGGAAGTCTGCTCTAAGGGAAATGGAGTGCTTGACAGGTGACATAAATGGTCAGCTGCCACTAGTCCCAGTGTCATTTAGTCAGCTGTCTGAGACAGTGTTATGTCACGAATATTAGATCATCTGAACTTTGCGAAAAGGCCCATGAGTGTGTGTAATTTCGTGCATTGTTGTGTGTGTGGGTGTGTGTTTGTGTGTTTGTGTATTATGTGTGTGTACGTATTTTGTGTGAGGGTATTGTGTGTTTGTGTGTGTGTGTGTATCCATGTGTTTGCACATTTTTATGTGTGTGTTTGTGGGTGTCCATGTTGAAGTGTGTGTGTGTGTGTGTGTGTGTGTGTGTGTGTGTGTGTGTGTGTGTGTGTGTGTGTGTGTGTGTGTGTGTGTGTGTGTGTGTGTTTGTGTGTGTGTGTACTTTTATATGTAAGGGAGAGTTCATTTGAGTTTATTTTCAGAATGAAGTTGACAAAATTGTTCAGATTTTTTTCTGGACATAATCCAAACGCATCACCCTACTGAAGAGCTGGGCAATAAATAGCTGTGCCAGAATGCCCCATTCTCAGAATTTGTCACATGCCTGGTGCTGTGTGGTGTTGGCCAGTGTTTCAAGTGACAGACAAAGACAGAAGTTACCCTGAGAGGTCACTTGTAAGTGTGACGGAAAGGTGCCAGTAGACAATGTTGACAAGCAGCAAGTACATTTGGCAGAGTGGCTTCCATGTTATGTGGACAATAAGCACATTCGGGTTTTAAGTTAGGACTTGAAGGATGGTATTGGAATTGACTTTGAGAGATTTTGGTAAGAAAAGCTCTCTTACTTTTAGCACAGTTGATCTATTGGGAATCCCAGAGTCAGTCAGATTTGAGGAAATTGTCCTGTTTGTTTATTAGTTTCCTCAAGTTTGAGATTGGGCTGGTAGTGAGAAGTGTGAAGGGCTAAGGTGACAATCTAACACAAACTGACATACTTACTCAGTTTTCTTGTTTGTTTTTGTTGTTGTTATTCAAGATTGAATTCTCAGAGTTCAAGTGAAAACTTACTGTTGTTTATTCACTCAAAAGTTTTATTTGAATTTACCCAACTCACTCTCCCAAGTAAGGGATTAATGTCCATTTGGCATTTCTGGGTCAACTGTATGGTGCTCAGCAGCACTGCCTAGTCAGTGAGCACGATCATATGTGCAGTAAAACTATGATTAGCCTGTGTGTGTGTATGTTGGGTATGCAGTCATATTTGTAAGCTGGGCCAGGCTTATCTCAGGGCTCCTGCAATGTTGGCCTGCGTCTGGAGGAAAAATAACCCCCCCCCGACAGGTGCAAGGAGTACCACCGAGAGGAATAGCCCCACTCTGTTACCCCTGCTGTCCAATTACACCCCTCCTCCACATGAGAATTGGCGTACTTTGTCAGAGAGTACACTGCGATCATATTGCACTGCTACAATAGTGCACTTCTGTTGCAACCTATGACGGCAAGGAATTGCTGTAGTTTAACGTAAAAAAAAAAATACTTTGACGTGAAAGTTGGGTGGTACATCAGTCAAGTGAAGTAAGTTTTTTTTCTTATGTTTATCCTATTGTTATTAGTGAAATTGGCTTGATTGGTGGGCTGGTTAACAAAGCTGCTTTGGTTGTAACATATACATTTAGATATAGCTTAACAGTATTGTATAGAAAACATTTCAAATGTAACACTGCTCATTGAGTCCATTGATACCAGTGCTACTGAGGAAAGGTTATATTATGTTGTGATATATGCCACTGTTTTTCTTAAGAACAGAAGTGGTTTGTGTGGTATATAGCCATATGTAGCAGTCAATCTAATTCATGTCATAATGCTTTTAGTACAGTTGGAATTGTTGTCTCAGTGTGGAGATGTAATCAAGTAGAGTAACTGTAGATTATAAAATCCTGTCATTTCAACACAGACACAGTACTGAGTATTTAATCTTAGTATAGTGTTAGTATACTTAATATAATGAAGCTAGTACTATCAGACTTTCTCATCAATCTTTGTATAATGTTTCCCCCATGATATATCTCAAACAAATATTTTGGTTATGAGACTAATCATAAGAACTATTTAAAGCCATTTTCACATCTCTGTATATGATTATGATAACAGGAACTTAATATGAAAAGGATTGATTCATTAACAAGAAAGCACTTATGAACTTTGTCATGTTGTGCAATATTTTTTGTTGGCACAGCTAACAAAGTTCTGTAATGCAGTATATGATATCGCTGATATGAGTGGATTCTGTTGAAGCGGGGACTGTGATTCAACTGAGACTCGGGGCAAGATCATCTCACTCACTCACACC
Source organism: Coilia nasus (assembly GCA_027475355.1). Taxonomy (NCBI): domain Eukaryota; kingdom Metazoa; phylum Chordata; class Actinopteri; order Clupeiformes; family Engraulidae; genus Coilia; species Coilia nasus. Next base: position 6,633,888 of record CM050204.1, on the reverse strand, counting down.
TGTTTGTTTATCACGGGGGGTGTTGTACACACCAGCCATGCTTCATCAGCCCAAAATAAACTGTTGCTAATCTTGAAAGCTAAAATGTAGGGGGTAGAGCACAATCATGCTAAGAGTCAGGGCCTCGAGTCAGTCCAGTTGCTGAACCTCCCAAAGGGAAATAGAATCCCAGTGAAAAATGATATGGTCAATTGTAGAAAGAGTTCTTTGTATGACGTTAAAGCCACATTAAAATGTAAAACCTTAGTTTAAAATGTGTCTACATTTTCATTAGTTTGGGTACCACACAAAATATTTGATTTAATATTAATCTTTTAAAAATGTAGACAAAGTGTAAATGTTTTAATTAAGTGTTGATATGTTTTGTGTACCACTAGTGACTATGACTAGTGACCAAACCAGTATTACTACTCTGATGATATAATGATAAGACTAAACTCTGGTACTGCTTCATTTAAGACTTCAATGGAGTACATTCATTAACACTTCATGTAGCAGTGTGCTAGTGTGTATCTCACTTTTTTATAGTGGCATGGGCATCTGTCTTTTTTGTTCAACTTTTACTTTAAAGACTAATCTGAGATTATATTTTCATAAGTCTAATTAAATGTACCTGACTGCATGAGTTGTTTTTCTATGTTTATTTATCTCATATTTAATCAGTTGTGTGGACTGTTAATTTGCCACTAGTAAATCATTATTTTACCACTAATTTTAAAAGTCGTAGAAAAGTTTAAAAGATGTAGAAAACAACCTTTTATTTCCATAGTGTTCCATAGGCACTTAAGCACAGCCACTTTAAATCTTGCATAAACTTAATTATGTTTATTATTACCAAGTGTATTGTACTATAAGTGATTGAAGTTCATTTTTAAATGCTGATGCCATGGTTACAGACATCTTTGGTCAAATGTGCATTTGTGATGATATATTGCCTAGATGGTTCTGTGAGGGAAAGGAGTTGGAGAACAGTCCTGACATTCAGATTCTCACCAATGGAGAACTGCACTCTCTAATCATCGCCGAGGCATTTGAAGAAGACACGGGGCGATACTCCTGTTTCGCCTCAAACTTCTATGGCACAGACTCAACATCTGCGGAAATTTATATTGAAGGTTCAGTATTTCAGGTCGTCATTATGTTTTCAAACAAATGTCTGTCTATCTATCTATCTATCTATCTATCTATCTATCTATCTATCTATCTATCTATCTATCTATCTATCTATCTATCTATCTATCTATCTATCTATCTATCTATCTATCTATCTATCTATCTATCTATCTATCTATCTATCTATCTATCTATCTATCATATGTGTCTTGTGTTGCAGGTGCCTCCTCGTCAGAATCTGAGGCAGAACATAATTTTGAACATTTAGCACAGTAAGTGTTACAAGGTCTCAGTCACTCAAAACAAACAGCATGTAGCATTAAATTGTGTAATTTAATATTTTACCAGTAATAAATTATTGAATTTCCTTTTTTCTTAATACATGGAAACAGCTTGTTATTGTGGCTTGACCTGTGGGAAAATACCAAAGGCGGACATACCATGTTCAAAAAGTAAAAGTCTTGCCACATATTTGTTTCAGCCAATTCACTTAACCAGCTGATCAGCTAATTATCACAACTCTTCATCCAGGTAGATGATCTAATTAGTGAAGTCAAGTGTGTTAAGAGCACAGGCAGAGGGAACACATGGAAGGACTTTTACTTTCTCAAGCTGGTTTGTCCTGTAACAGTTCTATGTAGAGGTTTGCTGCTGAGTTCTCATTTCCTTGTTGTTCCTTGAAATCCATCAAGGTTGCAAAAGAAAGCAGTCAAGTCAAAGGCTGCGTTGCCTTCAGTCTCCAGCAGTAAGGCTAATGCATTTGTTGAGGACTCAGCACCTGCAACACCAGCAACAGTTTGCCCAGAAGCTGCACCTCCGCCAGAGGATCCTGTGCAGCCAGACACCAGCGAGAGCCTGTGTCCGCCTGCCTCCACTCAGGTCCTCTTTACGCCACTGCCCACAGCCCAGGTGACCTCTCCACCTGCTTCCAATCAGGTCCTCTTCACACCACCACCCACCGCCCAGGTGACCTCTGCACCTGCTTTCAATCAGGTCCTCTTCACACCACCACCCATCGCCCAGGTGACCTCTCCACCTGCTTCCAATCAGGTCCTCTTCACACCACCACCCATCGCCCAGGTGACCTCTCCACCTGCTTCCAATCAGGTCCTCTTCACACCACCACCTGTCGCCCAGGTGCCTCCTCCCCTGCTGACCCCTCAGCTGGAGCCGGCCCCTCTGCTGGCCCCAGACCTCAGCAGCACACCTGCACCCCTACAGGAGATTCCTCCCGAGCCTTTCTCGCTCGCACAGCCAGCAGTCACCCAGGTGCTCTCTGCACTGGTGGACTCAGGCCCACCATCGCTGCCCCCGCTGGGAATCCCCACATCCCCACCCTCCCTGGCCATCTACGTGCCTCCTCCCCCTCCTCTGTCCATCCCGGAAGAGACGGTGGCACCTCTGGCTCAAGCGCCTCCTGCCTCCTCGCTGCCTCCTCTCGTCCTGTCCACCCAGTCTAATGTACTTGAGGTAGTGAAACCCTATGTGCTGCACAACATCCTTAAAGGTGTAATTGTATTGTTTTTTAATTAATTTTGCGGTGGCCTTTAGTATTAATGAATGCCCTGTGACCAGTTTTGGTGAAAAAAATGCTTTTATTTAGTGCTCCTGTTACAGGCTGTTCTAGTTTGGTAGAGGACATGGAGCAGGGAGAATGACAGGTTCTCGGCTATGCTAGTTACAGGCTACAATCATTCAAAGCCCACTCAGTCATAGCACACCAAATAGAGGATGTACTGTAAGCATTTCAAATGAATACACATACCTATATTTCGCTAAGTGAATGTGCGCTGCAATGAGAACCTTTAAAGGCTGCTTGGTATTAGGATAAATGGGGGAGAATAGGGATCCATTGCCACAGCTTTATTACACATAACTTTGTTCATGGGCTTTCAAGTTGTAATGTGTTGTAAAATGTGTGGATTGGGATAATACCAATGTCTGGTCAAAAATTCATGTCAGCAGCCCTATTGGAACTACCTTTATGGAAATAAAATACTTATTTATAAAATACTTATTCTTCACTCTGTATTTTGATTTGCATTGCTACATAAACATTGGGTGTGCATTGGCTCACTGTGTGTTTTACTTTAAAGGGTCAGAATGGAGGCAGCTATCCTCAAGGTTTAGATGGAAGACCCATAATGGCGGCCCCTGTCTTTACCAAGGTAACTATTTTTTGCTGATACACAAATAGTAACGTCAGTAATAAACATAAGTGCTGTTGGGAGGCAGCTGGACTTCAACTCTCAGGGCTTAAGAGGCCTTTTGCATGAGAGGTGAAAGGTCTTCAATACTTGCTTACAACTCAGCACTTATGACAACCATGACCTAGATGAATAAGAACCTAAGTACACAGACAAATTCTGTTATAAACAACACAAGTCCAGCAAAAATCTTTTTCTGTTTGAACTGGATTGTTAACCTTGTTGTCTCGTTGTAAAATACTTATAAAATACTAATATAAGTTTTATATTTTAATTTTATTTAATTCATTTTATTTTATTTTTTTTATTTTAAATGACCGTGTGTGTGTGTGTTGTGTTAGAGTCTTCAGGATCTGCTGGCACTGGAGGGCCAGCTGGTGGTGCTAGAGTGCCGTGTGAAGGGGGTGCCCTCTCCGAAGGTGGAGTGGTACAGGGAGGGCACTCTCATAGAGGACTCGCCCGACTTCAGGATCCTGCAGAAGAGTAAGAGCCCATTCTTACATTCTACTTAACTTTATTTTGCCTTTACTTTTTAATTTAATTTACAATATATGCAATTACTTGGTTAAACCTTACATAATTAGTAAATGCCATTGCATGGTAAGAGTGCACTCTCTGCCTGCTAACTTTGCCACAGTAATTACTCTGAGCAGTCCACTATATCTGTTTCTTTTATTGTTACCATAATGATTGTGTTTCTTTTCTGCAGAACCCAGATCTATGGCTGAATCAGGTATGCATCTGACAGAGTAATGGAGCTAAATTGGGATTTATAGTCTGGCATGGATCCTAGTTTAGTGTTTATAAACTTTTAATCTTATATTCATATTTAGCACATAACAATCGGTTCAATCAATACCATCTCAAGAGGTGATAATTCACAGAAGCATGCATTTTACAGTAAGGTTCAAACCCTATTATGTAAAACATATATCTTTGTCAAGTTGTTGTACAAAATAACTAAACAAGCCTGAAGATGATCAATGGTATTATCTATAGTCACATACACACACGCGTGTGTGTGTGTGTGTGTGTGTGAGTGTGTGTGTGAGTGTGTATATGTGTATGCACATGTCCATCTTTCTGTGTGCGTGTGAGAGAGAGAGAGAAAGAGGAAGAATGACAGAGAGAGAGAAAGAGAGAGACTGAGAAAGGGAAAGAGAGAGGCAGTGAAATGGAGATAGTAAGTCTACCTCCTCATCATTTTTAACAGGAACAGTGGTCATATCAGTGCTTAAAGTCTACACATAATTTCCCACATCTATCTTTTGTGGTATCTGAAATGTTTTTCATAGCTTGAAGTAATTTACAGTCTCTGATGGGAAGCTTGTGTTCCTGCGTCTCTCTGTGAACGAGAGCCAGTGTTGCTTAGCTGACTTCTAACCATATAAGGTAGCCAAACAGGCCTATGTCAAACACAAACAGCCACAAACCCTTTCAAGGTTTCCAAAGCTCAAGGCAGATTTTAACCAACAGCCTTAAAGGTTCTTTACCCATTGAAGTAGCTCGAATATACAACCAGGAACAGAAATATGTTAAGTAAAATGTCATATGTCTTCACATTCTGTTGAAACAGCCAAGAGAGAGACCTCTGAAATATGTGTGTGTGTTTTTTTTTCGTTGTGTAAACCCCAAGAGGAGATATGCACTTTGGTTATTGCTGAAGTCTTCCCGGAGGATTCTGGAACATTCACTTGCACGGCCAGTAATAAATATGGCACTGTGTCCAGTATTGCGGCACTGAAAGTGAAAGGTAATACTTCGCCTGCACAATGTGTGATGTTTACAGTGACACAGTATGTATGAATTTACACATTGTCCAGCACAGCACTGTGCAGCACGTTAATTGGCTTTATCATTAATGGATAGGAGTGTTCCATATGTTATGTTTGCACCCATTCAGGCAATGACACCAACACAAACCATGTAAAAACACTGTCCAGCCTAAACCTGGAGTCCACACTCTGTAAGGTGTCCAAACAGACCACCTCGGAGTATAAGGCATCCAGTGTGAAGTCACAGCTGGACGGCTCCCTGACCAACTGCAGCAAGGCTTACTCCAGTACGCTGTCCCTCGATCCCCTCAGCAACAGCTCCCTGCGCTTAGATGCCTACAGTGCCAGCATGCCCAGCCTTGACCCACTAAGCCTCAGCAGTCCCCGCCTTGATGCTTTTAGGTCCACCCTCCCGCGCGCCGCCGACCCCATCAGCTTCAGTATGCCGCGCCTCGACCCGCTGAGCATTAACCTGAGCGCCCCACCCTACGAGCCCCCCAGCTCCAGCCCCCTCCAGCTAAACTCCCGCGTCCCCAGCCTGTGGCCTAATCACCACACTGACCCCAGTCCTCCCAAAGATCCTGGCCCCATCTCCACCCCAGCAGCCCCAGCAACCCCTGCTGAACCTCTAACCTCCTGCCTCAAACCCCAGCTGGAGCAGCCGTTGGTCAGACAACCGGAGGCGCAGTCTGTACTCCTTTCTTCCTCCTCCACCTCCTCCTCTGATGCCATCTCTGGTGCCACGGCCATGCCCTCCAAAGCAGAGGGTGCCACGGCCACCAAAGCACCTGAGCCCAAATGTACTGTACCCCTCCCAGATCCGCCCGCTTCCTGCCTCAAGTCCAGACCGGAGGGCGTCCTCGTCAACCACAGAGAGCCACGCTCGGCGTCTCGCGTGGGCCTTCGGGTGCACTTCAAGCTGCCCGAGGACGAGGAGGAGGAAGAGGACAGTGAGGATGGATCTGGCAGCCATGAGGACTTGTACCCAGCACACAAAGAGCCACCTCCTGTCCTGGCCAAACCTAAACTGTAAGTACTCGGAGACTTTTATTATTTATTATTTTATTATTTCAGTAAACAGGCTTAGTCACTTACCTTGGTATGTTAAGGCCTCTCTATCAGGAGGATGGCGCTCTGAGTTAGCATAGGTGGGTTAGTTAGTTTCTAAAGCACCTACTAGAAACTATTGTTTCATTATAAAGCCAGAAACAAAACAAGCGCAATCAGAGATGGCAACCTGGCCCCCCATATGTGCGGAAAGACACACAGACACACACACAGACAGACACACAGACACACAGACGGACAGGGTCATTGCAATCCTGGTCAATCCCTCTGGGGACCAGGTAAAAAATGAAATTCATTCATTTCCAACTCTGACATTCAGCTTCTGTAAGGGTTAAAAAGACGCCTTCACAGCTTCACAATGTCTCCAAGAGTCTCCACTCTGAAAAGCCCCAGCACTAGTCAGTGTCACCTCTATATTAAGAAAAGTAAACATTCACCATAGGAGGGCTGAGCTTGTGTTCCCAGAGCTAGCTGTCAAAGCAAAAGTGCTCCAGTCTGAGATTGGGTTGTGTCCTCCCTGCATTATGTGGAGCTTTGCACACTGGAAGAGCAAGTGGGGGTATATCCGAAAGTAAGTGAAGTAATATCAGAAAGTTCTTGTTGCCCTGCATATAACATGACTTCTTAGCACAGAGTGGAGAGACTGCCTATTCTGTCAAAGCTTTTTTCTGTCCTTATCATGCTCTCTGACTGACTTATTTTGGTAAATAAGAATCAGGAATTATTTTGGTGATGGTAATGGAACACATGGCATAGATGTTCAGAATAGTCCATCTAAGGCTATAGAGGGCATTGAGAGGACATTTATGTGCAGAACTTTTTATGTAGATAAGGTTGGAAGACTTTTGTTTAGTGTCCATTGTCTAATGCATTACAGTTATACTAGTCAATTATTTTGTAGTCAATTAATTCTAATGTGTTTTTGAGGTTACAGTTGGCATACAACCAAGAAGGTCTAAACCTCATGCGCAGTAGCTTGAGGAACATTTTAATCTAATGTTGTGTGTAAGAAAACAGTTTCTGTGATTTTCTTCCATTCTGCTTGAAAGCCCTGCTTTTCATTGCTGTGCTTATGATATGACATGATTTAAGGGGGGGAGGATTAAAATATTGTTGCAATAATAATAATAATAATAATAATAATAATAATAATAATAATAATAATAATAATAATAATAATAATAATAATAATAATTATTATTATTATTATTATTATTATTATTATTATTATTATTATTATTATTATTATTATATGATAGCAGTAGTAGTAATAGTAGTGGTAGTAGTCATGTAATAGCAATTGTTATTTTTTCCATCTTCTATGTTTCTAGCCAATACTGAGATTCTTATTAGAGTTGCAGAACTAAAGATTTTTATGTGATATTTATTTATATTAACAACACTGTTTGCTTCAAACCTTAGATCTGAACATGTGGCTGTTTTCTTACACAAACATTTTCACAACAAGACCCTGTGAATTAGACACCTAAACCCAACCATAGGATGATCGCCCAGACTCATGACAATAGTTGTATGGAAAAGGCTAGGAATAAAAGACAGGATAAAGGCCCATTCACATCTACAAAGAAAACTATACAACTATAAAACTTTGTAATAATCATTTTAACTCTAGTGAATGGTGCATTTCACATATGAACTGGCAAAATATGATAAATATGAACAGGCTAAACAATATCTTTGGGATCACATTCAGGGCGATTTTATGAACTATAAAAGCACTGTCAGTCAATCAGAATTCTTAAGAATTCACAGTACGTCAGGTTCTATTAGAACACTATTAGTGTTTAAATCATAACTAGAATGTTGCTGTTAAAATGTTGTTCTTCAGTGTGGATGCCCATATCATTGTAGTTATAGTTGTTGTTATCGTTATAGTTCTTGGTGTGAACGGACCTTAACTCCTTTAGCTCCTTTGACTACCATGACCTGGATGAATGAGAATCTACACAGACATTTTGAAGATAGAGTTTGACTGACAGGTTCTGCTCCTCAACAGGGATCCTGTGCAGCTCCAGCTGCTCCATAACCAAGTGCTTCTGGAGCAGCAGCAGGAGGGCAGTCCCCAGGGCCCAGAGAGGCCAGAGCCATCCCCATGGTCCAGCAGATCCCTCCCTGACACCCCGGCACCACCACTCAGCACACCTCTCACTGATTCATGTGCTCCAACAACCCACGCGCCTGTCACGGCCAGATCGGCCCCAGGCCCAGTTCCTGCTCCAGCACATCTGGTCGACTCCAGACCAGATCCACAGATCAGTCCAGCAGCTCCTCCTGTAAACACTACTCTATCCCCCATGATGCCTCGAGTGGCGTCCACCTCTGTGCCCCCTGCTGTTAGCATGCCTGCACCCCCGGCACCGAAGCTGGCCGCTGCCCCGGTCAACCAGATGTCTCCAATGAACATGGCAGGCATGGGCATGGCCACAGCACCTCTGTCTCACATGGCCATGGTGCCTCCACCGCAGATGGCTCCCATGACCGCTCCAGCTCCACTGAGCATGGCCCCTCCTCCCACCTCCACACCACGCCCCCTCAGCACCACCTTCATGCCTGTGGTCAGCTCTCCACCGCCTCCACCTGTGCCCAAGTTCATGACCGCTCCAACACCACAGATGAGCATGGCACCTTCTTCTCCACTTAGCATCAGCTCCTCAATGATCAACATTGCTCCTCTCACCCCAATGTCTCCTGTTCTACCTAAAGCCCCAGTGGTTCCACTGAGTTCACCCCCAGCTCCAGTTCAGGTTCCAGTTCCTCCTGTAGTTCCAGTACAAGCCCCCGCACCTCAGCCCCCTCTGCCTCCGCCCGTGAGCACTATACTGTCCACCATCAACAACTCCCAGAATTTTAGCTACTCCCGACCTAAACAGTTCATCGCTGCCCAGACCCTCTCCCCTGTCAGGAGTCCGTCTCCCACTGAGTCGCCGGTGCCCATGCTCCACGAGCTCGCCGCAGAGCTCAACCAGAAGCTGGCCAGGGAGACCAGCTCCCCCCTCAGCCCGACCTCATCCGTCTCCAGCTTCCCAACATCTCCACGCGTCTTCCACACCAGGGTGCTCGAGCCAGCCAACAGCCCCCCTGCATACGTCTCCTCGCCGACCCTGGTGCCGCCAGCCTTCGTGAACTCGCCGCTACTGCGAGCCCAGTCACCCCCGCAGGCCTCTTCCCCGACCTCCAGCAGTTCCACGCCCAGCCCCATTCAGAACCCAGTGGCCTTCCTCAGCTCTGTGTTGCCCTCGCTCCACTCCCTGCCCTCCACCAACGCCATGGGACTGCCCAAGAGGGCCCCTGTTGTGTAAGTAGGGTAACACCCCTAGAAAAACTTATCACTAAAATCTGTCACATGACATCCTGGGATCACAGAGAATTACATTCTAAATATTTTACCAAAAAAAAAAACAACCAAGTCAAGATGCATGTACAGTATGCTCCAGTTAAAACAGCGATTTGAAAAACTCTACTGATTCAATTTGTCTAGGCTCTGAAGACCACGATACACTGGGTACCTTTTTGGGCAGTGCTACTAACATATGTTGTTTAGACACTGTAACTGATGTTGGGTGACAAATTTTATCAGGTGAACGTAGATCAGCAGCAAGCATTTTTTCATGATCATATCATGTAAAAATGAAGAGCCTCTGAAGTTGTTGCTCAAAAAGTTGCCCAGTGTGTCATCACCCTCATCATATTTAGCGTTGGATTCTTAAGTATTTTATGGCTAAGGCTGGACTAATAAGTCACGCCTTGTCTGAAACATTCAGGCCTCAGAGCATACTGAGGAAGACGAACCGGAGCCAGCGGCTTCCATCTGATGAGGATATTCGGGAGAGCAAAGAGACCCTCATTCATGATATTGAGAAAAAGCTGAGATTTAAAGAAGATACCATACGCCAAGGGCCACAGGTATACAACATCTTTTTTATCACCCTGTATAATAAATTTTCCAATGTAGTTGCCATGCTACTTTTTATGTGAATAAACACAACAAGTTAAGGGGGCTTTATACAGGATTATTAGCAGACTATGACAGTTGAAGGCAATGAGAATTCTATTTATAACATTCAAACCTTTAGACGACATACAATAAAATATTACTACAAAACTGCTTTCTTTCTTTGTAGAGGCCTTGAAATACTTAAAAAAACATTGGAAAACTGATATGCCTATCCAGGTCAAACCAAATACAAGACAAATACCATTTCATGTTTAGACCCACATTTTATGTTGTCTTTCATTCAACTAAGGATATTGTTTTTGTGCAACCAATCGTGTTTTGCTGGGTATTATATTTAGAACTTATACAGTACATGCAAGGAATAGACATCATACCTTACCTTTTCAGCCTAGATTTAATGCCCATGCATGACAAAATGTACTTGTGTGTCAAAGCATCATCCACACATTCCGTACATGCTGGATTCTGCTGCTGCTTTTTCAGTGAAATTTACCCCAGGATTTGGTTACTAGAACTTCCCAAGAATCTCATTATGTATTACACATAGTGTACATTAAGTAGTACACATAGTGTCTACTTACCTGTGGCCATCCAGTCCAGGGCCTCAATATGTATACAGAACATCAGACTTTAGACATAGATGTGATAGGGTGACCAGATCTCAGATGAAAACGGGACATTTTGCTAAAAAAAAAAGAAATCCCAGTTCTCCAGACAATATCATTACTACATGTAATGGTTAAGCTACAGAAATCAGGGATAAAGTGGGTTTTTGTGGGGGACAGACCACCAAAAACATGGACTATCTCTGGAAAACAGGAACATCTTGTCACTCTTATATATGGCCAAAACATATTGACTCAGTCACATCTTGTCATCACCATCACCATTATAACCATCACCACCATCCCCCTTACCATCCTTGCCATTATCATCATCATCATGATCTCCATAACAGGAATGTTTACATTTCTACAAATCTAATACTTTGAAATTCCTAAAGCATTTTGTGTAGGCCAATAGCCAAATCCTGTAGGAATCCAGCTGGAATGCGAGTAGAATATGCGTGTCTCATGTCATGTGTGTCTTCACCCTTCATCCCCTGTCCTCTCATAGAATCTGCCTTATGAGGGGAAAGCAGCGAGCAGACCTCTTGGACCAAACATTCCCACTGCAACTGTCATTAACTATGATGAGGTACAAAACCAAGCATCCCTCTGCTAGCCCACACAGCTTTGCTTACTAGCACTGTGGGACACACACAAGGGGTTTGTGGCGGAGGTGAACACCTCCCCCCCTCCTCCATTGGAGGTGTGATTAATTCACTCACTCCTCTCACCCATCCATCCATCCATCCATCCATCCATCCATCCATCCATCCATCCATCCATCCATCCATCCATCCATCCATCCAGCCAGCCAGCTATCCACCCCTTTGTACATTAATGTCATGTGGGCGCTGCAGCTTCTAGCCACTAATAGTATGAACTGCATGGTCATAATCACAATTATAGAAGATAATTGTCACATTACTGCTAAACCACCTCCTTTGCCTCTTTGCCTCCTTTTTTACATGTTTTAATATATTTTTTTTTACATTAAATTTGCACTTCAAGGCTGTTGAATATATTTATTTTCTTATACTACGCACAGTACAATGTGGGCCTGGGGAAAGAACATTTCAACTCACTGTATACTTTTATATGGCTGTATTGACAAATAAACAATATTGAGTCTAGCTCATAGTCACATACCTCAGTTAAACAGGAATAATTTGTAGACAGTTTGGTCTATACATTAATATAGATAGATAACCTGTTTGGTGCATTGGTGTGTTCTGATGGGTAAGTAGAACTTTGTGAACTGTTCAATGAATACTTTTGACATTGTGACTATATAAATTCTGTTCAAAGTGTGTTTATGTAAGGGGTAACATCCGACGAGGCGTGCATTATACAGTTTTTATGACCCTCTGGAACATGGTGCTGCTTTCTGATTGGTTGCTAGGCATGCAGTAAAATCGTATATCATGCATGCCTTGAAAGTAGTTCTGCCAAAACAGTTTAAAACTTCAGCACCATTCCATATCAATACCCAATAGAACGTACGTACCTACTGTAACCGTCTCTATCAAACTTCACAATTAATGGCAATGTGGAGTTCAATTTCCATCAACTTAAAAAAAATAGTAACGTTAAGTAGAGCGCTACGCAGCCCTCAGTCACTAGCCAAATTGGTTGTCAAGGTTACCTTTTAATTGGTAAGGTGATTGCTGCTGTTCATCAGTTGTTAGCTAGCTTGGATTGAGCAACGCAACACATGCAATACTTATTCCAAAACGTAGATTTATTTGTTATTTTCGGTTTACAATTTTTTTTTAAGTTAATGGAAATTGAACTCGACATTGCCATTAATTGTGAAGTTTGATAGAGACGGTTACAGTATGTACGTAGCCTACATTCTATTGGGTATTGATTTGGAACGGTGCTGAAGTTTTAAACTTTTTTGCCAGAACTACTTTCAAGGCGTGCATGATATACGATTTTACTGCATGCCTAGCAACCAATCAGAAAGCAGCACCACGTTCCAGAGGGTCATAAATCATATTACATATCATGCTTAGGTTTAGGATGAGTGAGATGATATATTTCTATTTTTAAAGTGTTGTCTCTTCTTGAATCTGTTCCAATCTCTGTGGCTAAGCGACTGAGCTAAATTAAATACAACCAAACAAAATAGGCATGGCAAAGTAATCTCTATGCTCCTTTTATGGTTTAACAAAAACATTTTTATATCTTCAAGTGTAGTGCTGTCAGTGATTTTATTATTCAACAATCATCATTCACAACACAACACTGCACAACACAAACACATACATATGCACACACACACGCATACACTTTATACTTTCCCTTTCGCTCTTTCTTTCGCTCTGTCTTTTGCTCTCTCTCTGTCTCTCTCTCTCTGTCTCTGTCTGTCAACCCCCCCCCCCCCCCCCCCAACCAACACACACAGGTTTCCAACAGTATAATCCCTAATTACCAATCTTATGTGAACTAAATAATTTGAATGGTTCAGTTAAGAACCCCACACAGTGCCATGCTGTAGTCACTAGTTGACCATTATATACAAGGTACAATGCTAATTGCAGTCTGTTCTCTGCTTTCCCCTTAACTTAATCTGCTTGTTGTTAATCACAAAATAACCATCTTCTTTTCATTGAAAAGGAGTTTGTTTTATATCTGTTTCCTGCAATTCCAATTCATTTGTTCATTTTTAAAAGAACAGATTGTACAGTCCTTGTAGCCATATACATGCACTACAGGTGGATGGATTCTCAGTGCCTCTTCTTTTTCACTCTGTCTTGCACAAACTGCCCATGTGTGTTATGTACACTGTAAAAAGTAAAGCGTAGAACCACTTTATAAGATTAAGACAACATGCTGCATGAATCTTTCTTGGTTTTGCATGTTGCCTTCATTTGGAATTGTTCTATGCTTCATTTTTCCAAATGTACATTTAAATGTTAATGTTTGGCTAAGATTTATTAAAAAAAAAAAAATTGTTTGGCAAGATTCTGCTGAATTACAGATAATGGCCGGGTTTCCTAGATGCAGTTAAGAAGTTCTTAGTGTTAAGAATGTCTTTAGACCCTTCTTAAGGTTCCCGTAAGAAACAACCCCGTTTCCCAAAATGCATCTTAGCATTGATTAGTTCAGTCGGACGCCACATGTTATACCAGAATTCAGGTGGGAGCATATTACCAAAGATTAGAAGGTTTGTTAAGAAGGTTCTTAACTGGGAAACCTGGCCAATAGTGTTCACAAAACATTATACAGGACAACTGAGAACATGCTAATGAGAGCCTTTAGACTGCTGAAGTCATGGTACTTCGTACATGGTACATGGTCCATAAATGATTATAAAGTTTGTACTGTTTATGGGAATTTCTATTATTTAGTTTTAAAGAGTCAACTTTGCCTTTCTCCACTGTGTCGCTGCAGGAGTACAAGGTGTCTAACTTTGAGCAGCGTCTGATGAGTGAGATTGAGTTTCGGCTGGAACGCACCCCAGTGGAGGAGTCAGATGACGAGGTGCAGCATGACGAGATCCCCACGGGCAAGTGCATCGCCCCACTTTTCGACAAGAAGCTGAAGAATTACAGGGCCACGGAGGGAGCTCCCGTTACATTCACCTGCAAAGTGGTTGGAATCCCCATCCCAAAGGTGCGCCGGCACGATCTCCTGCTGACCCCAGAAAAAAACAATCCTTCTTAGGATTTCACCTAAGGGGGTTTTAGGAGAATTGAGAATCCAGGAAGATCTTGCCTGTGTCTCATTATTCTTAAATTAAACTCCCTAGAAACTATGTCTAATGAAATCTGTTTTAAGTCCAATCTAAGTTCAACTTCAGATCTTAAAACAGTCTTAAGCTGTTTTTTTCTGCTAAGGGGGCTTTATGAGAAACAGATAAGACGTAAATAAGATCTTATTTTAAAGAGGCAAAGATAAGGGGGTAGGAGGTAATATTTTGTGTTATTATATGTTATGAGTTGTGTTATGATTCTTTTATATGTGCCCCGTAGGTTTACTGGTTCAAGGATGGGAAACAGATTCTGAGAAAAAACGATCACTACAAGAAGATTAGGGAAGGAGATGGAACATGTGCTCTCTACATAGCATCAGCTACAAACGATGATGATGGAAACTACACAGTAATGGCTGCCAATCCACAGGTATTTCACAACATTTGACATGCTGTTATATTCTTCTAATTTCACCTTGTGACAATTTATAGACAAACCCATATTTGTACCGTAGGGAAGGATGAGCTGTTCTGGTCATCTGATTGTTCAGACGGGTCCTGTGCGAAACAGACCTGTTATTCACTCTCAGAGGTGGGTGGAGCACCACACGTGGTTTTCTCTCCTAATCAGCTGGAACAATTACAGCTATGAAATAGTATGATTGCACATGATGTTGAGTGACCTGGGTGTCTGCCTTACTGCAGAGTACGGGCTCGGGTCCAGGAGGTGGAAGAAGGAGAGCCCATTCAGGAGCGATTCTTCAGGCCTCACTTCCTGCAAGCTCCAGGGGACATGGTTGCCCATGAGGGGAGGCTTTGTAGACTAGACTGTAAGGTATGTCACCCAAGGTCATCAGTATATACAGATATCAGGATATTTACACCATTGTTACAAGGCGACTTGTGCCCAGCATCCAAATTCATGGAGGTTGTCAAGGGGTTAAAATAACGTCTAGTGGTATGATTCTCACTTGGGGTGCGATAGGTCCCGGGTTTAGATCCCGGACGAGCCCCCAGCTGTTATGTCAAGACTAAGGTCTAGTTATTTTAACCCTCAGACAATGTCTATGCAGTTGGATGTTGGGCTTGACCAAGTCGCCTTGTAACACTATCTATAAAAAAAACTGTTGTAACAGATGTAAATGTGCATTGAATAAATATGTTTTTTTTATATTCTAAAGGTGAGTGGGTTGCCGAACCCAGAGATCATGTGGCTAATAAATGGGCGGCCCATCTATCCAGATTACCATCACCGGATGCTCGTGAGGGAAAATGGAATCCACTCCCTCATCATTGACCCACTGACTCAAAATGATGGTGGAACTTACACCTGCATTGCCTCCAACAAAGCTGGCCAGAGCTCCTTCTGCCTTGAGCTAAGAGTCGTGGGTAAGACTGTTTTGCTATGTCCCATGCCATGCATACGAAAAATGAGCTGCCACTGTGATATGCACAGTCCTTCTGAGTGTATTTGGAAATGTTTACTGAAAGAGAGGCGGGTCTGTGCGTAACCATAAATGGTGGGGCCTCCTCACAGGGCAACAGTAACTACATAATGAGAATAGTTTTTTCATGTTCTAGAGAAAGAGACGAAGCATCCACCCCACTTTGTGGAGAAGCTCCAGAACACGGGCATCGCAGAGGGCATCCCAGTCAGGCTAGAGTGCAGGGTGGTGGGCATGCCTCCACCCACCATCTTCTGGAAGAAAGATAATGAGACCATTCCCCAGTCTAAGGATAGAGTGAGGTAAATATTACAGCTGAGTGTTTCCTACAACCTTGATAAACCATTACATGTCATGATACAGAGACCATGATTTGATACGTATTGCTTTACATTGTTGATTCTTAATAATGGCCATGTCCAACATAGAATTCTTTCTAATACCTGTTCTAATTCTATATGACAGTAAAGGCAAAGCCTGAAGGATTTGTTAAGGAACTTAACAACAGTTAACAACAATTAAGGCACCCAAAGGTCTTAAATACTAATTTGCAGTTTATTTGAAAATTCTGTTTACATTCTGACAGTAAACAATTAACAATTAACCCTAAAATCAACTTTGGTATTCTGCTTTTAGTTTTTTTTTGGTTGTATTGATACAGCAGCAACTGTATTGATGTGTATTGATACAGGAGTACACATTGACATATCATGATATTGATATTTTTGAGGATCGCCTTAGTGAATATAAAATATGGTGTTGTAACTGCTCTGAGCATACTAGCAGATTGACGTGTAACATGGCTTAACAGAGTGCTTTTGAATTCCTGTCCACCCAGCATGCATCAGGACGCCACTGGGTACGTTTGCCTCCTCATCCAGCCAACCAGGAAAGAGGATGCTGGGTGGTACACAGTTTCAGCCAAGAATGAGGCAGGCATCATTTCATGCACAGCAAGGCTGGACATTTATGGTAAGCCAACACAAATTCTGTTTTCACATTCTATAATGTAATCTTAAAACGTGACCTTTATCTTAAGATTAAATGAGTCCCGTGACACTATATAATTAACCAGACTTCTGGCATGATAGAAACTGATCCAATATCTGATTATGTAAATATCTTTATTTTAACATTTTAACAATGTCGATGTACTTCTCATGTAGCCTCCGCAGCTATTTTCAACTGATCACACTGCTCAGAAAAGGTAAACGCAATGGACAAGAGAGCAAATGGTTGTTCATAGACAGTCATTGTGCATTTTTAAGTGTTGTAGTAAACCGTTGGTGTACTACTGGAGATACAAGGTGGTCTCTCAGAGGCAAATATCTCTGCCAACCATGTCCTTGTTCTGGTCGCTCTCGACCACTTTGTCTGATTTTACTAATGTCATTCCGCCTCAGAATCGTGTCATTCTGGTCGCCACACAACATCTTGTGAGCCATAGTCATGCATGCAAGGCATGGTTGGAGCCATGTATCACACTAACACTACAGAAACCGGCCATTGTTATATCATTGTCTTTCTTCATGTAGTAGATCACTCTAGGAAGGTTGTGACGTGAACAGTTGCACAAATTGCTGTGACTTCTCATTTTTGCTTGTCTGGGTTGGTGTGACCAATTGTTGCTTGTTTTTCTTTTGTTCTCTGTTTGTCTATATATGTGGGGGGTGGATGTGTGTGTGTGGGTGTGTAGAGTGTGTGTGTGTGGGTGAGTACTTCTGTGTGGTCTGATGTGTGGTGAGGGTGGGGGTGGGGGGCAGTGTTCAGACTTAGTCTGAGATGCCTTTTGCCTTCTTCTTTTCTTCAGCTCAGTGGCACCAGTATATCCCTCAGCCCATAAAGAAGAGCTCACGCCCGACCAGTCGCTACGCTGCCCTCACAGGACAGGGACTCGACATCAAGTCAGCTTTCCCCTCCAGTGACAACTGGCCCATCCTCTTCGCCAGCTCCCCAGCAGAGGCCACCCTGGAGAGTGACGAGCTGTGAGGGGAGAGAGAAGAGCCAGGGACTGAGAACCCTGCTATCCAGGGGCGTAGCCAGAGATTTCAGGCCCTGTAAGAGAATAACATTTTGGGGCCTGTCATTGTTAATAGTAATATGCGCAGTGTCCTGAAAGACCCCTTTGCCAAAGCTGGGTGCTTAGAATAATCCTTCACCCACCACCTCCAAACCCCGCACACCCACCCCATACCCCCAACTCCCCATCCTGGCTACGCCCCTGATGTCAGCTCTCAACGCCTCTCCTCTTCGCCACACACCCCCTGTACACTGCAAGTCTATTATCGAGAGTCTACACCAAGACAAGTCTATTATGCTTTTTTGCAGTTTGATTGTTGTGGCTGACTGTGCTTTCATGGGGTATACTCAAGGCGAGAGTCAACTGTTAGTCAACAGTGTCATTGCTTGTTCCTTTTGTCATCTCTCTGTTTTGCTAATGAGGGTTGAGAAAAAGTCTAATAGTTCGCTTTGCTTGGTAGCCTTAGTGTGAGCCTCATGTCACTATTTAATGCTGGGGTTGGCATAGTCTGGTAAGTCCACAAGTGGTGGCCCGTGGTGGAAAACATGCAGCGTACAGCCATTAAACTGAGTTTCTTTTTAGGATACGGCTCCCTTTGAGTCACTCACTACACTGATCCATATTTGTGAGTCACTTGAGTCAGTAATTCACTCATTACTGTATGTGCTTCAGGGACCGCAAACCCGCTCGTGTGAGTAAGTCATGGTGTAGTTAGGACTCAATGGAGTCGAGTTAATGGAGACCGGTTAATGGAGGATTCGTGACTCATGAGTTATTTAATGGATCTGGGTGATTAACCCAGGTGAGTCATGAAATGCCTGGGTCTAACCCATCATCAATCATTTCAGACATTCAGTCATTTCAGGAAGCAGAGCTTGTAGTCATTATGGACCCAGCGCAGCACTATAAAAATTAATCTCTGCACCATTCCAAATTAATGAACTCTAGTTAAGTGACACTAATTAACACTAGTTATAGCTGATAGATGACTGTACTGGTTGTTAAGCTTCAACGTCTTCCGCACTGGCCTCCACTTGAGGCTTACCATTTACAAAAGTGCTATACTTTGTCTTTTTTTCTACTTGTACATGTTGGATGAATATGTATGTACATGTTGAGATAGCCGAGAAAGATAATGGGTTATAATGATAAAAAAGAACTCACAAACCATTTGAACTGAGGTCTGAACTGAGTTTGAAGATCCCTCACTTCTCATTACATGAACAAATTTAGCTAAATTCCATAAATTTGTTAAAGCGAAAGATTTGTTAAATCTTTAGGTGATGGCAGGTTGCACGGACTTTCACCAATCTTGTATATCTTATGCACAGATCTTAAAGAGCCACACACCGGATTATGTAGTTCATTAATATTATTAATTTTCCATGGTTAACATAGTCTTTATTTGCTGAAGGTATCTGAATGAAGAGCTCCATATTAATGTGGGCAGGTCAAAATCATATGCTGATTAATGAACTAAATGATATACTGAAGAATCAATGCAATATTAATTAATTCTATATTTCTCTTACTGAATGTTTGCACAACACTATAGATGACAATTATTTAATACACCACATATATTGAACTTGCCATAATGTGCAATGATGCAGTTTTGTCAACGTATGTGCACTCCTAAAGAAAGATTTTATTAGACGTCTTTGAATGGAATGAACAGAAAGCAGCATATGGTGTGTGTGTGGAGAACACTTGAGTTGAAACCTGTTATTTAATAGATTTAACGTTTTAAGGCAAATATTCAATTTGTGTAAAGTTGCACCATGTAAAATAGATTTCTTTTTTTCTGTGAATAAAGTTCTATTTATTGAAAGGAATGTATTATATTTGTACATGCAAAATACATCACATACAGTTCAAGCGAATAAATGTCATCATTACAATTTATCATCAAAGTATTCCTTTAATCCTTAAATATATCTGATATTTCTTGCAAGATCTCAAATGATACAGTGTGTAATAATTCATATTTTTTGTTAGATTCTGCCTGTTCCCAAAAGCTCAACTTTACTGCCATTGGCATGGTTTAAATAGCATTTAATTAGGTATTTGGGCAGACAAACCAATTGGCCTTAATAGCAGAATTGGCTATGGACCAACTACTGCAATAGTCTTTCCGTGAGCAAATGCCACTCTCCTCATTGGCTAATTAGGCATTAATAATCTTGCTGGCTATTAGAGGAGGAATGGTCAAACAGGCGTAAAATCACATTCACCTTGCTTGACCAGATTACTGCAACATTCCCGTTCAACCAGATGACACTGACAGGATTAGTGAGTTTTAGGTCACCCTTTACACTTTTACAATCTCCATGATTGACATGTATTTCTAGATCACAGCCAAAGATCTCTCTACTTTAATGGCAAAAAAAAAAAAAAAAAAACACAACACAGACTCACTTGACATTTCAGACTGTCAGGAATAAACCAAACCAAATATTAAACTCTAAAATGCTCAAGCAGGCTTTTTAAAGTGCCAGACATTTTGTCTCCAATTGAGGTCATTTCTAAACTATCTGCTGTTAAATAGGTAATTTGATATGACATGTCATTAATATTTGATTACTGTATCTGTCACCATTTTAAAAAGACTTCTGTGTTTGAGCATGTCAGTAATGAGTAAATAACAAATTAGAAAATAAAATAAAGATGCATATCTCTAAATTGGTAGCTTTGTACATAACATTTTTTATTTTTGTTATGTTTAAGTGTGTTAAAGTTAAATAGCTACATTATTTTATTGGAGCCATTTAAACTATAACAGGTAAGGATTCTGACCCATACTATTTATTTAATATATATTCATTATACATACATTCATATATATGAAACAGCTTTTCCTCACTCATATAGGTTTCACTGTTGGTCTTAGATGCTGATCTCACACCACTGGGGGCTATATCACATGAGGTAAATCCATGGATTAAAACGTGGAGTTTTACACTTTCTCTTCCATCTTGTAAGAAACAAAATCCTAATCCCTACGTCTCTTCCAAAGCAAGTGAGTTGCCTAAATGCCATCATCACAACAAGCTGTCCTGTCTCTAGTCATTATGACATATGGCTGTATTTAATTTGGGAGCCCAGGCTGGCCGATGTGGCCCCCAGACAAGCTGGTCACATGGGCAGGCTGGAAAACAAGCAAGCCAGGCTGAGGGACATGTCTGAGACCAGACCTTTAAAAGAAGGACAAGCAGCAGCTGCCTCTCTGCTCCATCCTCAATCTTTAATCAATGAACCCAACTGGTGGAGCAGATTCATGTGCCTAATTGCACAAGAGAATCACACACAACAGCCAGACAGAACAGGCCAGAGAGACTAAGCCTGACACCTCATCATGATGCTCTATAGATGATCATTTGTTGATACATTCATTCAATACATTCAACAATTCAAGTGGCACATGTGGCACATTGAGAAATGTAGATGTCATGTTGATTTGTTATATTTATCATAGAGTTATCGTAGGATTTACATACATTTATACACTATTTTTTAATAATCTGCGTATGAGCTTGTTTTGTCTGTACTATATAATTTGTGTGAAAATTCTAAAGATTTGTTTTGCATCACATACTGTAGGAGCAATAGAATTTAAAATTAGTTTATAGCAACAATATTTTGGGCTGCACAGGTTTATTATTAGCTATGGAAATAGTGAAACCAAAATAATGACTTCACACATTTTGACCATACAACAGGTGACTCTATCTATCTATCTATCTATCTATCTATCTATCTATCTATCTATCTATCTATCTATCTATCTATCTATCTATCTATCTATCTATCTATCTATCTATCTATCTATCTATCTATCTCTCTTTCTCTCTTTTTCTTTGCGTGTGTGTGTGTGCATGTTGTCTGAACTATGTTTATGATAGCTGAATTTACAGCTGCACAGCTGGCAGATGAAGGCAACTAACAGTTAATGAAATTACTGTCTCTTCCATTTTCTCAGATCAGCAGGCAGATCAATTATTAATTGTGTACACCCCCCCATCTGAAAGAAGACAGACTCTAATGTGTCCCACATACACTGTTTAACTAATACATTCACTAATAATCACACCACTGGCTCTTGTAAGACAAGCTGCCTCTCATTATTTCAAATGTGACTATATCATGTCACAATTATGTGATGCATATTTCAGAGAGAGAAATACAGTAAAAATGGCAAGGGTTTTCAAAGTACGTCTTTAAGTAAGTATATTGACTATCCGTTTCCGAACTAAACACTGAATGGTAAGACTGTTGAAAATGAAGTGATGCACACTGAAACCTTCTTATGGTTATTTTCAGATGCCATTTTTTGGTAGATGACTTTTATAGATTTTGTTCTGAGAGACAAAGCCATTTTCCTTTATCATATTTTTGCACATGGTTGGATTGGTGCAGGTACTGTTTATATGTGGTGTGAGTATAAGGACTGACGTTCTAACTTTGTTTCCAAATTACAAATTAATCCATGCATCTAAATAAATGTATGAATCAGTCAATTTGTGATATTGTGATATATGTGATGTGAATTCATATGAGAGTCATTGTAACATTGCAATATGGTTTCCTCATAAATATGCACATCACATGTATGAAATGAAATGAGCAGTTTCACATTTGACATCTGTCATATTTGCAGTCCAGCTCACTTATGGCCAAACATCATGTGAAGAAAAAAAACTCACCAGCTATTGTTTTGGTCCATGAGGAACATGACTGCTCACAAAGTGACAGCTAATAAAAACTAATCAAGCTAAAGAGATAGACGGAGATGAACAAAGAGTGAAAACGGATTAGCATCGGTGCGTTGTTGTAGAAAGTTGGTCAGAGCCTCGATGAACATGCATCCAAGGGATCCAATTGACAATCACACAAGCTACCACAGTGTCTTAATTGGCCCCCAATATTGACCCCCAGCAGTGACCCCACAGAGTGTTTAGGTGGCCTGACCAGATGGCTAGTTGTAAATGTTCGTATGCATGTCCTCCAGTTAGCATGAAAACGTCCAGACCAGCCAAAATTAATTTGAATGTCATTTAGGCTAGAGTATATTTTGGGAAAGGGGGGGAGGGGGGGTGTTGCTAATGGTTATGCGAGCTTAAATAAGTGTGAGGTTGGGCTGGGGGTGGGGGCTAGTTTGTGTGTGTGTGTGTGTGTGGTGGGGGGTGCTCAAATGTTGTTGCTGTCATAAATGGGTGTGTTCATGTGGCCAGACATGTGTGTGTATTCATTTCGTAAAGCAAGTCATATTGCGATTGGTGTGTGTGTGTGTGTGTGTTTGTGTGAGCATTGGGAGGGGTTGTGTCTGTGGAGGGAGGGACTCCCACCTGCTACCACCTGTTCAGCTCTTCTGTCCTATAAAAGTGCCCTTCTATCCTACTCACTAAGTGCACACACTTACAAATAGTGCTGGGTGAGCAGCCTCAAGTATCTGCAACTGACAAGAGGCAGGCCCCTGCAGATTATTATTACAGCGTATCTTTTGCCTTACAACCATCTACTACCATCTACTACACTAGTACAAACAGGTCCTCTTTGTTTTTCACTTTGAGCTTTATTGTCTAACGTGGTCATGAAGTCTTGCAGTCCGTGCTCCTCTGACTCGGGTTCGGAGTCTGATTCCAAGGGCAATGACAAGTTCGAGACGGCGGCACGCCGTCGCATGGCAGCGAATGCAAGGGAGAGGAAGAGGATGCAGGGTCTGAACACGGCCTTCGACTGCCTGCGTAAAGTGGTGCCACAGTGGGGCCAGGACAAGAAGCTGTCCAAGTACGAGACGCTGCAGATGGCCCTCAGCTACATCATGGCCCTGAACCGCATCCTGACAGACACGAGGAAAAACAACACCCCGCGCAGGCAGTGGCTGGATCTGCAGTTTGACTCGCTGCAATCGGAGGCCTATTCGCTTGGCTGCCTGATGTACGATTCTCCCGGTGAGAGCGACTTGACACAATTGCCATTCACTTGCCACTTTGAGGGCTTTGGACTGTCCTCCTAAAAATAAAGGTCAGATTTTTAAGCCATCTTCATCTGTGTGATGGAATAACCTGTTGTGAATTGTTTGTTGGTTGTGTTATTGAGGACTGAACATTGACACAGTCACTACTTCGGACCTAATTTTTTCATTTCATGTCAAAATGCCAAAAGAGGTGTCTCAAAATGTACATTCGCACTGTGAACAAATCTATAACATTGTTGTCACAAACACAGAAGACACGCACAACGTACACTGATGAATGTCAAAGGCATACAGTCCGTACTGATTGATGTCTTGTGAACAAACATTCATTTGTGAGCTTTTCTTGTACTGTTACACAATGTAGCCTTGTTTTTGCTTTGTATCAAATCTTCTAAATAGGGCCCTAACATGATGAACAGTGTGTAATTGCTTAGTTAAAAGCAATGACCCATGTAATAGTTGTCAGACTCTTGCCAAACTGACAAAATATTTATTTTCTTTATAAGATTTTATCACTGTTTTTATTATTATTGTTTTCTTTGTATTATAATTGTATTCTCTGTTATGGTGTCTTGCTAATGTGTAATGGTAGGACACATACATTTGCACAGTATTGTAGGAGTCAGGAAAGTACAAGATTCAGTTTGTAAAGGTAGAAACTGATGTAATCGTAACCCTCAACAATTCTGTATAGTTTTGTACTATAATAAAATAAGTTCTTGCATAAAAACAAAATTTGTCAATATGTGCACAATTTCATTTTCTGTACAAACTTTACTAAAGAATGTTTTACAATGTTTTGTGTTTTTGGTACAAATGACAGGAACTAGCATCTTTGTGGTGCACAGTGAAATCATTTCTGTGCATTTACAATGACCAACAGCATGGATGCCCAGAGAGACCTGTTTGGAAAACTGTGATTCTTCTTCAGCAAACAGAGCCTAATGGTTTGGCTTTACAGCTCTGCATTTTGTCTGAAAAGATAAGGAGATGGAATGGCTGTGCAAATCATTTCTAAAGCAGTACAAGTGACGTCAGTCACATCCTGTGACCCAGAGAGGTGTTGGCTCAGGGAGTGTTCCTCATTTGGGAGGAATTGACAGCTGTCAGATCTATGCACAATGCATGGTATTTTACTATATGTCTGCAATATGCAAAAAACAAAACACAGATGCACTGTTTGTCTTGCATGTTGTTTTGTGACAACAAGCACTCCATTTATAGAATATAATTTGTACTGTCTGATTTGACTGCTTTGTCTACAAATCTACAAGCACCATAGATAGATAGATAGATAGATAGATAGATAGATAGATAGATAGATAGATAGATAGATAGATAGATAGATAGATAGATAGATACATACACACACACATACACACATACATACATACATACATACATACATACATACATACATACATAAAATCATGCAATAGATATTTGTTTTCATTCAAGAACATGTAGGCAGAACAGTGAAGGCAAAAAATTACAAACAAAGTCAGCTGTGACATCATCATGTTGTGGCTGTTGTGCAGTCAGGAGAAAAATGATGAAAATGTAATTTTCTTCAGCAAGGAAAAAAAACAAAACAAAGTGGCACAAGTTTTGCTTGTTGCGTGCCTGCCACCAGCAGACCCCTCGATAGGGAAGAGAAATGAAAAGCTTTGTGGTGCAATGGGCGTGAGTAAAGGCCCATTGAGAGGCAGCCAGGCATGAGCAGACACAGGCTGGCCCAGGGCGTGTACAGCTGGGCAGAGCGCAGCGCAGCACAGCCACCAGCCCAGATCCCCCACGGCATTAACCGCCATTATTCCCCACCCTCCAGCTATTTATGGCACCTCACCAAAGTTTGATTCCAGCCCATAATTTACATCCTCCTGATATGCAGCAGGAGGGGTTTGTGTAATGGATAGGATATGATCACTTTTTTTATCAACAGGCTGGAGGTTTTATATTCAAAAACATGCGAGTCACCCTGTAACAGTCAAGGCAAGGAAACTGTATGCCTACAGCCCATTTCATACACTAAGGTGGAGGTGTAATTTTCAAGGCAGTTCAATGTGCTTTACAAAAATAAAAGCAACAAACAGTAAGTGATACAAGTAAAAAGAAATGACAGTTAATAATAACGAGTTGAAATAAAGGAACATAGAAAATGAATAAGAGAAATTAGATATTAGAAATAAAAAAAATAACATTTATTAGCAGAAAGCATCTGTAAACAGTTTGGTCAGCAAATTCTTAGGAATGAAACGTAGTTAAAATGGAACTTGTTCCTTATAGCTCATCTATTTTTAAATCTTACATCAACATGTATGTATGTATGTATGTATGTATGTATGTATGTATGTATGTATGTATGTATGTATGTATGTATGTATGTATGTATATATGTATCAATCTATGTGTATATGCCTAAAGATGCTGATGAGCTTTGTGTAGCTTGCATGTAAAGACTGTTTGCATGCGAGAGAGACCTTATACAGATGGCCATGCTGGTGCCCATGCTCAGTTGATTGTTTGCCCTCTTAATGTATGTATGCTTTTTGACAGGTGGTTCCTCATATGGTAATATATTCGTGGTCCAGTGATATGACTGTTAATGAAACACGGCTTTCAGCTCATATATGTTGCATTGGACATCAGAAAGCCTCCGCTTCTATTTATGCTGAGGGAGTTTAGGAGTTCACAGGCAGTGAACATATGTCAGCTACAGACTGGGCACATGTTGTGTTGTCCTCCTACTGTGGAACACATTGTCCCAATTAATACTGATATAGCTGTCATGTCTGCACAACCTATGCAATCAGTGTCAACAGAATAACAAATGAGTTTTAGCTTCAATATTAATCTTTAACTTCATGCTAGAACTAGTATGTGTTTGCAGCAGCATCTTATTTGGAAAAAACAAATTCAACAGACTGTCCTGTGTGATGTCAGTGCTGTGTATGGTTCTGTATAGAACTTTAGAATTCTCTACCATAAATCACATTGTTAACTTGCATCTTCAATGGTTGCCTAGTAATCGCTCCCTTTTCAGTTAAAGGCTGCCTCATTTATGGTGCCTATAACAAGACTGTGACTCCTCCCTCCCCCCCTCTCTCCGTCCCTCAGCATCAGTCATGCTCTCTTTCAAGTGCTCTCTTACCTCACCCGTGTGTATAAAACCCAGCAGCACCTGTCCTCCCACAGCCACACACAAGTCACACGTCCTGGGGCCACTTTAGACGTTCACCTTCACCTCCGTGTAAGCACAGCACTGCCCAGCATGCAGTACCTGAACAACCGGGCCAGGAGCCACCTGAGCAGCCCGGCGGAGTGTGAACTGGAGACGCTGGGGCGGGGGGGCGGCTGGGTGAACCAGGCGTACAGTGGCTCGACCCCCTCTCTCCCGCAGGCCGTCAGCAGCGTCTACACTCCGCAGTCTCTCTTCCACAGCTCCATGGACAGCATGTGCTCGCTTAGCATCCCGGGCTCCAGCAACCCATACCCCCCCACCGAGGCCAAGGTCTCAGAGCGGCCGGCCCAGATAAAGAAGAGCACAGGGTGCTGCTCATGCCTGTCAAAGGTAATTAAAGGTAAGTGGGGGAGTTTTAACTTCTTGTGTGTACCTGTTGCTTAATACATAATTTCACAAACATTTTCTGACACTGACACTGTACAGTCACATAGACTGTCTACAGTTGATACTATTAGTAAAATATCTGGTAAAACTCAAGATCTTGTTAAGTTTTGGGCTAGGCATTTGGGTTTGATTGTAGTGAGCTTCTTATGTGTACCTTAATAATGTTTTAGGTATTTGGATGCTCCTATAGATATGTGCTGTATACTGTCTACAGATGCTGAGATTTTTAATAAACCATCTGCTAAAACTTTGTACCTTGTTAGGATTGAGGTGATAAGTCAGTAAATAATAAACAAAATGAATCTAAACTTCAACTAACCATTTGCAATGTCTCTGTAGCCAATTATCTAAATTAAATGTTCCAATTTTTTATTGCTCATTTGCTGATTTGCTGATTTACTGAATTATGCGCTGTTTGAGGTACCCAGGTTGGTTGTCCATTTGACTAAAATATCTGGTAACCAGTGAATATTGTTTGTTCTGATCAGGAAGTTTAATTAGGTTATTTGTTCTGATTAGGAAATTTATTATTACTCCTTATATCCAGGTGTAATATTTTGTGATGTATGTAGCAGAGTGAGTCAGCTAGATTGTTTAAAACTATGCACAGATCAAAAAAGCATTTATGTATGATATCCAGATATCCAGGGCCACATTCTAAGATATTGATTGCATTATTTGTATACACTCATATTTATGTGTATTGGAAAAACACTAATGGCCTTTTTTTAATTCAGACATTGCGAAATTAATTTAATTAAATAGTATAATAATAGTAGCATTCTCATTTTTGTAATATAGATTATTGTAAGACATTAAATAAAGAATATATCCATTTTTTCCCCACGGCTCCTGGGGTGTTACTTTTATTAATACTATTAAATAATTTTTTTACTTGTTTAAATAAATAAAACTAGTGACACAGCAAATCATGATGGTATTTCACATTACCATATACATATCGCATTATTAACATGGCTATTCATTTACTTAAATTTGGCAGGCATTTGGGGGACAACAATGACCGAGGACACTTCAGAGAATCGTGAACTCTATGTAAAAACAACTTTGAGAGAGTTACTTGTCTACATTGTGTTCCTTGTGGATATATGTTTATGTAAGTATGCATGTGGAAAAATTCTTTAGTTGAGAGCTACGTGGAATCTGACAGTTAAACCTCAATTGACATTGAGTCAGACTATAAGTCTCATAAGGGAATGTCATTGTAAAGAGAACACATCCTGTTCTCAGTGGTATGGTTTGTTTAGCTATTATCAGTATCTCTGTGTATCTGCTGTGGTGCCTATTATAAGATGCGTAATCTCATCCTCCATGCTAAAACCCTGTAGCATTGTCCGGGAGGACATTAAGCCTGAATGGAGTACCCATTCTGTTCTGCTGGCTTTGGCTGATAACAGCCCTGGCTTTGGCCATTGTAGCCTGGCCTCAGCTGCATTGACATTGTTAAAGGGGTGCTATTTACACACGGCAGTGTCCTCTTCCTTCAAACAAATTACGAGCACTAATCTGAGCCTGAGAGCTCTAACAAGCCCACTGTAGAACATGTGCTACTGATCGATGCAGAGCCCCTTCAGCTGTCAGTCAAGGGTGTTATCTCTGAAGGCAGAGTGACCCATCCTGACCAGGGTTTGACGGGGCTCCAAATGTGATGAATTATGAGAGGTGATTCTTGTCTTGCCTCCTGCAGTGACGTATGGAATGACGAGCTCCAGCACGTACTATTACACCAAAGTCATGACGGATTTATTTGTGAACACTGCGGGTGACAGTGGGGTGACGTTTCAGTCCATTGGTAGCATGGCAGACTTCTGGATGGTAAGATCAGTGACACACACACACACACACACACACACACACACACACACACACACACACACACACACACACACACACACACACACACACACACACACACACACACACACAGTCTGAAAGCCATATATAACTTTCTTAAACACAATTTAAGGTCTTGCTCAAAGACTAGACATGATAACCTAATGAAGAGTGTTCTCCTGTGAGGGCAACACATAAACATAGTAATGCTGTTCCTGGAAGCACTTTAAAGATGTATTGCATCGTTTTTTGTGGTGGTCTCTAGTATTAATGAATGCCCTTTGCCCGGTTTTGGTGAAAAAAATGTTTTAGTACTCCTGTTTCAAACGGTTATAGTTTGGTGGAGGAGATGTAGTGTCTGGAGAATGACAGGTTCTCAGCTATGCTAGTCACAGGCTACAATCATTCAAAGCCCATATGGTCATAGTACACCAAATAAAATATTTAAATGTTCTAAACAAACACACCTACTTACACAGATTTTCCTAGGTGAATGTGTGCTGCAAAGAGAGTAATCACAAATATGCCATGGCTTTTTCTAAGTAACAAACTTACAAACAAATTCGGAGTGACCTATCATACAGTATTTAAAAAAGAGCAAGTACTAAACAGTTTCTCTGGGAATGGCACCTTTAAAGACAGCATCAGATCATCCACTTCAAACTACACAGTAGAAAAACAGCAGAAATTATAATTTGATAATGACATCTCCCTAACTTTTTTCCATCAGTGGATGGTACTGTCTTCAATATCCCTCATTTAGCTGCAATGAAGTTTGATTGTGCACAACACACGCAAAAAGGTCCTCTGACATCACGAGGACACACCCTGCAATTCTCTTTTTATAATTAGGACCCATCGCACCAACACACAACACAATAAGAGCATCACTGCATTGTCCCTCAGCATCATCCTCCATCTTTGTCTTTTTTACATGATATCAGTATGCACAGGGGCCACTGCTGAATGGCCTCTACTGGACCACGTGGTACAACAACCAGTCTCTTGACTACGGCTCACAGTCTTTTATCTACTATGAGAACATGCTTCTGGGAGTCCCTCGCATGAGGCAGATAAAGGTGAAGAAGAATTCCTGCAAGGTTCACAAAGACTTTGAGAATATGATCCTGGACTGCTTTGACGTCTACAATGACAAGAAAGAGGAGGAGGAAGTGTTTGGTCTGATCAATGGGACCGCGTGAGTACAGTTTTCACTGGTTAACTTGAAGGTGCTTTTTGTAAGGAATTTATGGTACGTAATTCTGAAAATGGTGTTGGTATAATAATAATAATAATAATAATAATAATAATAATAATAATAACAATCTTTACTTGTATAGCAAAATTCATACATACAATATGCAGCTCAAAGTGCTTTACAGTTTGGCAAGAACACCACAAGACAACATTTCCTGCAGTCCAGTGGCGCCGGAGCAGACGAACACAATAACGAAATGATGTAATGATGCAATGCCCCGTTAATGCGGGCTCTTGCGTTACATAATAATGCAATGTCACAATGACGCAATGCCCCATTTATGCAGGCTCTTGTGTGGCGGATAAAAGGCAATGTCACAACGACGCAATGCCCCGTTGATGCTGGCTCTTGCGTGAACAGTCCTTGTAAACCAGAGGCGCTAGAACAACGCAATGCCCCATTGATGCCGGCCCGTGCGTAAACACAGGTCAACAGTTTTTGTAATCCAGAGGCGCTAGAACTACGCAGTGCCCCGTTGATGCCGGCTCTTGCGTGAACACAGGTCAACAGTCCTTGCAATCCAGAGGCGCTAGAACAAGGGAAGTTAATTGAGGAGCAATTGGGTTGTTAGTGTCCCCAGGGAGCAACAGGGGTGAGAAAAACTCCCTATTTGTTAGATTTGTAGGAATTCAAGGAAGAAACCTCAGGTATCAGTGAGGAAAACTCCCTGTTCTCTAGGAAGAAACCTCAGGCAGAACCATGTCCCCCAGGGGAGCCCATCTGCCGGGGCTGGTAACGAGAAGTCTCTGACTGCCTGAAGGGCCTTTGATCTGAGCAGGGAAGTCTGTCTGAAGGGATTTTGATCCGTGCAGTTAGGTATAGGCAAGGTTGAACAGGTAGGTCTTTAGTTGTCGTTTGAAGGCATTGATGAATTCTGTTTCTCTGATGTGCTGTGGTAGGGCATTCCATCTCTTTGGGGCGTAGTATGAGAAGGCTGATTCCCTGATCCTTTTGCGTGGTGTGTCTAGAATCCTCAGGAGACTAACATCCGCGGATCTAAGGGCTCGTGCAGGGGTGTAAGAGGATAATGGGTCAGTAATACAGCATGGGGCAAGGCCATTTACAGCTTTGAATACTAGTAGTAGTACTTTGAAGGCAATTCTGTAAGATACGGGTAGCCAGTGTGGTTCGGCCAGTACCGAGGCTTGTTACCTGTTCTCTGACATGTTAGTTTAGGTTACCTAGACTGGGGAGAAGAGCTTCACATTTATCTTTAGGGCCAATAAGCAGTAGTTCAGTTTTGTTTTTGTTTAATTTTAGAAAGTTATTGCTCATCCAATGTGTGACAGCTAACAATCAGGAGGAGAAGTACGACATCAGAGATTAAGGAATAATGTTAAATTAAAATACTGATTTCAGGGATAAGTACAGCCAGAATATTAACATATTAAAAGTTAATTTCTAGCCTGCAAATTATGTTTATGTTTTGATTTTGTGTTTTGCCTCTTGCAACATGCTTTACAGTATTTTGAAATTCATCACCGTACCAGTTTTGGCCACAATCCTTCATAAAGCACCTTGAAATGTATACATACATTTAATGCATACATTTAATAATTATTCTCTATTATTAATCTCTATTAATATTAATCTCTATATTAATGCTGTCGCTATCTGTCCTTTACAGCTGGCAGTACCACCCAGAGAAGTCAATCAAAGGCTCCAGTCATTGGGGCCTGCTCACAACTTACAGTGGAGCAGGCTACTACCAGGACTTAGGGAAAACCAGACAAGAGAGCGAGGAGTTTTTGGAAACGCTGAAGACCAACCTGTGGTTAGACCGAGGAACCAGAGCAGTCTTCATTGACTTTTCAGCATACAATGCCAACATTAATTTGTTCTGTGTTATCAGGTACAAGGGGCTCATATCGTGACTGAAACCTGACAAACCTGTGCTCATCAATAATTGGGCTCAGAAAGATAAAAAACAAAACACAGATGCACTGTTTGTCTTGCATGTTGTTTTGTGACAACAAGCACTCAATTTATAGAATATAATTTGTACTGTCTGATTTGACTGATTTGTCTACAAATCTACAAGCACCATAGATAGATAGATAGATAGATAGATAGATAGATAGATAGATAGATAGATAGATAGATAGATAGATAGATAGATAGATAGATAGATAGATAGATAGATAGATAGATAGATAGATAGATAGATAGATAGATAGATAGATAGATAGATACTTTATTGATCTGATAAGGAATTAATAACAGGTGCCTGATATTTGATACTACAACATCTACCAGACCAAACTCTAACATATGACCTCTCTTCATCCCAGACTCGTGGTTGAATTTCCAGCCACTGGAGGGGCAATACCATCCTACCAGATCAGGACGGTGAAGCTGATTCGCTACATCACCACCTGGGACTACTTTATCATTGGCTGTGAGATGGTGTTCTGCGTGTTTATCCTCTACTACATTGTGGAGGAGGCACTGGAGCTCCGCATCCACAAGCTCTCTTACTTCAACAGCATCTGGAACATTCTGGATGTGGTGGTCATCCTGGTGAGAATATTGACAACGAATTGTTGCCTCACTTCAGTGTAAAGAATCCATATAGAAGTATACAAGCGCACATATAAATATCTGACAAACCAGTTGTTCTGAATTTTGAACTACTTTATGACTTTACGATCTGTCCTCCACAGCTTGCACTTGTTGCCATTGTTTTTAATGTTTTCCGTACCCTCAAAGTGGACAACTTACTTGGGAAGCTTTTGGAGCAGCCTGATATCTATGCTGATTTTGAGTTTCTGGCATTTTGGCAAACACAGTACAACAATATGAATGCTGTGAATTTGTTCTTTGCCTGGATCAAGGTGAATGCAAATATTTTGCACAAATATTTTTAGCTCTTTTACATAATCATTACATCACAATCATTCATGAACATTCATAACCAGTGTTTTCTCAATCATTCAAATTTTAAATGAAACAAAATTTTAATCGAACTAAACTAATGGTGAATTGTTTTGAAAACTTGTAGATATTCAAATACATCAGCTTTAATAAGACCATGACGCAGCTGTCCTCCACTCTCGCTCGATGTGCTGCGGACATTCTGGGCTTCGCCGTCATGTTCTTCATCGTTTTCTTCGCCTACGCCCAGCTCGGATATTTGCTTTTTGGGACAGAGGTTGAATCCTTCAGCACATTTAATAAATGCATGTAAGAAAGGTGGCACAATAATTGATTTTAGTTACAAGTGATTTGTTATGGTTCTGATGATCCACTGTAGAGAATGCATACAGTTCCCAACATTGTCAATGTTTTTATATTTATTAAATTAGATTTTCTTTGTGCTATGTCACTGTGTTCTTAGATTCACTCAGTTCAGAATCATTCTTGGAGACTTTGACTATGACGGCATTGAAAGAGCCAATCGTGTCCTCGGGCCGATATATTTCTTCACCTATGTGTTCTTTGTCTTCTTTGTCTTGCTGGTAAGCCTTGTTGTTTCACTGAGATTTTTTTTTCTGAGGAATAATCTCTACAACTGATCTGTGATTTTTAATTCTGCACTTTCTTCCTCTCTAAGAACATGTTCCTGGCCATTATTAATGACACCTATTCAGAAGTGAAGGAGGAGTTAGCATCCCAAACGGATGAGGTCCAGATTACTGATATCATTAAACAGGTCAGCTATGTTTATAAACCATCCATTTTACATATCTTCAGTAATGTCAATGTCATGGTTCAGTGATGTGACTTTGCTCACTCAAATCACTCATTTGGTGATGGAATTGTAATTGCAGAGCTACATGAAGACTTTCATGAAGCTGAAACTCAAGAAGGAGAGAATTTCTGATGTTCAAAAGGCCCTACGATCTGGGTCTGAGGAACTGGAGTTCAAAGACTTCAGAGAGACTCTAAAAGAGTAAGTCACCTCACAAATTTGGCAATCTTTTTTTTTTTTTGTTCTTTGGCAAAGGCTACTTTTAATTTAGTGTGTGTGAATCTACCGTGTTTCCTGCCCAGGATGGGACATGCAGATCATGAGATTTCAGCAGCTTTTGCCAAATTTGACAGAGATGGAAACAATATTTTAGACAAGGATGAACAGGAGCGGATGAAGCAGGAACTAGAGGAGAAGAGGGTGGGTCAGCATAAAAATTGTCTCAATAATGTTAAAATTCATAATTTTTGTATGGTTTGTCATAGCGGTGCCTTAGAGACTTTTAAAAGTATTAATTGTGAGACTTATTTGAAGTCACTGCATTTGTTTGTCATAGGATGCGCTGAATGCAGAGCTTAATAACCTTGGGAAAAATATGGGCTCCAGCAACAAACCTTCTGAGAATGCTGATGGAGGCAATAACTCTACTGTCACTCAAGAGGAGTTTCAAATGTACGAATAAAAAAAGCTGTGGTATAAAAAGCACATCACACACTGAATGAATTAAGTGTCTCGGATAACTTCTGAACAAACTAACAAGCTCTTAGTAGTAACCAGTTATATATCAAATTTGTTAGCCATGGTCACTTGTAAAGCACTTGATTTCCCTAAAAATGGTACAAATGGTCATCTCTGTAAGAATAGTTGAAACAGCTGGTGACAAAACTGACCCGCACTAATGTAGTAACATATTATTAAGGGCTGCACAGTATTTTCAATAAGGCATTTACATTGTCACTATATGCGTCTATTTAAGGCTGGTCAGACAGGTTGTTCAACTGGAATGCGCTGTGACGACCATTATGTCAAAGACGGATGCAGTCACGGCGAAACTGGAACTTAAGAGCGGCAACAAAGGGAGTATGGGGAAAGGCCGAAATGATGTGAGCATTGTTGACATTTCATTTCATTACCGAGAATTTCACCACCAAGACAACACAATGCTTTTTCCTGTTAAATCTAATTTAAAACAGTGACACACTAAGTGTGCAAAGTGTACAAAGCATAAAATTGTTACTCTGATTTGTAATAGTATCTATTTTTGTAAAACATATAAATAATATTTTAGTTTACAACAATAGGATCGCTTAGAAGAATGTGTAGGGAGTGTTTAATGTTGCTTAGCATATGGCCCACTTCAGTAACAATTACCCTTGACTGTTGTTCCTACCTTCTGTTCAAGGACGAGAGATCTACATCAGATGGCAATGTACTGGTCAACGTGGACAAAAGCCTCAAGGAAAGGTTGCCATCCTGGTCTCTGAACGGTCCTGAGGGCAGTACTGCTGCTAATCGTCTGTATCCCAATATAGAAAGACTAAAATCTTTTGAGAACAACAATTCAACACAACCCTGAAAAAAACAATCAAACTAAATAAACATGGCCGACTGCTCTATAATACAGCATTATGTACATAAGTAAAAATAGTGGCCTTTACATTTGAGCTTTTGGTTGCCCTTTCATTCTTAGCTATTATGAATCAATATTGAAATCACTGAATTTACACACAACCTAAGCCAAAATTGTAATTTCTGAATGTACACACAATGTATTGCTCTAGGAAGTTCAAATAATAGATCTGTAGCAGATATCAGGTATGTACTATACTGTGTCTTATAAAATCACTAATAGTCTGTATTTAAATACTACTTATATTAACATGTCTGGAGCTAAAGGCTTGAATGATAAGGGGAGGTATTTGCTCAGTGTTTTTGTAAAGAGAATAGTACAAGCTGCTTATTTTATCCTCTTGAATGCCCTTCATTCATCAAACCAATATAGATGAGTAGGCCTATATAATGTAACCTATTGTGAACATGAATTTACTACAATAGACAGGTAGACGTGTATGAACTTGTCTTGGCTTGCACCGTACGTTTATAAATGCGGCCAGCATGGTGCAGAGTGGTACCTTGTGTTATGTAGCTATAGATTACATGTTGGCAAATGTCCTACCGTGGAAATAATGCATGTAGAGCATGTATGTACTACACAGGAAAAGTTATTTGTGGCACAATTGTTATGGCATATGAAATAAAGTACCTTCATTGCAAAAGTGGTAACATGACATATTGATCCATGATGAGTCTTCAGCAATGTTTTATTTATCTAAATTACTTATGTTAAAACACACCCACAGGCGTGCGCACTCACACTCACACATAAAAGAAAACATGGCTTTAAACAACAAATACAAGTGCCCTCCTTTTATTTTTACACAACTTTTAAGTTGCAGCTTTTCAGTCATGTTTTGCGTTTAGACAAAAAAAAAAAAAAAAAACGACATCCAATTGTCAATTTAAGGACACATCTCCTTTGATACAATGGATTCTTTTATCAAATTCTTTGAAGTAATCCAACAGTTCAGCCATTTACATTCAATTCATTTTGCAACCTCAACAACACATTTTTAAAAACATGCAGTTCACCCAAACCAACTCACACCCTGGTTAAGAGCTGAAACTACAAAAAGGCTGTACAACTGGTCACCACCTCTCTAATATTGACTTGAGACTGCAAATGATGCGTTCACTGACCTATTAAAATTAAGGCTTCTTTGTAAATTACAATGAATTGATTCAATATGTCAGTCACGCAAATCTGTACCAGTGTGCTATGTACAGCATTTCATTTGTAGAACTGATGACAATGAAGAGTGCATGCTTTGAAAAAAAACTTACGGTCACACAGTGTTATCAAAGGGTTATATACATGTTTGCCCTTGCTAACTTAAGTCCATGGCGAACGCTTATTAAAAGATGTCAGCTAAACAGTAGCTAAAAAATCTGATGATGAAATGTGTCAACTGAGGTTGAGGAAGCTAAATACAGACAATGGCACGTAGAAATCCAGATACACCGTGACATTTACAAGAAACGGGTGCTCAGAAGAGTGCCGTATCTTACATTATTTCACTAGATTGGGAGAATAAGTGATTTTAGTACAAAATAAAGTGTTGGGGCATGAAGCAATGTTATCTTCAGCTCGTAGGGGGAAATGTTTTTTTTTTTTTATATTAAAAAGCGTTACTACAGCATTTATAACTAAACAATTTCAAACATTTCTACTAAATGTACCAGTGCAAACCCTGTCTCCAAATCTCTTGCCACCTGCCAGAGCACATGAAGTCATAAAGTCATACAAGCGGGGAAAACGCTTTTCACCCTGTCTTTGCCTCTTCTTATTCACTGAAAAGCAATGAGGCAGCAAGAAAAAAAAAAAAAAACAAAAGTAGATTTTCTTTTCTACAGACATGTGTCAGCCAATGAAGTCCATTTTCCCAATTTATGGCACCAAGTCCCATTTAAGCCCTCCAAAACAGTGAGTGTCTCCACAAAAACTTTTGCTCGGTTTTACTCTTTCCACCATGAGGTGGTGGTGTAAACCTGGTCTCAGCATCGCCGTATTTCTATGTGGGGCCAGTTTCCACTAGGGAGTCTAGCAAACTGCGTTTGGGCCAGGCCCCGGTCACTGGGTCTGGTAGCCAGCCATCCCGAAGCTGGGCTGGTTGGACATCACAGGGCCGGGTTGAGGCTGAGAAGGCTGCGTCCCAAATCCTCCCATCCACGCTGGGGACTGAGATTGTCTGCTGGCAGGGGGAGACAGGGAGCTGGGGTTTAGGAGAGCATAGGACTACAATATGTCAAATATTACCCTTATATTCAATTGTATGTTTACAGTATTAAATATGATTTTGTCACCTTGGCATGTTCTGTGCAGCTGCCAGTATGGAGTCTCTATGAGGACAGCAACAGAGCATGTGTTCTTTTTTAATACTAAAACACTCAAAATACTTCTAAGAAAAGTATGAAAGCATGAAAAGTAGATTTCTTTTGTGAAGGAATTATTTACATAAAAGTTATATGTGTGTATGTATGTATATATGTTATGCCAGACATGTACATCTTTCCCCAAGAAACGACATCATCATTGTGAACAAAACACTATGGACCTCATGTCAAGCTACACTGTAAACTCCTCTTGGACTCACTTTAGTTACTTTCAAACATTAACGGATTGCCACAATGCTTTTCAGTTTATGTTGTACAACTCCATTTGCCCATGATTCGAGCTCTTAAACCAACAGACATAATAATACCACAACATTGGGCAAAGGTTTGTATTTATATAGCGCTTTCATATACTCAACCCATGCATTTTACAGCGATCGCCTCACATTCACACACACCGATGGCCAAAGGCTTGGGATTACTTGCATATGTGACTGTAATTCCACAAATACTGACCCACTCCATTGGTCAGTCCTTAAAGGTGTTATTTCTCAAGAAACTGTTTTGTACTTGCTCTTTTTGAAATATGATAGGTCACTTTCACACGCATGCTGCCTGTGAAAATATTCTTCTACCCCGATTGCCTTCATTAGTCAATGAAAGAAAATAAATGAAAAAAGAAGTGACTAAGAAAAAGGGAAACAAAGTGACGCAAGTTTGTTAAATAGAAAAAGCCATGCCATATTTGTGATTACCAGAGGAGTCTTGTTGCAGCACACATTCACCTAGCAAAATATAGGTAAGTGTGTGTTTGTTTAGAAAGTTTAATTCTTCTACTTGGTGTGCTATAACCCAATGGGCTTTCAATGATGGTAGTCTATGACTAGCATAGCTCAGAACATGTCATTCTCTGCCCTCCAAACCAAACTAGAAGAGCCTGAAATCCAGGAGCACCTCATCATTTTTTTTTACTAAAACCAGCTCACAGAGCATTCATTAATACTAGAGACCACTGCAAAATTAATGAAAAAACGATGCAATGACACCTTTCAAATACTTTTATTTTCTGTATTTTTATTATACTTCATTTCATTTTGTACAGAGGGTCTGGACCAGACACCGTCAGAAACGATTTGTTGGAGGTGTGGACTCTGCTGAAGTTTAAAAAAAAGTGCCTCTGCCTCTACCCAATCGCTAACGCCTGGTCGTCACGTATGCAATTAGCCTACCTACGCAGTACAATTCAAATGTAGCACACAAGGTCAACGTCAAGGCTAACAAACACACCCTCTGTTCGCTGATTGGATCGGTCTTGCTGGGCCCGACTAAATGACCCTCAAAAGATTCCGGTCCAGACCCTCTGTACAAAATGAAATAAAGTACGAGGAGCGGGTTTACCAGGCTATACTTTTATAGCGTGGACAGGAAAAGGCAAAATGGTATACTCACTCCATGCCAAAGCCCTGCTGGTTCCATGTCTGGCTGTACATGCCGTAGGAGGGCACCTGCCAGCCGTTGGTCATGTATTGGCCATACTGCTGCTGCGCGTTCCCATACACCTGGTTCCACTGCCCCCACTGGCCGTACTCCATCTGACATTAACGCATTAGGAATCATGAATGAACACTTCTGAGTAGGCCTATATAATGTAACCTATTGTGAACATGAATTTACTACAATAGACAGGTAGACGTGTATGAACTTGTCTTGGCTTGCACCGTACGTTTATAAATGCGGCCAGCATGGTGCAGAGTGGTACCTTGTGTTATGTAGCTATAGATTACATGTTGGCAAATGTCCTACCGTGGAAATAATGCATGTAGAGCATGTATGTACTACACAGGAAAAGTTATTTGTGGCACAATTGTTATGGCATATGAAATAAAGTACCTTCATTGCAAAAGTGGTAACATGACATATTGATCCATGATGAGTCTTCAGCAATGTTTTATTTATCTAAATTACTTATGTTAAAACACACCCACAGGCGTGCGCACTCACACTCACACATAAAAGAAAACATGGCTTTAAACAACAAATACAAGTGCCCTCCTTTTATTTTTACACAACTTTTAAGTTGCAGCTTTTCAGTCATGTTTTGCGTTTAGACAAAAAAAAAAAAAAAAAGACATCCAATTGTCAATTTAAGGACACATCTCCTTTGATACAATGGATTCTTTTATCAAATTCTTTGAAGTAATCCAACAGTTCAGCCATTTACATTCAATTCATTTTGCAACCTCAACAACACATTTTTAAAAACATGCAGTTCACCCAAACCAACTCACACCCTGGTTAAGAGCTGAAACTACAAAAAGGCTGTACAACTGGTCACCACCTCTCTAATATTGACTTGAGACTGCAATGCGAGTTACAAATGATGCGTTCACTGACCTATTAAAATTAAGGCTTCTTTGTAAATTACAATGAATTGATTCAATATGTCAGTCACGCAAATCTGTACCAGTGTGCTATGTACAGCATTTCATTTGTAGAACTGATGACAATGAAGAGTGCATGCTTTGAAAAAAAACTTACGGTCACACAGTGTTATCAAAGGGTTATATACATGTTTGCCCTTGCTAACTTAAGTCCATGGCGAACGCTTATTAAAAGATGTCAGCTAAACAGTAGCTAAAAAATCTGATGATGAAATGTGTCAACTGAGGTTGAGGAAGCTAAATACAGACAATGGCACGTAGAAATCCAGATACACCGTGACATTTACAAGAAACGGGTGCTCAGAAGAGTGCCGTATCTTACATTATTTCACTAGATTGGGAGAATAAGTGATTTTAGTACAAAATAAAGTGTTGGGGCATGAAGCAATGTTATCTTCAGCTCGTAGGGGGAAATGTTTTTTTTTTTTTATATTAAAAAGCGTTACTACAGCATTTATAACTAAACAATTTCAAACATTTCTACTAAATGTACCAGTGCAAACCCTGTCTCCAAATCTCTTGCCACCTGCCAGAGCACATGAAGTCATAAAGTCATACAAGCGGGGAAAACGCTTTTCACCCTGTCTTTGCCTCTTCTTATTCACTGAAAAGCAATGAGGCAGCAAGAAAAAAAAAAAAAAAAAAAAGTAGATTTTCTTTTCTACAGACATGTGTCAGCCAATGAAGTCCATTTTCCCAATTTATGGCACCAAGTCCCATTTAAGCACTCCAAAACAGTGAGTGTCTCCACAAAAACTTTTGCTCGGTTTTACTCTTTCCACCATGAGGTGGTGGTGTAAACCTGGTCTCAGCATCGCCGTATTTCTATGTGGGGCCAGTTTCCACTAGGGAGTCTAGCAAACTGCGTTTGGGCCAGGCCCCGGTCACTGGGTCTGGTAGCCAGCCATCCCGAAGCTGGGCTGGTTGGACATCACAGGGCCGGGTTGAGGCTGAGAAGGCTGCGTCCCAAATCCTCCCATCCACGCTGGGGACTGAGATTGTCTGCTGGCAGGGGGAGACAGGGAGCTGGGGTTTAGGAGAGCATAGGACTACAATATGTCAAATATTACCCTTATATTCAATTGTATGTTTACAGTATTAAATATGATTTTGTCACCTTGGCATGTTCTGTGCAGCTGCCAGTATGGAGTCTCTATGAGGACAGCAACAGAGCATGTGTTCTTTTTTAATACTAAAACACTCAAAATACTTCTAAGAAAAGTATGAAAGCATGAAAAGTAGATTTCTTTTGTGAAGGAATTATTTACATAAAAGTTATATGTGTGTATGTATGTATATATGTTATGCCAGACATGTACATCTTTCCCCAAGAAACGACATCATCATTGTGAACAAAACACTATGGACCTCATGTCAAGCTACACTGTAAACTCCTCTTGGACTCACTTTAGTTACTTTCAAACATTAACGGATTGCCACAATGCTTTTCAGTTTATGTTGTACAACTCCATTTGCCCATGATTCGAGCTCTTAAACCAACAGACATAATAATACCACAACATTGGGCAAAGGTTTGTATTTATATAGCGCTTTCATATACTCAACCCATGCATTTTACAGCGATCGCCTCACATTCACACACACCGATGGCCAAAGGCTTGGGATTACTTGCATATGTGACTGTAATTCCACAAATACTGACCCACTCCATTGGTCAGTCCTTAAAGGTGTTATTTCTCAAGAAACTGTTTTGTACTTGCTCTTTTTGAAATATGATAGGTCACTTTCACACGCATGCTGCCTGTGAAAATATTCTTCTACCCCGATTGCCTTCATTAGTCAATGAAAGAAAATAAATGAAAAAAGAAGTGACTAAGAAAAAGGGAAACAAAGTGACGCAAGTTTGTTAAATAGAAAAAGCCATGCCATATTTGTGATTACCAGAGGAGTCTTGTTGCAGCACACATTCACCTAGCAAAATATAGGTAAGTGTGTGTTTGTTTAGAAAGTTTAATTCTTCTACTTGGTGTGCTATAACCCAATGGGCTTTCAATGATGGTAGTCTATGACTAGCATAGCTCAGAACATGTCATTCTCTGCCCTCCAAACCAAACTAGAAGAGCCTGAAATCCAGGAGCACCTCATCATTTTTTTTTACTAAAACCAGCTCACAGAGCATTCATTAA
This sequence comes from Coilia nasus, assembly GCA_027475355.1. NCBI lineage: Eukaryota > Metazoa > Chordata > Actinopteri > Clupeiformes > Engraulidae > Coilia > Coilia nasus. The sequence continues at coordinate 6,591,032 of CM050204.1, read as the reverse complement.
TACTAGAGACCACTGCAAAATTAATGAAAAAACGATGCAATGACACCTTTCAAATACTTTTATTTTCTGTATTTTTATTATACTTCATTTCATTTTGTACAGAGGGTCTGGACCAGACACCGTCAGAAACGATTTGTTGGAGGTGTGGACTCTGCTGAAGTTTAAAAAAAAGTGCCTCTGCCTCTACCCAATCGCTAACGCCTGGTCGTCACGTATGCAATTAGCCTACCTACGCAGTACAATTCAAATGTAGCACACAAGGTCAACGTCAAGGCTAACAAACACACCCTCTGTTCGCTGATTGGATCGGTCTTGCTGGGCCCGACTAAATGACCCTCAAAAGATTCCGGTCCAGACCCTCTGTACAAAATGAAATAAAGTACGAGGAGCGGGTTTACCAGGCTATACTTTTATAGCGTGGACAGGAAAAGGCAAAATGGTATACTCACTCCATGCCAAAGCCCTGCTGGTTCCATGTCTGGCTGTACATGCCGTAGGAGGGCACCTGCCAGCCGTTGGTCATGTATTGGCCATACTGCTGCTGCGCGTTCCCATACACCTGGTTCCACTGCCCCCACTGGCCGTACTCCATCTGACATTAACGCATTAGGAATCATGAATGAACACTTCACTTGTTTTACTTCAACACACTGAAATAATATATCATTTAATTACAATATATTCTAATATAATAATGATATATATATTTTTTTTGATATGTTTATGTTATGTTTATTATTGTAAGCAAGGCTTTTTTCCCCAAAGTAACAATCAATCCTATTGACATACAATACATAATTTGCAAAGCCTTGTAATAGCAACCTAATTAATCTACTCCTTTGCACAACAAATGACTATAACATCACACCTGAGATTAAAAAGATAAGCCTAAAGATTTACAAGCACTTCATGTAAGATTAACCTGTGCCTGTGCCTTACCTGTGGGACATTTTTGGCCATGTCTGGCGCCTCCTTGCCCCAGTAACACTTGACCATGTGTCCCTCGATGGCCGTCCCATTCACTGAGACGATGGCGTGAGCAGCACTCTCATGGGTGGAAAACCTAATAGCACAAAGCAGCAGAACAAATAAAGCAATTGTGTATGACAGAACATCATCTTTTACACACATTTCACTGTTTTCAACTCATTATTGTACATTTTATGCTATTTTTATATAGTATTGTAATTTCGTTTGAAGAGACAAGTAATGAAGCAACATTTCAAGAGTTAAGTCGCCTCGACACCATCATTTGCAAAGGCTTCACCTCTGGTGCAGAGGTACAGCATCATCTAGTGGTCCTTTTGCTTACTACAACAAAAAGGCTGGCAATACAAAGTGATTCACTTTCAATGGGCCTACACACTTTTCTTTCTTCCTTTTTTTAATTCAATAAGAGGCTAGCATCTCAAGTACACTGGCGTCTGTTGGGGACAGACATGTTGGGAACTTCACATTAGTAACTAAAGATTTTAGCGGTAACTGGTGGTTAGCAGATGCTTTTAGCTTTTGAATCCAAGTTGCCCATCACCGGTCTGGGGTGCGTTTCCCAAAAGCATAGTTGCTAACGTTGTTAGCAACTTACTTGGTTCAGACTATGAAGGTACGACAGTGTTTGGGACACAGTCGCACTTTGGTCGTTGGTTAGTTCAACGGTGCATCGTACCATGTTGGTTTAAAGCTAAGTTGGTTGGTTGTTTGGGAAACGCACCCCTGAGCAGTCATATGAACCACTGTGTCACTGCAGCAACCCCATGTGATATGTTAATGGAGACGTGGTAGCGGTGCTGTTAACAGTAGCAGATAGAGAGGGAAAAATACCAGCTGAATTTTAAGAAAATGTTCTAGTACGTTTTAGTTACCACTACATGTCCTTGCCTGCAGGGAAGAGTGTGTCTGGAAATAGTTGCTATACATTTGAAGTCAAGAGCTGTAAAACTACCTGATAAATGAATATCCCTTCTCTGGAAACACCCGGATCTCCATGATCTGTCCGAAGGGTGAAAACGTCTGTCGCATAAGATGTTCTGCAGGTGAGAGGAAGGGCAGATGTTTTTTGTTTTTAAGTCAGAAGTTAAAGTAATTTGTCAGTCACAGCCTAAAACTGGAAAATTGTTCGTCTACATCAAAGATAGGGCTGGGTATCATCTAGGACATGGCGATTCGATACAATTTTCAATACAGGGCTCACGATACGATACGATTTTCGATACAGTGCAATTCAATTTTAATTTGATTCCGATATCGATACATATTACTTTATAATTATTACTCAATGTCATTCACTCAACAAAACCAGACAAATATTATTTATGTCACAGAAAAGGTGCCCAGTCTTACTAGGTACCTGTAGTCAACTTATAAAACTACTGCAAAAGAATACAATATGGCTAATGTACATTTGCACTGAACAAAGTACATTTACTACATTTTGGTTTAGAATCAATAGTGCATTTCTCTGTTCAGTAGCTACTGTGGGTGTATCGATATTAATAGCCAGAATATCGATATGATTTATTAATATAAATAAATATACCATTTATATCATATATATCTCTGTATTGACTTTTTTAGCACAGCAGTAATCAAAGAGCGAAGTGCCGACCTGAGAGTCCAGACTGGATCCCCCCACAGTACACTGTGCAGTTCTGAGGACTTGACTGGTTCACCACATCTTCAAATCTCAGCTGCTTTGAGTTGTCTGAAATGTCAAATTGGCCACATGATTACATATATTAAATACAGTATGGCATGTGCATAACATCTACTAGTGTTTCAATGTGTTGTATGGAATGTTTTTTAGAAATAATAGTTTGACAAACAAAATAGCCACTGCTCCCAATTTATATGAAATGTGTGGAAATCAATTGGCTCACTTGCTCAGAGCAACAGCACACAGATCCTTAAGCAGATTATTCTTTTCATAGCCATTACCTTAGGCTATTGGTGATATTATGTGAAAAAATGTAAGGTTTAGTTTGTATTGTGACAGTGTTGGAATATTACAGCAAAATATTCCTCACTTTTTAGAGAAAACAAAAGATACTTGTGCACCTACAGCACAAAGAGTACCTTTTTAAGACATTTAAGCCTTCCTGACTACAAACCTTACTCTAACAAGACTTAGCACTTTATTATTATTCTATTATTTCCTGAGTCCTAAGTCAATTGTCCTATTGTTGGGTTTGTTTGCTAAGTCGCAGGGTCTAGTTGGTCTGTGAAAATTTCCAGGACATTTTATCAGTAGTGCACCTCAGAATCCCCAGGTGTTTCAGGCCTTTAAGTCACTACACACCCTCCTCTGAGGCGTCACCGCTTAAGGTGATCAATCCTTAGTGTGTGTTCAGTATCCAACCAATATATCCAGGCAGTGTTGTCCTCTAAGAAGTCCCAATTTAGTGACTGTAAACTGGGTAATAGTATGTAAAATAAAGCTAATGCTAAAGCTACCCAGTGGTTTTATACGTCTTTCTATCGAATACTATTTCACTTTTGACAACTCTCCGCTTGCCTGTTTTGCACACACCGCACAAATCCAGGGAGTGGAACTAGCTTGACTATTTCCTTCTCTGTATCCCAATACACCATATGATCCCAGAGGGAGGACCTAGCCTGGCTGTAACATAGCAGCTAACTGTAGAATTTACTGGCAGCTTGCAGACTATGTGCATTACTGTCATCTATTGGACTGAGGTGTGGCTGTCCCTGTTCTGCACCAATAGCCTTTAGTTATACTAAATTTCAACCTTTCCTAACAACCAACCCTGAGTTACTATTCTCAACTAACAACTTTTTTTTAAGAAGAGGCTCAAACTTAACAAACTTGTTTTACTACTGTTTGGAATACACCACATTCTAAATCCTATCTGCCCAGGTGTAACACACACAGCTGACTGCAGCCACTCAAGCAACCACTTAGGAGCCATACAGGCACTCTGGAAGGGCTAGCATAGACCAGCTGGCTACCTTACTCTGCCTCAACAGAAAGCATTTTTTTTTTGGCCCTACTGCCCCTTGAGTGGGCAAGGTTGAGCTCCTAAAGCCCTCTGATGCAAACTGATGCAAACTCTCCACTGTGGGCTTTGTATGACTAAAACACATTTTGTCCTGTGTTCTTTCTTTCACAACATGTTAAGCTCTTTGAGCATCTTGCTCTGTATGAAAAGCACCTCCTAAATAAAGCTTATTATTACTAATACTATAATTGTTATTGTTATTATCACTTACTCTCTGGTACGTTCTTGGGAGCAGGAGGCTTCCGAGTGGCCCAGTTTGTCCTGATCTGCCGGCCGCCCAACCACTGGCCCCCCATGTGCACAATGGCGTTCTCCGCATCCTAAGATCAACGGAAAACACAGCTTCATGACTGGGCTCTAAACACAGTGTCCAATTGTAAGATGAACGATCTGAGCTGCGCTGAGCTGAAATTTATTATTCTGTAATTTCCCTTTGGGATGATTAAAGTCCATCTATGCAGTGTGAACTAAAACGGGTTCTGAAACGTCATCTACTCAGGCTATTTGTTAAGTTCTGAACGCTACAGACAACAATCTGGGTACTACTGACCGTTACAGTGAAGCCATTTTGGCATTGGTACTATACTATCTGAGAAAGTCTATATCTTTACTGTGAAATGATGTAAGAGAATAAACAGAAATAGAAATAACCTTCACTCTGTGTTGCTGCTCTGGAGCCTTACCAGTTTGTTATAGAAGGACACAAATCCATACCCCTTAGATTTCCCCGTAGTCATATCCTTCACCACACGTGCATCCCTGTAGGGACAGGGCAGAGCACAGTCAGGGGGACTCATCACCAGTGTCAGCAAGAGTTTTTAAATAAGGAACCACACACACACTGCACTGAGAATCACTCCTTTGGCCAAAATGCTTAGCCAGCTAAAGCTATCTCCACCATGTTTCCCCTTCTCTCTGAACACTGATGCAAGGCTTCATTTGAAAAGAAAAAGCAACGAAAAAACAAAAGTATGTACACATGCAACCTACACTACTGATTCATCTTGCTTGTTTGTTTTTAAACAATATTTAGTATTTACATTTTCTTACATTCAACAGTGCCAGCTTTAGCCCTGAATATTACAATATTAATCCTTTGAAATCATACATGTCATTTTTTTTTTTAACTAGTAACCATGCATTTCTACATTTTGCTGACGATTCTCAGCCTACCAGCAGAATACAGAATATATATGCATGTCTATTGTAAATAGAAATATCAAAGAGAAAAAAAGGAATTAAACGGCATACATGGCCTGTTATTAGATTTCTTTATTTTTCCTGGTCAATTCGTTACCACCAATATGGAGTTTGGGAAGCTGCAAATTTCGAAAAATTGACATTTTCAGAATGTTTGGAGAGTCAAAAACTAGAATCAACATCATCTAGGCAAAACCATCATTAAATAACATTTCTTTTTTTAAAGCACAAGTGTAGTTAAAGGGAAAATACTTGGATTTGGTTAAAAAAAATTCTACACTACGCAAATGGTTAATAACAATATTATTGCAGTATATAAAAATATAAGAAGAATGAATAAGATGGAATAATAAAAAAAATCTACATCTGAGTTTTCCAGTGTGCACAGTTCCTTTGCTGTAAGCCTTCAAGCTCCTGTCCATTCCTATGAGCATTCTGTAAAATAACCAGAGCGCTATTACTGGGCTGACACTTACAGCTGCGAGCACTGACAGTTGTTCAGCTTGTACAGTCACAATAAAAAAGCAGAGCTGCCTTTAGCAATGTTAAATAACATTCAAAGATACTTACCATTCTCTAAAAGTGTCAAAACAGCATGGAGAGAAGGACTACACAAACACATTTAGCATTATAGTGCTTTGTTATGTAAAGAATTACACTCGGTTAGATAGGAGCTTCCCAAATGTCAGTTTTCTGAGTTTGAATCCTAGATGGGCTGGTTTTCATACGACTATGCATCTGTGTGTATCGCTCAGTCATTTTCATGTGTAGGCCCATTCTTGTAGGTCACAAGAAATAACCTGCTCGGTAGATCGGAGAGGTGACAGAGCATAGCAGGTCCTGTCTGAGCCCAGAGTACTGGCCCTATGACAACCAACATTTGTTTTTGCTAGTCTAACAAGTTAAATACTAAATAGCTTAGTAGGAAATGCTGATATCCCCATACAAGGTATAGTTCAGGCAGTAGAGTAAGTCTTCAGTTCTATACACGAAGGACCAAAGAGTGAAATTATATTGCATTTGTGAGAACTTTACATAAAGGTGAGAACATATTAAAAGAATTTACCCAAATCCTACAAAACCTACCATTTATCAGGGGTTACAGAGATTCGTTGAAATTAACTTGTCTGACCTCAGAAACACCTGACCTCTCAATCAGAGACGTATGAAAGGTGCAGTGTAGAACTTACGAGATTTTTCCAAATGGTGCAAATGCGGCTTTGATGTCTTCAGTGGTTATCTCTGGACTCAAATCACCCACAAACACATGGAAGTGATCTGGAATGAAAGAACACATGCCGAGGTTGTGCTGGTCAAATATGTGAAAAGTGCAGGCAATCAAAAAACAGCAAATGCTTCAATGAGAAGTATATGTTTTGTTGACAACACTGGTACTTACTGGATGTATCTTTCTTTTGGCTACTTGGCGTTGTGGCCCAATTTACCTTCACCTCCTTTAAAGATAATACATTCCTTTAGAGTGCTAAACACTGAAACATCACTGGTGACCAATTTTAAGCTCCTACCCAATACTTAACAACACACTTAACCAATAAAAGGCAGCTGCACATGACAATGCATGATCAATTTGTGATGGTTTTAAACGTAATTCAACTAGAAATTAATCGTTGGCTCCACAGAGTGCAACACACAGTTTAGATTAGTAATAATAATAATAACATTTAAATCTCAAGGTCATACTGCTGAAACTGATATGTATAAAGCCCACTGCATACAAAGTCCTATTCGACACAATATAAATATTCATACAGCACATTAGCGTGTAACACTGAAAACTGTTTAAGAAATAGCAGTCTATGAACTCTGAGAGTTTTTAGCTAAATATAAAAATTTGACATGTATTGACATTTATTTGTAAGTTTGACTGAGGTGGTATGTGGATCTGGACTCTTGAGAGCCAGAGATGATTTTTTTTCTACTCTAGAGATGACGAAGGCAGAAAATAACAGTTAAAAATTCCTGTACCTTCCCAAGGATCTTCCGTCCGTTCATGGCTGCCAGTGCAGCGGCAGCATCCCTATGCTCAAAGAACTCCACAAAGCAATACGGGTCATTGCTTGTATGCTGCAAAACATGCAGATAAGTCACTGTAATAGGTAAGGGTTCACACTAGAGGAAACACAATAATTACAATGAATGCCACATACATTTACATGCACACAAGTACAAGACTGTGTAAAGGAATACTACTGTGTAAACCAATACTACTAACTAATTCTGCTTTCAAACACTATCTGTTTCAAATATTTTAAACCTTATACATGGGTTTTATACAGTTTTAAAAAGTCACTGCAATACTCCTAAATTCATCATCATAATTACAATACACTGGCATGTAACCAAACAGATGTTTTTCAGAATTTTACACAATTTTGTAGATATTATCAACCATTGCAAACAATAAATTGAAGCCAAAACTGTAAGCTGTGTCCCACCAAAAGCAGACACAATATTATATCTTACCTCTGTTATCATTTTACAGCTTTTACAGGGTCCGATCTGTGTGAACAACTGAAGAATTAAATTCTCCGTGACATCTCTTGACAGGTTTCCAACATATCTTCGAATGAAATAGAAAACAGAAACATATAAACCTCAAGTAATGAGCAGTCTTACAGGCTATTTCTAGCATCACTTAGAACTATAGACTGTAGGCCCACCTCCAACGAATAAAATGTTAATCTTATATGAACTACACTTAAATATGAACAATATCTCGTGTCGTTGGGGTGAGTGTAAGGACAAGGCAAGAATGAACCCTTTTCATAAAAAGGTTTCATTAATGAACTCAGGCGCTAGGTGACTAAACTGGTCTGATGTTACAATTAATAACTTGCTGAAATGCTGTTGTTCTCTGTAGGCCGAATATCAGAGACACCAAAGTTAGCTAGTGACTGCTAATAATATTGCCTAGCTGGTTGCGACAATCCAACTCTAGCTGACAGAGGCCAACCATAAAAAACAGCCAACATTAAACACCATCAGAGTTGGGGGAATAATAATGGAATGATGACAAACATTTTGGATCTAAAAAACATAATGTGACAGTTGCGCATAAGGATGAACTTCTTCAGTTAGCCTGGTTGTAAGCATGACATTTAGCATTTCTAGCTGGCTTGCTAATGTAACCAATGAAGCGAGCGGGCTGTCAAGCTCGTAATGAATGTGTCACTGTATGCGGGATTTGTGGTGTCATGTTAACAGCAAAAAACTGCTTATAACTAGCAGCTACCCTGTTCTATATCTTTGGAGTATTATAGCGGATTAACTAAACTACACTGCTAACAGAAATAGCAAGCTAATGTCATTCTCTGTAGATAAACAGAACATGCATAAATCATGTTTATAAATTGTTGGTCCCATGCCCTCGTCTATTGTATTTCACAACCAAGCTCCGAGCTGTATCTATGTGCTTAGATATGACAACATAATATGCTAGCTGCCTAACCTAAATTGTTTATAGGCTGACATAAGAGTATAACATAGCTAACGTTAACATTAGCTGGCCAGCTAATAAGCTGGTCTGCTATGATGACTACTCAGGGACCTCGGTTTGGTTTTCTGTCTATTGCCCTGTGAGCTACTTACAGTGTTTTAGGGTGGCTTTCGTCTTCCATGCTCAGATACCGATAGGTGTATTATTACAAACTGTTATTACTTGTGAGTCTCTTGGCTATCACCAACAATAGTCTTGTATTTCACCAAGGTAACGTAGCGCTTAATGTAGAAAATGGCGGAAACCGGTAGGTCAGAAAACTCAGACCAAATAAGCACATGCGCAGAACTGTGTTTGAGAAAAATAATTACAATGTAACAATCGCGGTGGTAAACATAGCATGTATACAACTGCTACTGTAACATAATGTGCGAAGGGCTGTTGTTTTGTAACCTAAATTTTACCTCTAATATACCTGCTCAGTGTTTGAAAGCAGACCAAGGGAAGAGAATGGGAGGTAATGAAAACGTTCTTGCAATACCTTAATGGATCAATGTATTCACAGAAGAGCTTTATTATCTTGATGTGATTTCTAAAGACATCATTAAAAAGTATACATTTTAACCGAAACAACACTGTCAACAGAGAACATGCTGACTAGAGAATTGCTATGAGAATATTTTCTGCCCGTGTCCTGGAGATGTCACTTAGTTTCTTTGGCCATGTTTGCCAACAAAACTTTAACCACAGCATATAAAGTTGTAAATAAGCCTAATTCTTTGGATATGTCAAACTGAAAGACGTGGAAATGGAAAACTCAAACGCCTATTTACTGAAACAACATACAAAAAATACTTTGCGTCAGGTTCCATTGTAAATGTTCCGGCTGCCGATAGGCTACTGCAATGGAAGGTTGACTGATATTTTGACATCAAATCAAATACCGGTACATTCCACTATAAGCATGGTCTAATCAAGGAGGTGAACACGCCTCTAGAACTTTCCCCCCTCAACATAACTATCTGTCTTTATCGAGCTCATTCTGGAAGGACTACCCCTCTCTTGCTACGTCACTGAATTGATTCCTTAAAGCATCCGAGAAGTCATGGCCATGGCTCAATATTTTAGACCGAGGATTTCTCAGAGCATGAAGACGCAGTCTCCAATGGTTGCAATGGCCACAAATGACCCTCTTCCTCCGGGTTGGGAAATTAAAATTGATCCACAGACTGGATGGCCCTTTTTTGTAGATCACAACAATCGAATAACCACATGGAATGATCCAAGACATGATGGCAAAAAGGTAAGAGGTGTCCTTTTAAACAACCCACCATGAGTCAGTTCATTGCGTTGTAAGTTTTTTTCTGCTATGAAACTATGGTGGTCCGTTTGCACGCGTTAGTCGCTTGAAAACTTGCCATGTTATTATGACAGGTCGTGTTATAATTAGACGTGGTTGGTACGTTCATTAACCTTGCATGAGTCATATCCACTGGTTTTCTCTGGATACAGTGTTTACACAATGTGTCTGATGTTATGGACAAATTGATATGTAATGTCAATGAAATAAATGTACGACTAAAACAAATGAAATCTGTTTTGTGCCATAATGTTGCGACGATGGTCGCAACCGATAGTGATTCATCATGTCCCTAAATAGTACAGGACTAGCTCACCATTGTGACAGGAACTAGTAAGCCCACCACCAACCTGTAATGTTTCTGATAAATGAGCTAAGCTCGGATTGTTTCTACATGACGCACTGCAGTTATTTGCTAAGTCATGCATTTTAATGATTGACCACCCTCATAACGTTTAAAGACTGTGTGCTACCAATGCGTTTGTCCACGATGACTGTACGCTATACGGTATGGTATCCCGTGCTCGAAAGTTTTCCATACAAGGGGTTTGAGGCGGATCCTCTATCTCCCGTTAACTTCCAGTAACTCATGCGCACATGAGATATAAGCAATCTGCAATCAATATCAATCTAATTTGTAAGTTAGACGTCTTAACATCTATTTTGAGCCAGATTGTTTTGTCTCAAGAGGTATGGATAAAAACACTGGAGTTTCTTAAGCGAATTGTTTTGGTCCTGACTCCTGTCCAAAGTGTCCTGAAGAATCTGCTGGAAAGACACAGCTGCCAGAAGATAAAATGGGTGCAACGACGCTTGAGTTGCTTCGGTGCTAAAATGGCAGAGGACACAAGGGTTGTCTACATATGTTAAGGAGTTGTATTTTCAAAAACAAATAGTATTTATACTTAAATTTGGGAGTAATGATATAAAAGTCCACGGTGCCAATTGACAAACTATTGAGATTTAAGAGTGAATGTGATGGCTAATGCTGCTGAATAGTTTTTTAAGACTTTCTGTAGTTCTTCAGTAACAACATGAATCCTCTTGTGTATTAAAAATGGGTGTTATAAGCCGACCAGAAGGGAGGGAAGGGCCGATCACATTTCAACGTTCATTCAGTAGGGTCATTTGTCACATCAGAGCCCTACAGAATCCAACATCATGTTTTTTCCTGTAATGAAATTGTCTGTCTAAATTTTCCCTCAATTAATTAAGTATGGATACAACACAACTAACTGTAATATAAACTGTTTTTTCAAAGAAAACATATATATTCTTGTATTTGCAGTGATTATATTCATATAGGCCTAATATAGGCCTAGTCCCATCCTACCTCACTCATAATCACTGCTGTCTCTGTGTGAGTAATCTGGGAGGTGTTACTTTTGACATCACTCAGGGACATTTCCCATAACATGCTCCTTCTCATTCCTTGACTGCCAGAACAGATTTCCTATGACATCAGCTAATGGTGTAAACCTCCCTAAATGAATGGCTGAAAACATGGTGTCTCACAAACCCTGTCAAAGGGTGACCAAGGGTGACATTTGAAAGTATTGGCAATAGTCATATTTTCCAGCTTTGTTTTTTTTCTGAGGAGACATGTTTTGAGGAACATGAGTTAATTTACTCAAAACAATGGAGTTTTGTCTTTTTGCTGGGATTACTTATTTTTCACTTGGGCAAGCCTCATTTTAAGTGGAAGTAATGGCTGATAGTATGGTGCTATACTGATAATAGGATCACTTCTGATATGTTTGCAAGTGTCATTATATTGTGTAATTTTGACATATTTTCTTCTGTCTCACTTTTCACTTATCCAGTTCAGCCCAACATCCTCAAATGGGCCCTGCGCTCCCACTGACTCCTCTTTACAGGACAACCAGAGGAGCTTTGTCAGAGAGATGAAGCACCCTGTTCTTCGGCCAGGCTACATCCCCATTCCAGTGCACCATGACAATATGGAACTCCGCCAGCCCTGCTTCTCCTATGCCCAGCCGGCCTCCTTACAGAACATCAGATCAGAGGGCCGCACACCCTCCCCTACGCCAACAGCAGTGCACTGTCGTGCCCGATCGCCTGTACACGTCAACTCTGAGAGTCCCCACGGTGATTCCCACTGCACATCTTGTTCACCTGTTTCACTCGGACCAGAGGTGAGATCTAGTGCTTAGACATCATGAACTAAAGACACATTTATGACCTGATCTGGCAAAATGAAGAAGTCTGAAGCTGCAGACTAAAAAAACTTTGAAAAGATCACTTTTTTTAATCTTTTATGATTTATAAAATCTTTAATCATCACAAACTGCCAAAGTCAAGATAACCAGGTTAAAAATGAGCTGTTTGATGTTCACTTGCGCAATTCGAATGTTACCAAAATATTACATGATTTATTTTCTCAGCTTGAACAGAAAAAAGATAGTAGAGCCATTTGATTATTGCATCCCTATCTTGACAACTGTTTAAGATATAACCAGGAAATAATTTTAAAGTGTGTCTTTTTTTCACTGGTACCAAAATCTCACTGTGGAATTTTGGGTCACTGTGACTAATTTTGCCATATCTTGTGACATTTGCCATATCTGGTCACATCAAAAAGGTACTTTGGCCATGTTTAAAATGTTTACAATTCTGTTTGTTTGTCTTGTCAAACTTTTTTTCATCCCAATATCGGATTGATATTGTCTTTCTCAGGTTCAGGGAATGAGTCCACACACAATCCCGCTCCCGCCCTCTCGACCCAGTAGTACCTCTGGTCTCCAGGCAGGCTATATTCCCATTCCAGTCATACATGAGGGGGCAAGATGTTCAACGCCGCCCCAGATGAATCCCCCTTTCCACTCGCAGTATTTTCCTCCCGCACACTCAGAGTACCAGCCCTCCTTCCACTCCCGGCAGCCTGAAGAGTGGGGAAGCATGCATCACGGGCCCCTGTCGGCTCCTCGAGATAGCAGAATACACCGTGACAGTGCCGTCCCTATCCACATCACGCAAAGCTGTGACCTGCCGCCCCACCTAAGGGCCCAGTCACCAGTCAGATCTCAGGTCATGGGGGACAGGCCACAGGTAAGGATCACATCAAAGCGCACTCTTTTTACCTGAGCATTTGTTTTTTAATGAAACATTGATCTCTATGGTAAAATATTAAAAACATTGTAATTCTAAATATCCACTTTTGTTTTTTGCCTGAACAATAACAATAACATTTCTGCAGCATGCTGTTATTGACTATAATAGACATCTTTATTTTCGTTTAGGTCCAGCATCACATTACACAGAGAGACACTGCTCCTAAAATGGATAGGGAAATTCCCATTCCCATCAGCCAAACAATTCAGAGTGAGGATGTTCACAGGCCCACTGCTAGTGCCCCACAATCACAATATCAGCCACAGCCAGCACCACCTCAGCAAGTACATCAGCAGCCATCACAGCAAACATATCAGCAACAACCACAGCAAGTCATCTATCCACTACCACCCCCGCAAGCATATCAGACCCAACCCCAGCAGCTATATCAACAACCAGCTGAGCCAGCATACCAACAACAACCACAGCAAGTGTACCAACCACCACCAGAGCAAGCATATCAGCAACCACCACAACCTCCACAACAACAACAACCCCAGCAGCAGCCAAAAGAGACCTCAAATATCACCATTCAGATCCCAGACAAATCTGACCGCCAAGAGCCAGTTCCTTCACCACCACCACCACCACCACCACCACCACCACCACCACCACCACCACAACAGGAGGAGGATTTGCCAGCAAAAGCAGAACTAGAGCCAGAAGTTTCAGCTGAACTGCCACCCCCAACCCATCCTGGTCTGATGAAAGTGCAGAAGATTGTGGAGCGGGTGGACAAACTGCAAGAGGAGGTGAAGCTATTCAGTGGAAAAAAGAATGACAAAAAGTATTTGCTGTTAGAGGAGCTGTTGACCAAAGAGCTGCTAGCCCTGGACTCGGTGGACCCTGAAGGGCGGCCAGATGTACGGCAGGCAAGACGAGACGGTGTGCGCAAAGTGCAGACTATCTTGGAGTACCTGGAGACACTGGGCGAACAGCTGCCCCCACCTCCACCACCAGAGGCAGAGTATGCGCCTTCAAGTGAGAACTCTGGGGCTGAAGTTTTCAACCCAAAGCAGCAAGGTGAAGCAGGTATGATCAGCCAAGGGGAGGTGGAGATGGCAAAGGAGACGTCCTAAAGACTGTGAAGCCAAAGAGACTGAACTGTCAGTTGCCAAATGAAAAGAGATTTTGGAAATGTTGTCTTGTCCACCTTCTCCTGCTTGTCACCTTCTCACCTGCCACCCCTTCAGTTTTTGCTGCTGAGATTGAGTTGCATGCTTAAGTTATTTAATGTTTTCTGCTCTCTGACATTTAATGTGATTGATTGCTAAGTGTGATTTTGTGTTATTTGATGTAAAGCAGTGTTGTTGCCTTTCACCAAGCTAAGTACCTTGTAGCAGGACCATAGTGGTGACAGCTATGTTCAGAAATAAGACTTTATCAAAGAGGCCTTCATCCAAAAGAAAGTATTGTTTTTGATGTAGAATTTTGCCTTTTGTCCCATTCTATGACTGATTGGTGGACGTGAAGCTTGAATTCAAAGTTAAAATGCCCAGATTATTTTTTTGTTTGTTAAATTGTGAAAGGGCTAATGGCTAAATAAAAGTCAAATGTTAGCCTGCACTGAAATTTATTGAAGTTCTTTAAAGGAGAATAATTTTCTAGCAAATGACCATCACTTTATCACTGGTAGATATAATGCAGATGTATTGTTATGACCACAATCATTAATTTGCTGTATTTTTGTGGATTATTTTTGGGGGGAGTTGTTTTAACGTAAAGTTATCATATAAGTTGTATTACTGTGCTACTTCTAGTTCACTGATATTTTGCTGCTTCTCCCTATGCCTGTTTTGTGATATTGGCACTTGTACCACCATAGTATTGTAATACGTTTACAGATGAATATTACTGTCAATTATATTCATATTAATGATTATATATTTTTACTTAATATTTTTGTGCCAGAAGTTTTTACAGTGTGAAGATCTATTGTAAAAGCAGTCCATGATGTCAATTAAAATATGTGAGAGAGAAATACACACGGACAGTAACAAAAATATAATTGTATATGTGATATTTACAAATCTCACACTGTCATTGGTCAACACAAGCCACATTATCTGCATCAGCTGTCAGTGGCTAGTGTAGCAAGGGAATGCATTGGTTGCAGTGTGTCTGTGAAACTGTACACAATATTCATCACAGCTTCAAAGTTGCAATTTGTCGCAGTGTTGGCATCCTGAGGTCATAGCTGCATGGCTGTGAATAAAATATCTGGAAATGCTGATACTCTTAAAGTGTGTCCTTTATGCTGTTTCCTCATAATAGATCTCTGCTAGATTTCTTAATGGGTTCCAGCACACATTTCAATCTTTCTGCTCATCATAATTGCAAAAAGGAACAGGTCACAAAATGTCACTCATTTAACCCATAGTGAATTGCAAACTGCAAAAAAGCCTTTTATGAGTAATCAGGAAAATTAATGCAAGAGTCAATGCTTAAAAACAGGAGAATACCAAGTCGAAAAGCCTAATTGAGGATAATACCAGACGTATTAAAACTAAAATTCTTAACAATTGGAACAGCTCAGTGAGGAAAAGACACAGTTTGGTGTCTTCACCACTCATCAGCAGCACTAGCTACAGTGAATAAACCACATCTGCAGATAATGTTTTAGTCTGCACAGCATTCACTGATGATATTTGTAACTATAACACATTTAGTCTATATTATGATTAAGATTATGTCATGATTGTGATAGGCTACGTGAAACATATGTTTCTTGTGTGTTAAAAATATAGACAAGTTAGGCAAACTACCACCTTTAGTTCAGTCAAATAACCTGGATATAAATTACTTCCAATAGTTTTTTTATTATTTAAAGTAAAGGGCAGCTGCTGACAACTTGTTAAAATGAACATTTTAAGGCATGCAGTTAATAGTTGTAAAGTTTGGTCCACGATGGCTTTCGAGTGGATATGACTTTTTGTGACACAGTTATTAGTGCTAGAGACAGTCTATGGGTATGGACTTAAGATCTATATTATTAAATATTTCAATATGCTAAGCTGAGGATTTACCATCATGGAACCTTTCAGTGGCATGAAGATCGGAGAATCATGTTTCGGATGACGACAGCAGTCACGTGTGATTGTTTCTGCAGGAAATTGATTCAGTCGGTCCTGAAACTGGGAAGAAACAACGTCTCAGCGACATTTTCAAAGGAACAAGAAGTTGTTCAGTCTGTCTCCGCTATCATTGCGCGTTAGAATGACATCCCTGTTACATAAAGATACATGCTAATTGTAACTAGGATACTGACAGGATGTCGAAGCTTTGCAAATTAATAAAAACGTCCATAGCCACCAGCTAGTTCGATGGCTAACTAGCACGCTTTACGAACAACCCTACGCTTGTTTTCTGAAGCAGGAGGACGTTCGGTTTGGTCAATTCAGACGCTACTGTCAGTTGGACTGTGACAAAGTCATATTCACGTAGCATAATTGGATACAAACAGTATTCACATGTTTGGTCATTTCTGGTCGACATGGAGCTATTTCAAGCAAAGGACCATTATATTCTCCAAAGCGGTGACAACGCACTGTGGTGCAGTAGGAAGGATGGTACTATGAGCGTAAGACCCGGTAAGTTATGCTTTCTGGCGCTGTGTCATCTATAAAATAACCACAGCTGAATGTTATTTTTATGGATAGTCGTGGTTAGCGCCAGATGTTATGGACTATCGTGGAGCAGCCTCGCATTTGGTTACGTTACAAAGTCATGCTTTGTCGTTCTCGTATCATTTTTCTACATCTAAAGCTTTCCGTATATTATTGCTTATGTCGTGACACAACATTATGTAGGTTGAAGGCAGAAAGAAAGTCGAACTATGTGAACTATGCCGCTGTAATGTCGCCTATAGGCTACTGACGGATAAAAGCAGCGTTCACTTGCTGTCTACCTAATGCCACCGAAACCTACTGAGCGTCGGTGTCACGGTCACCGATGAATTTCTTGCCTCTTGGAGGCCATACCTCTGACTCCTCTCTGGTCAGTATCGTTGCCCTACTTTCGAGAGAGCAGTACTCATATTTTCCTATAAACATACACCGGCTGAAAGGATGTCGTGAGATTAGAAGCGGGAATGGTACGTCAGCCGGTGCGCACAGTGCCTACCACAGGAAATGAATGAATTCGTGGTGCCTGGACATGCCAGTGGTTGAGTTGAATCCAGTGGGAGATTAAATGGTTAGAGATCATAACTTGGGGTACATGTGCATGTTTTAATCAACCATTAATTTGGCATTACATGAAACTCAAACTCGATGAAGCTGCATCAGTAACCTAAATGTGATATTCATCACACGGCATGTAAACATTATGTACTCTACCTCATTGTACATTTGTGGTGATAAGGTAATTGGCCACTTCATAAGGCTATTCTTCCTTAGCCCATAGAACATATTGTTTAAGAAGTGGTAGTAAACACAAACAAGCAAAGATGTGACCATTTCTGAGTTACTAAGAATAACATTTTCTATGTTTTTTTTTCTCAGTGCTATAGACCCCTACATATTACATTGAGTCATGTTTTCAGCTTTCTTATTCCTGCACTTTGCAGGGCTGCTAGTTTCTCCCTGCTCTCCCTGATTGCACTAAGCCTGAGGGAGTTCCTAGGCTACTGAATAAAATCCCTTGGTCCTTGTATTGTGTAAAAGAAGTCTGTTCCCCTTGCTCTGTAAATGCAAAAATCTGCAAAGCCTTTTATCTTTTGTGCTCTCTCTTTAAAGCCATCTTTGTCCATCTTGTCTATAGACATCTGCGCATCCACAAATACATGCATATCCTCAGATAAACACATTTGTCACCTCTTTTCTCTCAGACATACACGCGCATGCAAATTCACATACTCTCTCTCTCGCTCTCTCTCTGTCTCACTGTCTCTCATCCTCTCAATATCTCTTTCTTCCCCCCTCAGCCTGTCTCCCTACCCCCCCCCCCCCCCCACACACACACCCTATATTTCTTGCCCTCTCCTGACCTGCACTTGTCCACAGCAGTCAGAACAGAGCTGACAGCTGAGTTAGTGCACTGTTCTGTGCACTGTGCTGCCTGGTGGGAAGGGAAGATGCAGGGTGCAGAACTGGCCTGTGTCTCATCGTGTGTGTGTGTTTGTGTATGTGTGTGTGTGTGTGTGTGTGCACGCAGCCAGGCTCATCAAGGTTTGGGTTGCAGCGCTGTTCCATTATTTAATTGGAAAAGGCTTTCCACTGTTCATTAAAAAAGGGGCTGTTGGTCCAGTAATTGACACAGGCACTGGGTAAACACAGTGCAGAAGACAGCCAGGAGTGTATCATGATTTGTGCTTCGTGCGTTCAGTGGTGACCAACATTTCAGAAACACTTGATGTTTGTGTGGTCACCTGAGCTAGGAGCTGTCTGAGGTAGTTCAGATTTCTCCAGTGGCCAAAGCCATCTTATTAGACATCCCCTGTATCCTCAAACAGTAGGTTAAAATGTAGTGTCTTTGTAAACTCAGGACTAGTGCTGTGCAACATCAGTAAAATGTGCAATATGCGATAACATTGTTGAATGTTGCGATGATGATATGAATTGCGATATATAAACATACTAATTTTAATGTCTTTCAGCTTTGTCTTTAATGCCAGATCTTAAATAGTCAGCAGCCTATGCTATGGGGAAGGCCATCAAGGGCATCTGGTGTTTTATTGATTGCGATATCTGTCTGTAATGACGTCCTCTTTGTCGCTGACATTTGTCACCTCTGTAACTTGCCTGGAGCCCAAAGTTCTTTTTATTTCTGTCTCTCTGCTACAAAGTGCAGTGTGGTAGCAGGACTTGCAAGGCCTTACTCACCCACAGGCATGTTCACTGTGGCTCTCACAGCAGCTCTGAGACACACTCAAGTACACAAGTGTCATTGAGGTCTCCACTGTGTACCTCTGAGCCTGTGATTTCTCCGCTCAAACAGAAGTCATGCCAGCTTTGCTATCGTCACCTACTTTCTCACCCAGGCCTCATGTAGAATAGAACATCGCGGTAACAAGAGCAGTTGGGCGGCACGTGGTTCAGGACTTGTTACAGCTAGTTGCTGCTGGCAGAACTCAGGAGGGGACTGACATTTCACTTACTTGTGGCAACTAGTCCCATAGCCTGCACTCCATGGCTGCCAAAACATGGAAAGTGCTCCACTGCATATGATTCACACTTCCTGACTGCTGCTAGACTAACCACACCCCGGGGTTTACACTTTCCAAGCTGCCCTCTGTAAGCTACAGTCAGTCAGAGGGCTGAACTCAGCAGAATGGAGAGATCCAGTGACATATAGGCTAGTATCACCTGGTAGAAAAATATTCATCACATTAATTACATTCACTTCTACTTCTCAACTGAAGATGTTTAACCAAAGTTGACTGAGTAGGCCTAGTAAATATTGGGAACTTTACTATTGGGATAAGATCTTGATTATTCACATATTTTGCTGTACTGTTTCAAAATAAATAACTGTGGTGTCAGTCAATATGTGTACTTTAATGTATAGAATTAACAGCACTGGACTGCTATTTCCATTGCAATTACGTGAGTTTGGCTGTTTTTTACATTTTTGAAACAGAATGTCATGTCAATATGCTGGGTTGAAGATGTTTTGTTTTATAAAACATGCACATTTAAAGGACAACTTCGGTGTAAAATGAAAATTTGCCTGTTAAAACATCATCCCGAGTTGGTATGTGTACCGAGGAGCAAAAATTATTCAGCCCGCTGCATTCAGAGTTAAACTATTTTTTATCGTTTGCCCCAGAAGGCTAACAATGGAAGTGGTAGGTGCCCTTAGACGAAGCACGACGACAAAGCTATTTTTAAACCATTAAAACAGCTCGAACAAACTCCACACTCTATCGGTAGTACAACAAAGGCCCTGACATTAAAAACGAGGCACTGAGAACTTTGTAAGTGTACACAACGTCTATTAATAAAACAGGTTTGATAGGCAGTACCTTGCTGTAGTTTCTCGTCGCCGCTATGTTGGACGTCCACATAGCCGATTGTCGAACAAGGACCAGCGGTCAGAATAGGAGGAGAAGTAGTGCAATTTAATTCCGTGAAACTGGAGGGATTTCATCTGTTCGTGACAATATCCAGTCATTGTGCCCATTTAACAGAGCCATGGTCCCAGCAACGGCACCTAATCCACCAAAAAGGCTACATCTGAAGAGAGGTGCCATTCGGAAACCTGTGCGACTTGGTGGAGATGTATGTCCAACAACAAAGTCAAGAGAGAACTGCAGCCATGGCGACAACAATCGGGAGATATTTCACAGGTTACCCATGCTTGATAAGGACACTTTGCAGCAGAAGCTGGTCTTCCAAATCGTGTTATCCCTGTTCACGTGCACAGCACGACGTCCGTCAACAACAGCACGCGAGACTCAGTCCTAAGTGAAACGACACTTGAATGGGCCTCTTCAGTCTCTTGTACAAAATGGCAGGATATCGTCACCAACAAGTCGTTGCAAATGGACTTTTGCCATGGCTGCAGCTCTCTCTTGACTTTCTTGTTGGACATACATCTCCACCAGATCTCCGAATGACCCCTCTTCAGATGTAGCCTTTTTTGTGGGTTAGGTGCCGTTGCTGGGACAATGTAATCGTCTTGGTTGAAATGCAGGCTACAGACACGATAATCTGTGTCAGCCTGTGGGCGCGTCTTCACGACGATTTGCAAGACCAGTTACTGCTGCAAAGTGTCCTTATCAAGCATGGGTAACCTGTGAAATATCTCCCGATTGTTGTCGCCATGGCTGCAGTTCTCTCTTGACTTTGTTGTTGGACATACATCTCCACCAAGTCGCACAGGTTTCCGAATGGCACCTCTCTTCAGATGTAGCCTTTTTGGTGGATTAGGTGCCGTTGCTGGGACCATGGCTCTGTTAAATGGGCACAATGACTGGATATTGTCACGAACAGATGAAATCCCTCCAGTTTCACGGAATTAAATTGCACTACTTCTCCTCCTATTCTGACCGCTGGTCCTTGTTCGACAATCGGCTATGTGGACGTCCAACATAGCGGCGACGAGAAACTACAGCAAGGTACTGCCTATCAAACCTGTTTTATTAATAGACGTTGTGTACACTTACAAAGTTCTCAGTGCCTCGTTTTTAATGTCAGGGCCTTTGTTGTACTACCGATAGAGTGTGGAGTTTGTTCGAGCTGTTTTAATGGTTTAAAAATAGCTTTGTCGTCGTGCTCCGTCTAAGGGCACCTACCACTTCCATTGTTAGCCTTCTGGGGCAAACGATAAAAAATAGTTTAACTCTGAATGCAGCGGGCTGAATAATTTTTGCTCCTCGGTACACATACCAACTCGGGATGATGTTTTAACAGGCAAATTTTCATTTTACACCAAAGTTGTCCTTTAAGGGTGAAACAGAGTAAACATTTTATGAAGACACATGGTAGACTATATTCTGCACGTTTTTAATAGTCAAGTAAAATTAGCATGGCATGAGTCTGTAATACGGCTGAACTGGTGCTTTTTCAGTTTGTGTGTTAACCCATAAATGCATCAGAATAATAACGGCCAACCAACACAAAAGGCATAAAGATGCAATGAAACAGGTCACCTAACTGGTCTTATGAGGATTTTAACACAAAGAATATCTGTTGAATGTAACAGTCTACCAAACCTTAGACATGTTGCATACAGACGTTAAGCTTCTAATGGTGAGAAACTGTTGCCAATGCCCAGTCACACACATCCACTATGTGTTAGAGTTGTCCACGGTCTCTGTGCATTGCTGCGAATCAAGTGTTTTTACACTTTCTATACAGGTTGTTTTATACTACCTTTGGTCAAATGACTCATTTATTTCTGATTGGACGAGAGGCACTCCCTGAGCAGTGACAGCCCAGGACCCCCCGACTTAGTCTCCTTCTAGTCGTCACTCTGTGTTTGATGTACTTCAAACCCTCAGTTTTAAAACATAAACATTCATTTATATTACATGAGCAGCAGGAAGGCAGTTACAGCTAGTGATTTCATGTTCATTACGTTTGACAGTTATGGAGTGATGGAACTGAGCAAATAAATTATTAGAAGTGTGCAGATGAACATGTAACATGTAGACAGGTGAATATAAACTAATGTGCCCACATAGATTCTCTCACTGAACTTGGCTACAGACTGGCTGCTTTAATTGCTTGGCAATTTGGTTTGACGCCAAAACTTCTACCATGAAATCCTGAGAATTTGAATTGAGAATGTTGAAAGTTGAGAATGAACAAAACCAAAACAGAAGAAAACACAGTCTGCTGTGTTCAAACTCAGCAAGTCGGTAGTAGAGTTGTTGTGTGAAAGAAATATGACAGTGGTGTGGGGCTTGGTAAAGGATATCCCCCTTTTGCTCTGGTTACCTGCATCACTCCTCCCTCAGTATGGTTGTTGTAGCTGCTACTCATAGACAGGGTCATTCCGTGTCAAATCGAACAACGGCCGACAGTCACCCTCTCCAAAAAATCTGAAAAAAATCACAGCTGTTTGTACATCCAACCTATGTATAAATCTTAAATATTAAGTCTGTATCACTAATAGCTCCAAAACTACAGCCCTTTGAAATTTCAGGTCATTTTGGGAATTCTGGTGAACAAGCCTTTTGCTCAACTTCCGACATTGCTGGCTCTTTTAGTATTCCACACACATTAGTGTAACTATGTGAAAAGAAATGCATTTTCCTGTAGAATTCAAAAATCAAATCAGATCAAATGTACCTTCTGTAATTCTTCCTCTCCAAAGCTGTGAAAATGGCTATAGATTCAATATGTGAAACGACACCACCACTTTTGAGGGCTTCTCGTTCAAAAAGTATGGCACACAAATTTCTCAGATTATTTTTCCCAGTCATATACGGATTATAATGTCATGCCTATGCATTAACCTTTGTTGATATTGTTTTCATATGGTCAGTGTATTTTCTTGAAGTTAGGCTTGATTTTCAAAAAGGCTGTTTTCATCTTGTCATTTCACCATGTGGACAGTTCACAGGATTTTTTAAACATTTTTCCACAATCATCCTGTAGGTGAGGATCATTTGTCCAAAATTTGGATTTGTTGCTGAGCCTCTTTGTTGAGATATGATGTTTGAGAAAAAAATGTCAGTAATTCCATGGAGTTGGATTTATCAGTAGTACCTCTTTCCACCACATGTTGTGCTCTTTTAATACAATGGAAGTCAATGATAGGGTAGCATGTCATTTACAGGAAAAGCTGCCAAACAAACTTTGTGTTACAATTAAACCAATTGCATTGTCAAGGTCATTTTTGAGCAGGGTTTTGTTGTACAGCACACAAAAAGCAAGGCAAAACTGAAAAAATGGCATTATAATACAAACACAAAAGGACCATAAACAGGAATGCTATCAATTTAAAGATCATAAACAGTAACAATATGCTATGCAAACATCAATAATGTGAAAACTAAGATCTCATATTTTTCAATGTTTAAATTTAAGATGTGCATAATATTTTGTGATCATGAGTGTGAATGTCTGTGTGTTGCGTTTCATTACTTTAAAAATATGACATCTTACTTTTCACATTCTTGATGTTTGCATTGTTACTGTTTATGATCTTTAAATTGATAGCATTTCTGTTTATGGTCCTTTTGTGTTTGTATTATAATGCCATTTTTTCAGTTTTGCCTTGCTTTTTGTGTGCTGTACAACAAAACCCTGCTCAAAAATGACCTTGACAATGCAATTGGTTTAATTGTAACACAAAGGTTGTTTGGCAGCTTTTCCTGTAAATGACATGCTACCCTATCATTGACTTCCATTGTATTAAAAGAGCACAACATGTGGTGGAAAGAGGTACTGCTGATCAATCCAACTCCATGGAATTACTGACATTTTTTTCTCAAACATCATATCTCAATAAAGAGGCTCAGCAACAAATCCAAATTTTGGACAAATGATCCTCACCTACAGGATGATTGTGGAAAAATGTTTAAAAAATCCTGTGAACTGTCCACATGGTGAAATGACAAGATGAAAACAGCCTTTTTGAAAATCAAGCCTAACTTCAAGAAAATACACTGACCATATGAAAACAATATCAACAAAGGTTAATGCATAGGCATGACATTATAATCCGTATATGACTGGGAAAAATAATATGAGAAATTTGTGTGCCATACTTTTTGAACGAGAAGCCCTCAAAAGTGGTGGTGTCATTTCACATATTGAATCTATAGCCATTTTCACAGCTTTGGAGAGGAAGAATTACACAAGGTACATCTGATCTGATTTGATTTTTGAATTCTACAGGAAAATGCATTTCTTTTCACATAGTTACACTAATGTGTGTGGAATACTAAAAGAGCCAGCAATGTCGGAAGTAGAGCAAAAGGCTTGTTCACCAGAATTCCCAAAATGACCTGAAATTTCAAAGGGCTGTAGTTTTGGAGCTATTAGTGATACAGACTTAATATTTAAGATTTATACATAGGTTGGATGTACAAACAGCTGTGATTTTTTTCAGATTTTTTGGAGAGGGTGACTGTCGGCCATCGTTCGATTTGACACGGAATGACCCGACAGTGTTTCACAGGAAGCCACACTGGAAGCTCTTCACTATCTCCAATGGACCTTGGTCCTGTAGATGTAGAGCCAGTAGTTATTATTTAAGCTGAACACATTCATGGAGAGTGCTGATATTGCCTAGTCTGACAAGCCGCCCACATCAAATTGTGTGATCTGGCCACGATGGGATAGGCGCAATCAACGGTTGTCCTTCAAACTGCCTCTGCATGCATCAGGATAGTGCTATGACCAGTCAGAGAAATCAACTTGTTTAACATAGCACTACACCAGTGCACTGTCGCAGCTCTTTCGTCATAGTGTTAAACCCGCCCAGTGACTCTCTACCAGGATAGACCGATGTGATTGGTGCGACCAGATTTGGGAGAAAAGCTACTAAGTCCTGGCTAGACTACCCAGGATAGAAATTTCAGTTGCTACCACTAGGAAACATTTAGATTTCTAGGCTGGATATTACAAGCTTCCTTTTTTTTTTTTTTTTTTTTTTTTGTTTAGTTAATTCCAGTGTAAAGTAATATCTTAAAAACTGCCTGATCTATGGGTAAAGTTAATATTATGATCAAGTAAGTCATTGCATAATCTGTGTAACAAGCTTTAAAGGTTTTCCTCCACAATGAGTCAGTTAAGTAAGGGGTAACATCCTCTGAGACGTGCATTATACAGTTTTAAGTCAACGAGGTGGAGCCTAAGAACTTCCCGACGCGAAGCAGAGGAAAGTTTGCTCCTCCAAGTTGACTTAAAACTGTATAATGCACGCCTCGGAGGATGTTACCCCGCTTATGACCCGGTTAATGCCACTCAATTATGAAGAATGTATTTAAAATAATTCTCAATTAACTTAGAGGGTTAACTTAGACTCAGTTTCGCTACAATGTGGCCTACAAGGTAGCCTAATATTTGTAACGTTAAGTAGAGAGCTACGCAGCCCTCAGTCACTAGCCAAATCGGTTGTCAAGGTTACCTTGCATTTGGTAAGGTGATTGCTACTGCTCATCAGGTGTTAGCTAGCTTGGATTGAGCAACGCGACACATGCAATACTTATTCCAAAACGTTGATTTAGTTTTTATTTTCGGTTTACTATTTTTTTTTAAGTTCATGGAAATTGAACTCGACATTGCCATTAATTGTGAAGTTTGATAGAGACGGTTACAGTAGGTACGTACATTCTATTGGGTATTCATATGGAACGGTGCTGAAGTTTTAAACTTTTTTGCCAGAACTACTTTCAAGGCGTGCATGATATACGATTTTACTGCATGCCTAGCAACCAATCAGAAAGCAGCACCACGTTCCAGAGGGTCATAAGTGAAAGTATGGCAAGTCTGTGTCAATTTACCACACTTCTGGACCGCATTGTCACAGCTTTTAACAATGCTTGGTATGTTGATTTGGTCTTATGAGAAATCTTATCTTTGGTATCTTTTGTTGCTTTTGTTTGAATGCACAATAGGCAGTTAAAGCTGTTTTCACAGCAGTTGGCTTTTATGCTTTTATATGATGTACATTGTCTTTCCAAAGAACATACCATGATAACTCTTTCATCCCACTCATAACAACACGATAATAACATGACTCTTGGTGTGATATTAGCATGGAGTTAAAGATTTCCCTCTGTAATAAGTGCTCTAGATTCCCCTGATATTGACTCCCATGGAAGCACAGAGCTCCTTTTTGTGTACAACTGTCATTATCAAAATAGTCTAGCTACTGTGTAGATTTGAGCAATGATATATTCTTCTTTGAATGCTTTGAGAAAATCCGTTTTGGCTGTCTGAAGTGCAGGTCCAGTCTTTTATCTGTACTTGGGTTTATTGGGCTTTATAGTTTAGGCTGCCATCTTAACAACACATCCCTCCCACCTAGGCTAAGGTGACCCAGTAGACTAACACTAAAATTAGTCTTACGCCCAAAATACATGCAAGCGAAATGTACCGCTTTCTCTC
Source organism: Coilia nasus (assembly GCA_027475355.1). NCBI lineage: Eukaryota > Metazoa > Chordata > Actinopteri > Clupeiformes > Engraulidae > Coilia > Coilia nasus. The sequence continues at coordinate 6,564,359 of CM050204.1, read as the reverse complement.
CGCTTGCTCCGCTTTGAGTGGGCAGGTACCGAACATCAGTTGAAGAAATATGAAGTTTAAAAGGCTAAAGAATTCTGAATGGTATTGATTTTTTTGCTTCTGCCATGTCAATATAATGTTAACCACGGCACTGTTTCAAATTTTATGTACGTCCATTTTTAAATGTTTATCTCTCCACTTGCCGCCTTCCAACTGAAAAGTCATTTGAAACGATGTCATTGGTTACCGCTTGGCAAACGCTGCTCCTCATTTGCATAAAGTTCAGCAGAGCTCAACTTTTTCTCAACCATAACCCTGCACCTCCCTAACAAATACCCTCCGGGACTGTTTATCTTATCATTATTAGTGCTTCCCATGTTTTGCCTTGGCCTGTAGCTCACTGCCTGTCTGCATGATTTGTATCCTCCAGCCACTGACCTGCTGCTGGCATGGAACCCTGTGTGCCTGGGACTGGTGGAGGGCCTCATTGGGAAGATCCAGCTTCATGCGGGTAAGTGGGAAACCCTTGTCAGCAAATGAGATTGCTGGACGTCATGCCTCCGATTAGTTGTGTTTTACTGGGGAAATTGGCATAATTAGCTAATTAGGGTAATTACGGGCCAACGTTGTTTTCTAAGTTTTCTACTTTGTTTCAAGTAAAAATCTGTATGGACCAGTTAAGCCTGGTGGTGAGACAGCAGGAGTAGGGAGAAAACAAGTAGAGGGATGTTATTCGTCTTTGTGAACCTAAAGGTGCAGTCAGTGATGCTAGCATATGGCATTTACCTATGTTTGTGTTTATGTTCAACTGTCTTTTTTTAGCAGATACATTCGTCCAACATAGCCAGGCCTAATTTTATCTTTGAACCAAGAACCAAATGAAACATCCAAGAGAAGTAGTTCATCCCTACCCCTAGTACTCTCTGAGAACCTCTACACAAGCTGCCCCCACGTTGTTTGTTTTATGTTCTCTGAGTGTGGACTGCATGAGAATACAGGTTTTTACAGCCAGTGATTCATGCGAAGGTATAATCTGAATGATGTTATAATAAAATATAATTGGTGTATCATGAATGGTATTTGAAGGTTATTATAATAAAAAAAGTTACACTTACACTTATAGCAACCATAAGATACAGAGTCTACAGATATAAATTGTGGAAGAAGAAAACAAAACAATAAATAAAGATTTATGAATTGATTTTTGTTTTGTGCATTTGGCTTATGTAGGGGACCACTCAAAATAGACTAAAATGTACTTGAAAATGGATAGGTGGTCAACAATGTGCACTCAGTCATACTTGCACAGTCGTTGAAATGCTATTTTTAGACCTTTGCATGACCAGGAGGAGCATAGTTTGCCATGAGAATTAGATTTGAGGGTATTTTAAAGGTTAAACATATACTAATATCCATTCCACCCACCCCTTTTGCTTTGGCTATCATTTGATAACTTTTTGCTTGTCGACTTTGCTTGTTGACTTCGGCAACTCTGTGTTTAGCACTTCCTTAACTGTCGTTTACTGTCTGCCAGTGAATGTGTTTCCATTCATGCTCCTGTCAAAACCCTGGGAGACAACAGCCCAGACATCATGTCTCAGTTCTAACTGAGTGGGTCGTCTATGTGTAATGCATGACAGATGATCTTGTAGGCATTTACCCATACCGGGTGTGGATGTAGTCCTTGTAGCACAGCCTCTTTGCCTCTCAGCTGTTGGTCTGTCTAGTTTTGCCTGTCGCTGCCACCTGAGGCAGATTTCACGTTAGTTCCTGGCTGCTGGTCCCCAGTGGCTAGCTGGGCCTGTACCAAACCGTAAGAGGGAGGGAGCGCAAACATTTTCACCATGCCTCATCCTCTGGGTCATGTTGTTGTCTGAGCATGAAAGGGGCTTGTTCTGTCACTTCCAGTTAATCAGCAAAGCAGCCGGGTTTAATTTGAGCTTCTGCTCCAGGAATAAATCAACCGAGACTCTCTCACTGTCCTCTCGATAGGCCGGGGCAGGCAAGTGAGCCGCCGGTGAAGTCACACCTCGTGGAATGCGTGGAATCCTCAGGGCTAATGACACATCCCTTCCCCTTGCTTCCCCCTGCCCCCCTCCACGTTTCTCATTCGCTCTCTCTTGCTTACTCATTGTTTGTCTCTGCTCCTCCTTGGCAGATCTTCCTCTGTGCCTGGTCTTGATTCGGCACAAAGCGTTGGTCGGAGAGCTGCCGGGAAACCACAAAGTCTACAAGATCACCAAGATAGCTGTGGTGGAACTGTCTGAAGACGAGCCACAGGACCTGGAACTGGAGGTGGGTGCGGGTGTGGGAGTAGCAGGACTGTCAGAGCACAGAGGCAAAACATGCCCCATGATGAACAGCCACTTCATCCTTTCCCCAAACACAGACACTACTCATACCACTCCATCCCTTCCTGAAACACACACAAAAAAACACACACCACTCCATCCTTTACAGAAACACACACATACACACACACATACACACCACTCACACCAACAAACACAAACACACACCACTCCATTTCATCTCTTCCCCACACACACACACACACACACACACACACACACACACACACACACACACACACACACACACACACACACACACACACACACACACACACACACACACACACACACACACACACACACACAGTGACCCACCACTCGCTGTGTGCCAGTTTAGAGTGCTCCCAACTAGTCCCCTCCCATGATGTTAAAGGATCTGTTTACTTTCTCTGGGCCTGTTCTTACCTGCTTTTGTGTAGACCCCTGCTGTACATTTGCCTCTGAAAGCCTCTAGAAACATCAGCATATTGCATCGTGCGCACTGTGCACGCTTGAAAGCTTAATGTGCAGCTGCTCTTTCTGCTCCTCCTGTGACGTACACAAGTCGTAAACACTACATTCAGTCTAGGCCTCTTCCTTTATCAGCCATGATGTTTTTATTTTTAGAGTTACCCCCCTAAGGTGCTCTTAGTAAGCTCAGGATCCATTGCAGCGCAGAAAGGGAGATTTGCATAGCACTTGCCAGTGCAGCAGAGCATTGTCCACACACAGACAGAGGTCCCACAGAAGTCCACTGAAGAGTGGAGAAGAAGAGTGCGCTGCATAATCTACAATTCTGTATTTTCTTTGGATGGGCCAAAAAAGGCTTTAGTTATTTTTGAAACCCTGAAACATTAATTGAGGCGAAGAAGTAGTCAATATCTTCACTATATCTTCACAATATCTTCATTGTCACATAACAAACCTATTAATACAGCAGAGAGTCTTATGTACTTGTCACATGCCAAACAGTGATTACTGGTAGAAATTACCTCTCTTGTTGTGGTGCTTTCGTGGCTCCGACAATAACTCAAAGAGCATGTTGGACACGCCCTTCTGGCTAGAGTTTCCTTTGTTGTTGTGGAATGCAAGTTCAGTTAATTGCACATTCTTTATGTTGGGTGTTAGTTTCATTAAGAAAAGCTTTTGCCATGTAACACTAACAAAGAATGCATGAAGTGCATCCGATTCTTGTGTAAGTGCTAAAGCTGTGGAGGTATTGTATGAGGTCTGGATTAGTCATACAAAAAGTGCTTAGTTTTTGGGAAGAAAAAAAAACCCAAGTAATTTAATTATGTCCATCTGTTCATTTTCAGCTTTGCAAAAAGCACCACTTTGGGATCCAGAAACCAGAGAAGATCACACAGTCCCCAGATGAGTCCAAGTTCCTGCTGAAGACACTGAATCAGATCAAGTCCAACGTAGCTGTCCCCATCAAGAAAAAGGTGGCCACATCATTGCCACAACTTACAGAGCAGTAGTTGGGTTACTCAGCACATTTCCCTCTCCCTCTGTGATTCATTTTACACATGGCTCTTTCTGCATTCAAACTCACTGAAAGAGAAACTTAAGAAGGATTGATCTGATGGTACAAAAATACAGTATTGCAATAAATCATCACACACACAAAGACACACTCACTTCCACATAGGCTTCTCTCTCTATTTCTCTCTATTTCTCTCTTTCTCTGTCTCTCTCTCTCTCTCACACACACACCCACACACCCACACACACCCACACACCCACACACACCCACGCACACACACACACACACACATGTATTTACATATGGACATTTTAACATGTTGCGAGCCTGTGACAAAGTGTGTGTGTGCCGCTGTTGCGTCTGCACCCGTAGTCCACCCCCACCGAGTATCCCCCTGATCCGCAGGTCAAGGAGAACAAGGAGAAGGAACGACTGGAAAGGAGGCTGCTCGACGAACTTTACAAGATCTTCATGGACTCGGATTCCTTCTACTACAGCCTGACCTACGACCTCACCAACACCGTGCAGCGACAGGGAGCCGCAGACAAGTCGGACCTGCCCATTTGGAAACGGGTAGGCAGCCATGTTTTTTTTACCTGGTCTGTAGAAAAAGAAAATGAGAATGTGTCCGCTGCCTCAAATCACCCTATCTTGAACATATGGAAATTAGTGATGTTGAATGTTAAAATGTGAGGTTTTAAGGTTTAATGTGTACTCGTACAAGGTACAATTTATCAAAAATATCGGGATATTGCAATATACAGTATGTATACAGTGTCAGTGTCAATATGTATACATTGATACATATTGCAAAACATGGCTTAACTGCAATAAATGGGACATTACTGTAAGCTGTACTAAAAGATGTTAAAACTATATTTAAATCTTTAAACTGTATTTAAAAATGTAAATGTTTATCGCAACACATATCATCGCAACATTCAGCAATGTTACCGCATATCGAATATTTTTCCAATATCGTGCAGCCCTAGCAAACACACACATACACAAAGATTTGACTTTGTATTAGTCTCTCTCAGTTTCTCTCTGTCTCTCTCTCTCACACACACACACACACACACACACACACACACACACACACACACACACACACACACACACAACACTGTTCTCACAAACAGCTTTCTGATGACTCAAGTCTGCAAGGCCTGCTGAAATGCCTGGCTAAATTGTTTACAAGCCAAATGGCAGTCGTAATCACCGACTGTGAAGATGACTTGTCATTACTGTCTTTTAGGTCGATGACCGTTTTTTCTGGAACAAGCACATGATCCAGGAGCTTCTAAACCTTGAGGTATGATCTCACCATGAGTGCAGCTGGTATATTTAATATGAGCTTAAGCATCATATGTGCCTGAGCAGCGTTTGTGGGGGTAGCTAAGGCTTAATGATTAGGGAGTTGGTCTTGGAATCAAAGGGTCACAAGTTTGATTCCTGTACCAGTTGGAAAAAAAGTTGTTTGTGGGTGTGAATAACCTGCACTCTCCTGGACCTTCATTTATGACTAAAGTGCTATTAAGCAAAGCAACTAACCACACGTTGCTCCAGGGAATTGTCCCTGTAAGTCGCTCTGCAGAAGAGCATCAGCTAAATGCCATGTAATGTAACGAGTTTGATAAGTCATGTAGCTTATTGTTATTGCTAGCACCTGCCAAAGTCTTGCAGTCCACAAGGACTTAAGCCATTGTATGTTTTTATCTGTGACTCTACAGCCATCAACACCTTCAGAAAACATTGAGTGAGAATGCTATCAAGTAGTGACAACAAGCTCTTACACACGTCAGCAAGCAGAACAGATAAGAAGCTGCATTTTGTAGAAGCCTTAGCACAGATCTTGAAGCTGATTTCACTTCCCACGTCAAAAACTTTCTAAATGGTTCCACTTTTCCGCTAGCAGAGGGCGTGACACTACTTTCCCCCTCACTCTCTTGTCTGGCTTAGTCAGTCCTGTAATAATAGTTCCTCTTCACAGAGCCTCAGCTGTGGTGACTAATCCCATGTCATGCCCGGCCCAGCACAGGAGCAGTGTCCTCTTTCCACAGTCGCTAGTGGAAGTGCTCTGGCCATTGAATCTCAGTGTAGCCCACTGGCCGTGGTCTGCTAATGTGTGGAAGAGAAAAGGTACACACATCCAAAAAAAGTGAGACACAGGTGCCAGACAAACATATCGGACAGTAGGGTGGAGGGCTGTCTGCACACTGTTTTAGCTCCACAAAACCTATTTTATTAAAAATAATAACATTAAATGTTTCCACTAATGACCATGTTTCAGGTCTTGGGGTTAACTCAATAATTTATATTATTAGAATGTGTGCTATTATTCATATTCACATAATTAATGGCAATTAGTTTTTGCCAGCCTTTCCTTTGATGCTGTTAGCAAAATTATCTTTTTAGTGCTATCCTTTTAGTATCTTCTCTGAAAAGCAGAGGTGGAGTTTCAGAAAGTAAAACCCCTGCTGTATATTTGATCCAACCATTTTCTAAACCAGCTGATTCTAGTAATCACACAAATCCATCAGGCAGATAGGTGAGCTAGTTAGTGAGGGCACCTGTGTTAGGTGCATAGACAGAAAGAAAAAAATGGCAGGATTTTTATTCCACTTTTCAACTCCACTCCAGAATCTCCGCTTGTGCTGAAAACACATAATCCATGTTTTGTAACCTCCTCTGTCTTTAATGATCTCAGGTGCCTCAGGTGGACTTCTGGGTGGTGCCTGTCATCCAGGGCTTTGTGCAGGTGGAGGAGCTGGTGGTGAACTACAACGAGAGTGCCGATGAGGAGAAGAGCAGCCCAGACACCCCCCTGCAGGAGCCCACCTGCGTAGACAACATCCACCCGCGCTTCACTGTGGCCCTCATCTCCCGACGCAGTCGACATCGCGCCGGTGGGCTACTGTAACACTTTCTTTTTGATGCATAATGTCATATGCATTATTTTATACTGTTGATGTCTTCTGAAATATTTACTATTCTGAAGTATTCTACAGTGTAGTAAATAGTCAGAATAAGCAAAAACACATTAATGAGCAGGTGGACAGGGAGCTCTTTGGTCTACATATTGAAGAAGAGAAAACTGAACAAGAGAAGTAAGAGGACTTTGATGATGTGACAAAGTATTCATCTGCTCGCCACCCCCACCCCCTTAGGGATGCGATATAAGCGGAGAGGTGTGGACACAGATGGCCACGTTGCCAATTATGTGGAGACCGAGCAGCTGATTCACGTACACAGTCACACGCTGTCCTTTGTGCAGACCCGAGGATCGGTACCCATATTCTGGAGTCAGTCAGGCTACCGCTACAACCCACGGCCTCGCCTGGAGAAAGGTGAATGCATGCGGCAGACAGTTTACAGTGGAACTCATTTTTTTGACCTGGGATATTGGCAGCTGTCTGGAGTTTATTAAATGAGTGTTGTCCAAAATGTTTCAGATGAAAAGGAAACCATTCCCTACTTTGCTGCTCACTTTGAACAGCAGCTCAGCACCTACAAGAAGCTGGTAAGGCTTGTCATAATTCTGAAAATATAACGTGTTTAGATTATCTGTCAGGGCTATTTTAGTTGGCTTCCCAAGGGGGACCTCTGCAGTGTGTGTCGTGCCTGTGCTGCGTAAGCATATTGGAACGAGTGTTGGGTTAGCCATACAGTTGGAAAATTCAAAGAAACAAAACATTATTAAGTAGAAAAGCACTCAGAATGCAGACCTGCGCCAAGCAGTTCAATTCACCCCACCTTTTTTTGTCAATGGGGTTTCCTATGTTATTTACCACATTTTTTTGTGAGGTACCAATTTCCACCAAAAAAAAAAAAAAATCACCTTGTGGCAGTGACAGTACCGATGTACTGTCAGAATTTTAGAACGATATGTTCATGACTTTTTGAGTTAATTTGCTAACAAAACAGGCTAACACCGGCAAACACATAGCCTCCTTGGCGGTGGTAATAACCACGTTGACTGAAAAGCTGTTGGTGGTTATCTTGTGCTGCAGCTCTTTAGGTTAGCAGCACAACATCCTGCACATGGGAGAGGGCATAAAAGACAGCGGGGCTCAATCTCATCAGCCAAATATTTTGATATGTAGCACAAAAGCGTAGTTTATAGAAATATACAAATTGTGATACATTGGCTTGGCAGCAATAAATGGTACATCTTGATATTGTTTAGACATTTGTGGATATATCGTGCAGGCCTACTGCACATGCTTATCTGGTCCTCTGTCGCCCTGCAGGTGATGATCAACTTAGTGGACCAGAGTGGGCGAGAGAAGATGATCGGTGACGCATTCCTGAAACAAGTGCTGCTGTACAACAACTCCAATCTGACATACGTTTCCTTTGATTTCCACGAGCACTGGTGAGTATGCCCCTGGGGTGTAAACTAATACTGTGATTGTTGTCTCCAGAGCATCTGAATAATTAAAAGGATTGTGCCACTGTATGGGCTATTTCATGCAACGTCATTCATAATTTATAGGATGTACTTAATTATATTTTGCCACCACAAGCAACACAATGTTTTCTGAATGTGGGACTAAATATTTTCTAAATAAAAAAATACATATTTAAATGCAAATAGGAATTTTAGTAATGCATCTGGCTACACTGCTATGAGTAAAACGTGTATTCAGTATGGAAATAGAAATGGCTCAACACAAACCTGTTAGTAATGTTGATAAATTGTCCTCCCTTCAGCCGAGGAATGAAGTTTGAGAACGTACAGACCCTAACAGATGCCATCTGGGATATCATCATGGACATGAAATGGGCCTGGTGAGTGCTGATATTCATTTTATGAATTCACCTCACTATGTATGTTAATAAGCACATTTATGTATGTGTTTTCTAAACAAATCAGAGTCAGAGATGGTAAAAATGATCAGTTGAAGAAAATAAATAAATGTACAAATCATAGCAAAATAGCATGTTGAATATAATCATTTTGACTAAAATGACTGTTTAATTCTCTAAAAAGCCCTCAAGCTCTCTAAAATACTGATGACTGGGGACAGTAAGAGTTTGCTTTCTTCTTGTGTCCGCTAAGGTGGAGTAGGGAGGTGTCATATTTCTTGTTGTGGTCAAATGTACAGTGTCTCTTACACAATTAGAGGGCTTAAAGCTGTCCCACAGTAAGGGTCCGGGCAAAAAAATGACAATTAGTCTCATGAAATATGTATGTGATCCGTGTTCCTGCCAGGGTGGACCAAGCAGGCGTCATCTGCCAACAGGAGGGCATCTTCCGGGTGAACTGTATGGATTGTCTGGACAGGACCAATGTTGTGCAGGCTGCTATTGCCCGGGTGGTCATGGAACAGCAGGTAAAAACTCGTGGAACCAGCACTTGTACTGTAGCTGAAACATCATCACATTGCATTATTACATTGCATTACATTTAGCTGACACTGTGTTTCAGAGTGACCTACAGTAGGTTAGGGACAGACACAATGGAGCAGTGTGGGTCTTGTTTAAGAGCACCTTAGCTGAATGATGGTGCAGGAGTGTGCTGGTTATTCACTCCCCCACCCACATATTTCCTACTGGTAGAGGAATCGTAGGCCACAGCTGCCCTCAAGAATGTGGGGCTGTTCTGGGATCATAGTCAGTCATCGTGCTTAATGTAGGAATGTAGAATAGAAGAGGAAATGGATATATTAGTACTGGTAACTTCTGTGGAAGTGAAGTGAAGAACTAACCACAAGTAGGACACAAATTATTTCCATTGTTAAAAGCATCTTTGGATAACATTGTTCTCTTTTTTTCTTAATCCATTTATTGTGTTTTGTACAGCACTTTGTACAGCACTTTGCAAACTGTATTTAAATGTCCTTTATAAATGCATTTTACTTACTTACTCTGTTTTTTACAAGCTGAAGAAGCTAGGCGTGATGCCTCCTGAGCAGCCACTGCCCCTGAGGTGCTACCGCATCTACCAGGTCATGTGGGCCAACAACGGGGACACCATCAGCCGACAGTACGCTGGCACCGCTGCCCTTAAGGTCAGCGCATGCATCTAACATCTGGCTCCTAAATGCAGTCTACTCGCATGCCGCTGCAGACATTGCCTAACACCTATGACATTCAACAGCACTTTTCACATTTTTTCCCCAAACGCTAGCCAATTTGTCAATTACTGTTTTGCATTTTTCCTTGGAAAGCCCAGTTAAGTCCAGTCCTGTGTTTTTGATTTTCCATGGTAGATCTAGCTAATTTACCAATTATAATTTTGTATTTTTTTCTGAGAAGAGTTCTTGGTAATTTCTCACTGATGGATGAATATTTGAGTAGACCATGCATTATTCTTGCTTCTTATCTAAATGTTTTTTTTTAAATGCTGGTTATTTGAAGCATTTCTCTGTCTGCCTTGAATGAATCTCTTGTCCCCAAATGTAAATGTAGCAAGAGTGCACAGTCATGTGTGTATCTTTGTGAACCAGGCTGAACAAGCGCGTTTGCCCATGAATGGGCGCCTTCATGCGTATTTAAATAAGACAGTGGGCTGTGAGGAAATGTTGTTAGATAAGGCAGGCATGTCATGCCATCCATATCATTTATGGAAATTACTCTTTAAAAGAGGCAACGTGCAACTGTTAACCAAGTCTCGCTGTACAAACGCAGTGAAAATTACATTTCTTTTCAAGTTGGTTAACTGTTTTGGTCTTCATAGTCATGTATTATAATGTCATTTGGCCTAAACTGTAAATTGTATTTCTATTTGGGCATTTTTGTTTTTTGCCACACTTACTGTCGAGTCTGCATTTCCGGTCATGGGTATGCTTGACGTATCACATTGGCATTACTGTAGACTTTATTTATTTATTTAAAGTACAATGTTCTAGCCATTTACTGTGCATTGGAGTAGATTCATATATTTCTGACTACTACTAGCCTTTGTAAGGTATGCTTTTTTTTAATTAACATATTTATATTATATTTTGTATTTCAGTATTGTAGCTTATAATGTGGTGTTTCTCAATAGTATGTGGCTTTGGGGGAAAAAAACATCTATCAAGATGCATAAATATAAACATGAACATGTAATAATTTTTTGGAACAGGGAGATTTCACACGAACTGGGGAGCGGAAACTGGCTGGCGTGATGAAAGACGGTGTCAACTCAGCAAATCGCTACTACCTGAACCGCTTCAGGGATGCCTACAGGCAGGCTGTCATTGGTACGTGCGTCAGATTACTGTGCCCTTTTTAGTCACTGATTGGTAAAAATGCTATGCAATGCTATGACATAAATGGTGTTGGTTCATGAAGCTGCTGTTAAATATGAACTACTGAAGGGGAGTGGGGGGGGGGGGGGGGGGGGGGGGTGCAACATTGGCAGCATCCCTTTCGGGACACTATTAGTGTTATTACTAATGATAATGGAGCCCAAAATTGTATTCTTTCATAGGACCCAACATTTCTAAAAGCAACCATGCCTTGAATAACTGTTCTCTCTCTCTGACGCTCTCTCTCTCTCTCTCTCTCTCTCTCTCTCTCTCGCTCTCTCTCTCTCGGACTCTCTCTCTGTCTCCTGTGGCTTTGGCTCTTGTCTGTGGTAGACCTGATGATGGGTCTGCCCGTGACCGAGGACCTGTACTCCATCTTCAGCAAGGAGAAGGAGCACGAGGAGAAGGAGAAGGAGAGCCAGCGTGGGGCCCAGGAGCAGGTGAGCATGCTGCTGCAGACCTACATGCAGCTGCTCCTGCCCGACGACGAGAGGTTCCACGGCGGATGGGCTCTCATTAACTGCGACCCCAGGTCAGTGTCACTGTCTGAGTCTTATGTTGCATTAGTGGTGTTTATGTAGCATTCTGGATGTACAATAATGATGTCATCCTAAAAAAAAAGCAAAGAAGCTGTTAAGAATATCAGCTCATAGGAGCCCAGTGGCACCCTTGGCTACGGCGTCTATACCACAAATGTTGCAGACTGGGATTAGAGTACGACCGCAGGTCATTTCCCAGTCCTACCCCGTCTCTCTCCCAATCATTTCCTGTCACTTCGTGATGTGCTAAAACAATATTTAGGAAATGGTTATCCATTTATAGTGATTTCAGAACCATATCATCAATGAGAGTCTGAAAGGAGGTTTTGTTTTGGACATCAGAGGCTTTTTACGAGGTATAAAAGTATAAAAAAAAAAACCTGATGTCTGGAACTAGTTTCGATTGTGGAAGAATGAAGAAGCGCTCAGTGGAGTGTGTGGACGATACGAAACAAAGCCGTCTGATTGGTCTGTGCTTCCTCATTACAGCCTTATTGATGCCACCCACAAAGACGTGGACGTCCTGCTGCTCCTTTCCAACAGCGCCTATTACGTTGCTTAGTAAGTGCTGCCATTTTGCCTCATGTTTGAAGGAGTGATGTTTTTGAAATAATTCAGTGTTTTCAACAAGGGAATGTGTTAGGGGACGTGCATGGTTACGGTTGAGAAACCACTCCAAAATTCTTTTATTATCCTTTTATTCTTTTGCATAGTGTTTGTTTTAAGCTTTCCAGCTGGTATGATCTGAAAGCAATTGGTCAACTGTCTGTTGTCATACATATTCCTATAGTTTCATCACCTAATTTTAAGCCCAAGTCTAATTTTAGTGTTTTATGTTTTTGAAACAGCTTCAGTAAGGTGGTAGGGGTGTGTTGTGAAGGTGGCTGTCATAACCATGAAAGACTGGGGAAAACACTGCAAATGTATGACTTTTTCCTTGCCATATTAATAGTTATGACGACGAGGCCGATAAAGTCAACCAGTACCAGCGACTCAGTTTGGAGGGCTTGGAAAAGATTGAAATAGGTAAGTGTGTGTGAGTCAGTGTAAGCGTCTAAGTATTTGTGCACTGCTCAGTGTGGTTCTGAACAGCATGCTTTGTTTAGCCCCACAAGCAAATCTATGCGGCATAAACTGAAAAAAAAAAAAAAGATTTAGAACGCGAAGCTTAATGCGAAGAAAATGGTCTGTATGTGGTTGTTTTTGCATCAAGTATAATTAAATTGATGTTCAGAAAACTGAAATAGAATCACAAGGTTCATGTACGACCTGTTATAGCAGTTCTGCTGTGGTGTTCTGTTTTTCTTTCTCCTTGGGGTTAAACAGCCTTAATCCTGTTTCACAAACAACTCTGCCCCTGTCCAGGGCTGTTTATATGCCGTCACATGTACTCATGACATATATAGGTTATTTTTTAATCAGTTTACCACAAATCTATTTTAAAAATTCCAGTACGTGAAATGCTTTTTAGTTACGCTTATTCAATCCCATGTAAATTAATTGTTTATTTTTACCACTGGCAGGACCAGAGCCCACTCTGTTTGGAAAACCAAAGTACTGTTGCATGCGGCTACACTACAAGAATGAAGAGACCAGCGGCTACTTCCACACGCTAAGGGCGGTGTCCAGGAACCCAGAGGACGACGGCAAAGGTACTGGATAGAAGAGACCTAGGGGGTATTCCAGAAAGCAGCTTTAGTCACTTATCTGAGTCTTATGGCCTTATTCTCTGAGTAAACCAAAGCCATAGGGTTCTTCTATTAGGAGATTAACCACTTCCTTTGAGTTTACTTCTCTGGGTCAGGCTGTAAACCACGTACTTGGAGCTCCCTAATCTTCAGTGACATTCTCTGCTTAGTGGTCATATGCTAGAAATTGCACAGAGACATTGTTTTCCCTAAACAGTCCCCACTGCTGCAACTGTCTTGGTTGTGTTTGGATTTCAGATACGCTGCAGTGCATAGCCGAAATGCTGCGAATAGCCAAGCAGGCCATAGGGCAGGACCTACCTGTCATAGAGAAGAGGCTGGAGAGGTGAGTGGGCTCTCTAACAGACATGTGATTTTTGTGGAGGCTTTCCAGGACTGTGTCCTCTCATTGAATTATTTTCATCATCAGAATTTTGTTTTCCTTCACATGATGGGACTTTCAGATGCAAATAGATATTGCTTTCACTGACAAGTTAAAGTTTTGAGATCATATATTTTGCATTATGTAGAACTTTCAGTGTGAAGAGTGAGTTTTTTCCACTTACTGCTGATGTGAGGTGGGGTCACACTAAATGAATATTGTGTAAAATGAAACCTCTGTCTTTCAGGAGGCACAGTAAACCCCATGAAGACATCATGGGCATCCAAGGCAAAGCTGCTGACCAGGTCCTGGGCTCTGGCTTAGCCCAGGGCAAAAGCTTCCTCCTCAACAAGTTCTCATCTCTGAACCAGAAAGTCAAACAGTCCAACGTCAACATCGGCAACTTCAAGCCCCTCGGTCGGCTGGGCACGTTCTCCAAGCCGGAGGTGAAGGTCAACTTCCTCAAGCCCAACATGCGGGTCAACCTGTGGAAGTCTGACAGCAGCCTGGAGACGAGTGACGGCAATCCGGGCTCCGTGGCCTTGAAGGACCTGTGCGACAACCACTCCTTGGAGATCTCCTCAGACTCGGACTCCTACAACTCGGACGACCAGCCGCACGGCAGCTCGCTGGAGAACACCGACTATGTGCTGCCCAGTTGCGGCATCGTGGTGTCGGCCCCACGCCTCGGCAGCCGCTCGCAGTCCATCAGCAGCGTGGAGATCGCCTTGCCCACGGTCGTGCACGGCACCGCCTCCGAATACAAACAGGGCGACGGACCCTCCCCTGAGGCGGCCCAGGAGGCCATTCTCATTGACTTCGGCACCCCAATAGACGTCTACTGCCACCAGTTTGCCCAGGACGCTCAGACCAAGCCTGTGAAGGAGGGGGGTAGGGTCGAGCAGCCGGCTCTCCCACAAAATCTTAATGCTAAAGGGCCTCCGTCCTCGCTGGACTCCAAGCCAGGGTCCCAGCAGCAGCCTCCGCCTCCACAGCAGCCTCATCCTCAGCAGCAGGAGAAGGAGAAGCAGCAGCCACCCAGACCGTCCCAGCTAAACGTGCAGCCCACAGTGGCCCCGTCCTCCAACCTGCTGACCGTCCAGGCCCCCGGCTCCGGGTCGGCCGTGTCGGGCGGCTCCCAGAGGAGCCTGGGCTCCCAGGTGGAGGGCAGCCTGGGCCCCTCCCCCGCGGACAGCAACGGCAGCCGGGTGGTCTCGCCCTTCGCCAAGATCAAGAGCTCCATGGTGCAGGTGGCCAGCCTGACGCAGGCGGGGCTCACCCAAGGCATCAGCTTCGCTGTGGCCAAGGTGCAGAAGAGTCCCGAGCCGGAGGCTGCCGTCAACGAGGCCCAGGAGAGCGAACTGAAAGCAATGTTCACACAGTGCCAGACCAGGATCATCCAGATCTAGCACCTTCCATTTGGCCTTGTGCACTTCTTTATCCTTTTTGAGTCTTTCTTTTTTTTTCCTTTTTTTTATTGTGGTAGGGCGTGACTTCCAGTACAGTAGCAGTAGCATAAGCTTGCACAATGGGGTACACACTGACAGCAGCTGAAACCCCTGCTCTTAAAATCCATCCTCTAGTTAACCTGACAGATGTTTACAGCCAGTGTTGTTGTAGTGTGGTAGTAGAGCTAATCTAAAACTTGACTATACCCCCTTAACCTGACTGACGTTTCACACATTCATATTCTTCATGTGTCTTGTTGCATGTGAGGAAGGTTAGTCTGTGGTAGCTAGAACCGAGGCAGGCAAGCTCCTATTGCTGCATGTCGAAGAAACTACCCCCTAAAATTAGTCACTCATGATCCCAACCCAAGCAGTTACACACTCGTTGGTGGTTGTCCTTTTTCCATGTGAGCGTAAACCCCCTTAGCTGCTTTCTTAGACACAGGTAGAAATAACTGACCAAACTTTTCTTCGAAAATAGGCAGCTCGGTCTGAGACAGTACATTTAGTGGGAACATTTTAAATGTTAAAAATATTGTCGTGTTTTATCATTAGAAATGCACCAAAGTAGGAGCTGAACTATACACAAGCTGTTTAAATATGTACAGGAAGTATTGTATGTGATTACTATGTACTGCATATCTGTTTATTCTCTAATAGAACCCCTCAGATGATTTATAGGCAAGTAAGGTTTTATCAACACACGTGGTGGCGTTGGTTAGGAGTGTGAGCTTCCACACTTCTTGTTTTAAACTCACACTTTGTGACAGTGCGAGTTTGTTGTGCTCTCATTATCGGACGCAAAGTTTTATTTTAGAGCAGGTCAGATCTCTCAAGACAAAGTAGTCATTTAAAAATGTGGTCATGCTTCTGAACAAATTGTCTAATTGAATTGGCCTTGAGTTTAAACATTCGTAATTGTAATTATCATTTTAAAAGGTCCGCTGTAAACGTCATCGTTCGTCCACATAAGGGGGGAAAACCGTATGCAGGGGAGCCCCAGCCAAATGTTTGATCACTGTTAAATGCTTTTTGCACTCTTACATCTGAAGAGCAAGCCTTAACAGAAACATGTCGACTATTTATTGCAAATCTAAAATAAGTTAAAATGTGTTTTGTGTTGTTTTTTGTTTGTTTGTCATTCAGGTAATTATGGTTGTGGGGTGTTAAGATGTTACTGTTTGTAGCCATAGGAAATCCAGGTATCTGCCATGGTTCACAAATATGATCAAAGCATTGACAGGATACTGTATGGCATGTTTTTAGCATTCCTTTCTATTGGTGCGCTTTATTGCTTTGTCATTTCCAACAATGTTGTTGTGTGATAATTTTTACAAAGTTACTCATGTTTACTTATAAAAAAACAAAATAGTTTTACGTAATGTCATTATTATTCCTAAATCGCAAATGTAGACAACATACCATTCCTGATTAGTTGAGAGCAATTGATTAATGTGGCTGTATGTCACTGGCTCTCGAAACACCATCCTTCCCTCCCACATCCTACTCCCTCTCAAGTTCCCTGCTGTGAAGTGTCTGGCAGTTGGCGTTGTGGCTTACATGAAAGTACATTGTGCGTGTTCTGAAATGTCAGATGGATATTTTATCAGCAGCACGATCTTTGGAAAAATATTGAAGTTTAGAGCGGCCACAATGTCAGATGTTAACTAGAATGTAGTTCTATCACTGTTCAGTGCAAAGGTGAGAACCGTTATTTTTGCGTATGTGTAGGAGGGGTGGGGGGCTCCCAGTCAGAACACCGCACACATGTACACAATGGCCTGTACGTCATCAAAAACAACCCATCCAGTCTTTCTTAGTGCAACGAATGGGTTTTGTGGCTAATGTGAAGTCTGATCAGAAAGCAGTGAAAAAAATTACAATTGCACTGACACTGCTGTTACACACTCCTTAATCCATTCTCAATGTTTTAATTCCTTTTGCAGAGAGAATTGACTAATTTGCACAGGGCTCATTTGACCAAATGTATTTGTTGAGATAGAATCTGGTTTGTCTTCTCTGACAGATCAGCAGTTTCTCACATATTTAAAATATAAAATATCTCACCCTGAAGTCACCTTACCCCATTTTTACTGCCGAAACAGCGCCATAAAGTGCAATGAGTCCTTTGGATTACCTAGTCATGTTCAGTATCAGTATCAGTGTGTGTCTTCAGACAGTTTTACCACTTGCTTTGACTTAACATACCGGTATTTTGAATTAAGAGTCGCTTATAAATGGCTGCTTTGCATAGGAGTTGCAGTCTTCAGTTAGGCACCAAACCCATAGCAACGTTGTGCTGGGCTCAATACATTGGGTTTGTTGTAGTCTAAGAAGTACATGCACTGGACTTAAGTCTGTTCTAGTTAAGCCCAAAATGTTTGGATGTTTGATTAAACAGGTACATAAGTAATGTGGATACTGTAAAAGAACTTACACCAGTTAGCATTCCATCCTGTTTTTTTTTCTTTCTTACCATCTGCAAATGTATGCTCTATGCATAAGAATTTTACTTGAGTATGGACAATCTTCCCTCGTTGCTGTCTCTTTAAATCCGTATGTGCTTTTATTTTTTTGTTAAACACAAAAGTGCTTGTGAAACTTGTTTTGACTTTTATGCTTTTACTTCATTGCTCACATGTTCTCCTCAATCACGTACCTCCTTCTCCAACCAGCAAGTGATCTGGTGTCCTGTTCTCACATGTGATTGTACTCAGTGTTCACCTACCATTCTAGCATCTTTCTCTGTTGTCTTTCTCAGTGGTTCACCAACGGGGGTTTGTCCAGTGTTCTCATCTGTTTTTTGTTTTAATACATAGTGAAATATATTTATTCTTATTTCATACCTAACTCCTTTTCCTAAAAAAGCTGAATATTAATAACTGTAAACTGCTGTATTTTAAAATGTTATGGGGGCATATATGGGAGGATTTTGTAAGTAAATAATTTAAAAACACCTATGCCGTTTCTAGATGTCTGATTTCATACATCTGCTAAACATGTTCTTCACCAAAGGAGTTTTTGTATGTTGTGTTGGACATGGATACGGTTGTCAAATGACAATCTTGATGTTTCTAGATGGTGGTTTGTTGTCTTGTCTCATTTTACAGTTAATGTTTATTTGCCAGAAACTGTGTACAGCAGTGTAACCTTAGCTTAATACTTCTCTTTTGCTTCAGTAGAGAGGCAGCAAGAAAATAGATCTTGCGGTGTGTGTGTGTGTTCATCTGCTGCCTGTATCAGGGGTGTGGGATGTGCTGCATCCTGTGCCAGGCCACGCTGTGGGATGCTTGTGTGACTGTCTCTGTGTGCAATGGTTTAGTGTTCATAACACTAGCAATGGCCTCAGCAAAACAGCCAGGGATTTTTCATAACAGTTAGTTTTACAAGTTGTCAGCAAGTCACATTTTAAACATACTGTAAGAAACTGTTGCTGACATTCGTTAATCAAATCTGTCAGTTCATGATATAGTTGGTATAAAATATCACAAGTTCAGGATTTGTGGTGTGTGCTAGATAGAAAATATGACAACACAGGAGGTTTGAAAAATTTGGTTTGGACAGGTTCTTACTAAACATGAATAACTTTATTAATGGTACATAGCATTCTTATTAGCAAAAGGGTTCAAGGAACAACAAAAAAGCCTTTATAACAGCAGTGTGTCTATGGTTCGTGGCCATTCACAGATTTCTGCTGCTGTATTCTGTTCATACGCAACAGCTCAAGATGTTTAGTCTTCATCCACACGTCTGTGGAGAGCGTAGTCTGGCCCAAACTAATAGACAGCAACCTGGAAGAAGCGAATACAGACATTACTCTTCCGGAGTGGCTTTACGTGTTTTACGTAAGGTTCTTCATGCTGGTTTGAATATAACAAAAGAGTACGGGTTGGAGAGGGGGGAGCAGAATAAACCAAGAGCATAAATATGGACAAACAACTACATTTTCACTCACCTGGAAACAATCAACATTCTGTGCAAATCCTCTGCCGACATGCTCTGGGGGTCGTCTTTACGCATCTCAACAAAATCCTCCTCCACTGCCTGAATTTATTGAAAACAACATTTATTCATTCTGTAACAAACCACATCCCAGTCAGTCACCTAATACTCTTCAGAAACGTCACATTTGTACAGGTACTATATGTAAGGAATTTGCAAAGTAGTAACAATTTAGATATAGTAGGTAAACATGTTCTACTGAAATCCTTCATTGACAATAGTACATTTCATTGACAATAGTACAGCCAGAATATTTGCATTTTAAAACCTATGTTTGAATTGTGTTATGCCCCTTGACCCTGGAAGGACAACACCACTGCAGTATTTTGAATTTGATTGCAGTACCAGTTTTGTCCACAAGTCTAAAGAGCCCGCTCACTCTGGAGAGGGTTTAGTTCCTGCCCTATGTGGGGCCTGACCTTGGTGACCTCCTCTGTGATGCTGTACTCCAGCTGGCGAGCGACGGTCAGGTAGAGGCGGTACTTGTTCATCTGGGACGGGGCCTGGGCCGCCTGGAGCGCGCTCAGGTACTCTTCCGCATTGGGTGGAGTCATGTGGGGCTGTAGGTGCACCTGACAGTCAGACTAGAGGGACAAAGAGAGAGATGAGACCAAGACACATCTGTACATAAAGACCATACAGACCAACACATGTCTGTATATACTCAACAGTAATCATGTGACTCAGGCCACAAAGGTGAAGTCTTCACAGAACATTGGCAATAGTATGCCAAAGTGTAAACAGTGTTTACACAATTACACTGGAACAATACACAATCATTAAATACATTTAATTTTTTTGTGAAGAGCGTTTTCTGGGAGCATAATTGTGTGTGGTGTGTGGAATCTTTCCTCCTGTTTTCTGATCTCATGTTTGGTCCAGAGTTTAACTTCCTGGTTGTGCGTACCTTATACTTTCAAGGGAGGAGAAGGGCCACAAATGGCGTCATTACATCCATCTGCAACGACGCATTTGCACTCCTCTGGATTGTGGTTAATTGCCAGCTTCTGTTTGACCTTTAAAGTGCAGAGCAGCAGAGAGTACGTACCCTGCTGACCCAGGGTACAGAAGGCCAGTGTGCAGCTCCAAACCTATGCAAGCAACACTGTTGCTGAGCAACTTGAATGAGGGTTTATTTTTTTTAAGACCATTCAAAAGAGACTGAAATGCCTCTGTGCTCTGTGTCTAACATTCCTCTTATGGGGCATCACCGTGAGGCTCTAGTCTAAACAGCTTTGAAGAAACTTGACTTTCTTGTTTAGGAATGCTTAAATGTGTCTTACACCGAGAGGAAGGATAAAAACAAGCTGAAACATTGGTAAAAGACGTGTTGACGAGGAGTGGTGGATGCCCCAGCCTGGTATTCCCACCCCCCCACCTCATGTCCTTGTGGTGCGGCTGCAGCCATGGCAACCCCTGAGACTAACATACAAGAATAGCACCACACATTCCTCAGACTGTTCGCATCAAAGCCAGGCCAGGGGAGCTCATGAGCCTCGTACCGGCCCCAGCCCCACCCCCACATACACAAATACCCACACACCCTCCAACCCAACACACACACCCCTCCAACCCCCCCCCCCCCCCCCCCCCCCCCCACACACACACACACTCACTTCGTGCTCCCCACACAGCCTGACAGGCAGGGGGACGGAAATATTGCTGCCTCCACAGGTGTCCTGTGGAAAACAAACCCCTCAGTCGCTACACGTGTGCGTCTCATGTGGGCTGCGGCCTGCCCTGCCTGCACGGAAACTCGGCTTATGTAAATCTAGAGGGGCGTCTGCCTGACTCGCTGCTGTGTGTGTGTGTGTGTGTGTGTGTGTGTGTGTGTTGCTCAAAGGCCTTTTGTCCTCACCGGCAGCAGTGATCGTCCTTCTGAGGCGACCAGCACGTTAATATTGCAGGGGAATTCCATCTGATGGTAGTTGAAGTCGTAATCAACCTTCTGCCAGGAGATCAGGTTGCCCAGCGCTGTGATGTTCCGCACACCTATGCCAAGGATAACAAGAGTGGGGGGTGGGGAGGGGGGTCAAAGGAATGCACGTCTGCAAACACGTTACCTAAAACAAATGCCATACCAAATGTATTATGGGAATTGTGAATTCACAAAGTGGAACAAATTTATGTAAAGTTGTTTTTGACTGAAACATGACTCGAATCTGGTATTTAGACATACCGTTGTTTCAGAAATGGGTTGCAGTGATGTAGCAGTAAATAAAGAAATGTAGGTAAACACCACACACAGGTGTAAAAAATGGTAGGTGAACTAGGCATACATTTAACATAAACAGTCATAAAAACCAAGTAAATGCTGTTTTGTAATTTAAAGAGCAGCATACACTACATTTATGTGGTTTACACTCCAGTATGACACTGGTGGTCTGTGACTAGCTCTTTGACATGCACACAGTAAAAACTCATGATTATGATACACATCTTCGTGATGGGTTTGCTGTTTTGCTACCACCGCTGTCGGTCAGGGCTCGTTCAAGGCTACGAGACCCTTGCGCCAAATCAGTTTATTACACCTAAAAAATGTAACTGGATCTCCTGACGGCTTTGCCACTGGCACGGCAAGCGGAACAGATGCCTCTGGGTTTTGCCACATTACATCAGTCTGTTTGTGCCCTTCGGCCTGTCAGGAGGGAGGAGGGCATAAAAGTGTCGAGTGGTCGGGGAAATGCCTCCCTGGTGACAAGTACATCGCTATTAAGTACCAGAGAAGCGGGCGAGCCCGGCGGCACTGACGCACACTCTCGTGCGACACACAGACAGGCGAGTAACCCACTGTGACAAGTGTCCCCTGTCACACCAAAAACAAATGAAATTCCTGTGGCCTTGCCTTGCCTGTCACATCACCCACCCCTCCCTCCCGACCTACCTCTAACTCACACACTCTGACCCTTCTGTTCCCCTCCCTCCTCTGTCGCTACCTCTCACTTACTCACACGAAAAAACAAATGAAATTCCTGTGGCTCTGCATTGCCTGTCACATCACATCACCCAGCCCTCCCTGCCTACATCTAACTCACTCACTCACTCCCTACCTCTCTGTTCCCCTCCCTCCTCCTCTCTGGCTGCCTCTCCCTTACTCGCGCCCCTCCCCACTCACTCCCTCTCTCTTCCTCTCTGGCACCCTGTCTCTCCTCTCACCTGCGGTATCCAGTTGGCCCTGCTCCAGCTGGGTCTCGTCAAGGAAGAGGGAGGTGTTGCTGGCCAGCTGGAGGGCGCCGCTCACCAGCCGATTGGCCACGTGGTCCTTGCGCGGCACCATGCGCATGCTGTTCATGTTGTGGAGGCTCATTGGCAGACGGTAGGACTGTTAAGTGGGAAGTGACATTTAAACAATATGTGACTGTCAGTCCATGACTCAAGTTGGGTCCAGTCAAGGTGGAGTTCCAGCCTTCAGAAAGCAAAAACCCCACCATGCATTTCCTCTACCTGTGCACTTCACACAGGTGATTTCACCAAAATCTACTTCATCTAAATTGCCTCTTATAATTTATCGAAATATCTCATCCTTATTAGCTCATTAGGAGCCGCTAGTCCAGAAAATGGTTGGATCAAATATGTGGCAAATGGGGTTTTCACTCTCTGAAGCTGGGATCGTCACCCTTTGGCTCTGGCACCAGGACAGAACATACTGTTCTAGATGGAGATCAGCTCAACTGCAGACAGTCAGTAAGTCTAGTGTTAGAAATGTGAGATGGGTCTTATTGCAATATCTCTTTGCTTTATAATAAATTTTGCTTTGCTTGACAGGCATTAATGTAAGTTTTATCTGCAGGTGTTTATAAGTTCTCTAACAAATTATCCATAGGCTTATGGGTAAAGGTAGGCTAAATGGCCTGATATGTCAAGTGTAATGTGTGATTAGGTATGCTATAAGCTAGGATTGTTTGGAGAATTATAATTAAAATTGCTGATGAAAATTGCTAGCCAGGCTAGCACCGCCTAGTGCTTCCACTGCCCCTGCCCCCCCACACTCACCGATGGAACAAGCTGCTGAAGGATCCGGTACAGATGTTCTGTGTACGGGGAGCTGTGGGGACACCCGCTGAGGTTCAGGGTGAACTTACCCAGAGGCAGAATGTCTCGCCTGGCATACCTGAGTGGAGACAACTGGTTTAAGAAAAGCCATTACATTTACACCATCTCTGATACTCTGATACTTCACAGCAAATACTGCTATTCTGAACCACTTCCAGCATAGAGGTGCTGTTAGTCAGTGATTTATGACAAGTAGTCAGAAAATGGTCCACCAGAGATTAAGTGAATATAGTTTAGAGAAAACACTAGATATTTATGTACAGCTTAAGGAAATGTAAGCCTTCCTGGCTACAAACCTAATTCTAACATACTATTGTTTGGGAGAACACTTAAAGTTTTATCATTATGCTATTAAATCCCAAGTCCTGAGTCAACTGTCCTATTGTTGGGTTTGTTTGCAAAGTTGCAGGGTCTAGTTGGTCTGTGAAATTTTCCAGGCCACCTCATCAGTAGTGCACCTTGGGATGTTACAGGTGTTTCAGGCTGTTTCACCCTCTGAGGCAGGCCTGCTTAAGGTGATGAAACCTTAGCATGTGTCCAGTATCACACTGGGCTATGTTTTTCCTCCAAGAAGACCTAATTGATTCTGCAGAACCTATCCCATCATACTGTATCATATCATATATGCTTGAGTGTCTTTCTAGGAGTCTAAGTGACAGGGTCCAGTTGGTCTGTGAAAAGGACACCTCATCAGTAATGAACCTGAGGATCTACTGGTGTTTCAGGCCTTTAGCCACTATACAGCCTCCTCTGAGGTGCTTAAGGTGAGCAATCCTTAGCGTGTGTCCAATATCCAATTAGTTGGTATGTCCTGTAAGAACTCCTAATTTGGTGAATGTAAATTGGGTAACAGTCTGTACAATAAAGCTAATGCTACTGCTACCCAGAGGTTTTATACTTCTTGCTAGCCAATTCTAGTTTACTTTTTGGCAACTCTCCGCTTTCCATACATGCAAAACTCCAGGCAGCTAAGCTAACCTGACTAATTGCTGCTCTGTACATATATTTCACTGAAAACAACACAACCAAAGTATACACATTTTAAAGGTCCCATATTATGGGGAAAAAACAAAACACTTCTGATGGGTTTTCTGGGTCTATACTGCCTATACACACACTGTGAGTTTGATAAAAATCAAAAAACGTTTAAATAGTAAATTTACCAGCATTAGAAACTGTGTGGTTAAGCTATCTATTTATATTACATAGTACAGGAATCGCTATGAATTAATCTTTAGGTCCACACACAAAGTGCTGTATTGGTATTTGCTACCGACAACACAAGTGTCTACATCACATCCCACCCGAAGAGAAAAGACGAGGAGCATGGTTGGATTGCATTTTTGAAGGCCAAGTACCAGAGGGTATTTGGAAATTTCTGTTGTCGTCAACCACGGAAAGTATAAACTTGGATTAGCCACCAAACTTTGCCTCAATAAGGGGTCACTTCTGAAAACCCGAGGAAGATGCAAGTACCTATCAATGTGTTTCTTTTGCAGTTTAGCACAAACTAACTGTTATGTCTTGGTGTTTTGCCATTTAGTACATGCGAACACTGACAGCTAGCATATAGGCTAGGATAGTTTCCACCACTAGGACACATTGGAAATCAAGCCAACCAAGCCATCCCCACTAGGTAGTAGGGAGGGAACGACGCTTGACATTAAGAATTTAACTGCAGTACCAGTTTTGGCCACAATCTTAAAATGTAGCACCTTTAAAAGGAGTAAACCAGTGGCCTATTTAACTAGTAAGTTCTAGAAGTGCACATACACGTTTGAGATGAGGTGAAGGAGCAGGTACTCCGCGGCCAGGGCGTCACCCAGAAGGATGTGCGTGAGGAAGGACAAAAACTCTGACCTGACGGAACCCAGCTCACTCAGGAAACTGGCTACAACTGAACAAGAAAAACAAAAACATATTTAGCGCCTGACAGAAATATGCTGTTAGGTGCAATGACAGACAATATAAATTATCAACAAATGACCCTGTGGCTACACAAACATGGAGCAGAAGCTGCTGTGAAGCAAAATTTCTGTTTAGAGGACTTGTATGAATGTGCTAGTGTAGACACTTGCAGTTAATTGTTAAATACATCGTTACAGTGTACACTTGGCAAGTGCTTCCGCTTCAGTTCTGTGCCTGGCATAGCCATGGGGTAAGTCTAAGGATAAATTCATCACATGCAATATTAAAACACAATACATGACTACTACGTGTAATGGTGGAGGGAACCTCTATAACATCTTGTATAACAGCATTGTGTTGGGCCAAATAATAAAGCGTGGTGTGGCCTACTGTGCAACCTGTAAAAGCACGCTGTAACTACATGTCAAATGCAAAGCCACTACAATAATTTGTCATCAATAGCAAATAAATTGGTGGACCCATACAGTGACTCTGAGGATGTCCTGTGAGATATCTCTGGGTTTATATTCAATATAATTCACATTGTGTCAGCATGAAAATATTACACATTAACGTTATAGGGAGAACATTGTGCAATGTGCATGGCTTGTGCATTGACATGGCAACTTCAGTGACTGTGTTGCTATTTATAGATGACTATTTTCACTTTGAGGCATTACCCTCCTCCGATGCAGCAGGTGGCAGCAGTGGGTTGTTGTGCTGGAGGGGTACGGCGTGCACCATGTGGAGACGAGGCACTAAAGAAGGAGGGGGGCTGTGGGCTCTCTGTTCCTCTGCAGTCTCCATGGATTCCTCAGGGTCCAACAGAGATGAGACTTCTCTAAAATACAGACAGCACGCGAGAGTACACGATGCAATCCAGCATTAAAAAAAACTGAAGCTGCACAGCAACTTAACACAGATAGATGAACTTAACTTCATTCCAGCAAAGCTCCTAATCCTTTAAAAAGGAACCACCTGACTTTTTTTAGTTCACCACCACACTGGGGTGCACACAAGGGAAAATGCTCTAAAACACTACAAGAAAGATGGGGTTTGTTTGTTTATTTAGCTTGTTGCCATTTTGAGCAAGTACAGTATAGAAAATGGGGTTGAATCAAGTAAAGTGAATTTGTATAGCACATTTTATGACAAGCATAGACTTAAAGTGTGGTGTAGGCTCAATATCCAGCCCAAACATCATGCACCTTTTACTGACAAGTGATATTGACGCTGTCAGCTCTGTGATATCAATCAGGTAAATGCCACTCAATCAAACCTGAAGAGACACTTACTTCTCCTCACCCACTCCGCTCAACGCTGGATCAACAGACAGGATCCCAAACACCTCCAGTGTGTCGTTCAGTTTGAAGCCCTCCCACTCGTCGTAGACCTGTCATTTGACAAAATACACAAGCTGAAGAATGTTAAACCAGGACCCATGTACATATCCCCCTTCACAGTAAAACCAAGTGCGAGACACAAAATGCAATAAACAAAAGACAAGAGTGTCTGCACACTGGTATAGATCCCAAAGGTGAAGACTAATAAAGACCCTGGTGATTTAAAATGTCGCCACTGTATTGTAATAAAAATTTTGGGAGCTACACCAGTTTGTGGACACTCTTCTCTTTCATCTCAGGACATCTTCACATTATCAGTTGCTTTAAGGATCCCCACAACTTCCAGGTATGCATACTTTGGGCCAACTGCTGTTGTTTTAAAAGTGCTATATAAATAACATGACTTGACAACTTCTAGGTACCTTGACCAGGCAGGCTGGGCCCTGCTCCCCTGGTAAGGGGTAGTTGAGGTCCAGAGGGGAGGCACAGCTGGGAGGAGACGTGCTGCTGCTGGAAGGTGCTTCGGTCTCCAGGCGCTTGCAGTCTCCATTTCCTTGGAGGTCACCAGAACCTTTAGAACCTGTGTGGTCAACGGCCGCAAGTTACTAGCCTGGTAAACCAACCCCTCCTACTACATTTTATAACAATAATTTCAAACTTTTACAAATGGGTTGTTGTCATATAAAATGTGGTATTAACTGGCAATGTAGGCTGGGTGTTATGCAACCATTACCATTAAACTACAGGCTGTTTGTGCCATTATCAACATTTCCATCAGAGTTTTACTTAAATCCATTCATAACTTAAAATATGACCCATCCCCCGTCAGTAGGCTATCACGCTCGTCCTACGTTCACCAAAATGTTATCATCTGTTCCTTGTGCCATTATCAACATTTCCTAAATGTTTTATTCACATCCGTTCATGACTTGTTGAGTTATCTTGCTAACAGACAGACAGACAGAGACAGACACACAAGACGGACAGACAAACGGGAGAGAAAACATAACCTCCTTGGCGGAGGGAAACATAATACGGAAATGCATCAACATATTTAAACATTTCAAAACATAAGCCTGTAATGACAGGTGAACAATTAACAGTGCCTACTTGTTTCTGAATGTTTCCAAATATAATGAGGAAAATTGTCATGTTGATTTTGAGAGGCTGGTCTGTCTGAATGTTGACATAATAAATTCCACATTGGCGGTGCTTTGCCCCTACCGGAGTTTGAGTCCCCTGGCCTTTGTGACTGCGTGTCCATGTCATCGTCCTCTTCGTAGCTCCGTTTCTGTCGGTTAGGAGTATAAGATGTGGAGGGGATGACCCGAGCTTGGCTAGATCTGGCATAGCAGTAGCTTATAGTTAAGGCCAAAAAACAACCAAGTGTTTCTGTCCTTTTAACTGACTGTTAAGTGATTCTTAAAACATATTTGTGAAAATGTATGTGTAAAGAACCTTCAAAGAACATTCACCTTCACTTGCCCCAAACTCCTTACTGCGTGTTCAGACCTAACCTGGTAAACCAGCCCCTCGTACTACACTTATTTTCATGCAGAGGGTCTGGCTGTGCCTCTATTGACATGGTTGACTACGGTAGAATCTTTACTGAACCAATCAGCGAACAGAGATCCATGTTTGTCGGTAATGTAGTAGTGTAACGCGTTACTGTTATAAGTTCATTAATCACACTACAGTTACTAATAGTGCATATGCTGATTACTGAACTTCCCCAGTGAACAGTCTGACCACAGATATCTGAGACGGATTCCCAGACCCTCCCCCAAAATCCTCAGGTGCACGCTTGCACAATAGTCGCGAGACCTGTCCACACGCAACTGTCCATGATTGTTAAATTTAGGGAATGGCTAAGCCGTCTACCATAACATTCAGCGGTGGCGATAAGCTCATTGATTTTATGTTGAGAGACGTTGCCGAAGTTAAAGTGCAATGGGTTAGGGAAGAGGAGAAGGGAGAAGCAAAGATTATTTTTTTGTGTCATGTCGTGTTTTGCACCATGATGTGGGGCCGGTTGTGCAGCAGAATCAGACACCTGCTGCCATATAGCACTGTCGCTGAGAAGAAGAATTGCTTTTGATGAGAATAAGGGATATACAGCTTCCTTCAACTTTGACACAAAAGCAACAGAGTATTTGAAGTTGGAGTCAAACACTGAAGTCCTTAACCGTTTCCCTCATATAAAAGTATATGAAAATTAACACAGCTACCCCATCTGCCGCGCCAGGCAAGAGGCTATTCAGACTAGACGGTCTCGTGCTGAAGCCTAATAGAAATCGGTTGTCCGATGCAAGATTTGAAAGACTTCTCATGCAGTATGATCAGCGTTTTAGTGGGGGAGCACCCCCAATGACTTAAGAAAGTGCCTTTGCCCTAGACTATACCATGCCAATAAAATGTGTTTACCCTGACATCATCTAATGTTTGTTAAGGGATTTATACTGTAGGCTATGCCAGTCTCTGCATGCTATTTCATTCATTCAATTTGAGTGAGTGCTGTTATGAAGCTAGCCTGTTTTAGACTTTCAGCTTGTTTTTTTAAGACATAAGCCTGCCAGCAGTGCAATACTGATACGACCCTGTGCAGTGGTCTATTGATTTTCACCAACTTTGTGGTGTAGCCTGTTTTCGACTTGTCTTACATCTTACTCACTGCAATAGGGATTTATCTGTTTTGCTCAAGCCCGTTGATGAGTAACGCAAAGTAATGTAACGAGTTACTTTCCATAAGGAGTAAAGAAGTAAAGTAATGCATTACATTTTTTAACAGTAGCGAGTAATGTGTAATGGATTACTTTTTTTGAGTAACGACCCCAACACTGGTAATAACTGATGTAAAGGATATCTCTTTGACCCATGGAGATTCCCCGGGAACTGGCACACAGTAAAAGGTCTGCCTTTCAGATGGGACCGTGTTTCTGGAGTTGAAGTCCACCTGCTGATATCAAGTACAAACATAAGATGGAATTAAGTTTACAGCTGTAAAATATCTGAATATCTGATGTATTTTCTTGTCTTTAAATTCATTCAGAAATATCTGTGCAATGCCAGGTGAAAATAACTAGGTTTCAATAATAAAACATATCCTCCATGCAAACTAACTCCAACTTAAATTTCAAGTTTTATTTTCTGATACAAGCCCCTAACGTCTCTCTTCCAATTGAGGCCTTTTACTTTCTTCTGTAAGGCAGTTCACAAAATATATGACAACAAAACACTACTGGTTTCCAGAGTGGTGTGAAATATTAATATATTACTTAGATTGGTACATGAACACTGCCCCCATTTGGCGTTAATTCGGAATTACTACAAGGAAGTGTGTATGCTATTGTGTTCCCTACAGACATCTTAATATTCAATCATTATCCTAACTTTTGAAGTAAACTCAAATTAACAAATCTAAAAAACTAACTAAAACTTCAGCGAATCACTGAATAACAATAGTGGTAGATTACAACTAATATACAAAAAATTACTTACACCACACTCGGTGACATCCTTGTACTTCCCACATTTCAGACTCTGTAATAGTCACAAAAGTAGGAATGACATTTAAATTATTTGCCGTTTCAAACTATTAGTTCCCAACATATTATTCGTGCTAAAGAGGATCTAAAAAACAACAACAACAAAAACAGCGAAGCGAAGACTTGCTTTTGACTTGGTTGCTTGGTCTACAACTTCATAGACCCCCATGTAGAATTCTGGATCAAACATGTCTTGCACCATGCATCGGAATTTCACGAGGCTGTTGGGTTTCATGTAATGGAGTGGAACGTCATTCAGTGAGGGAACCTGGATCGAAACATTTGTGTTTGTGAGCTGAGCTGATCTGTCATTGAATTTTTCAAGTCTGCAATACATTCCTTCGTACTCCTTTCAGTGCCGTTACGTTAATGACACGATATTGCATCCATGGACATACAAAAGCAAGTCTCTTTACCCATGTTTGTGCTTCTTTTTCTGCCAATTTGTCTTTGAAGAAGTCCACCACCCTTTTCTCCCATTCTGGATTGGAGTTGCTCTGTTCTGGAAATTAAGTTATGGAATACATTTACGAGTTTTAATTTTCCCACCTAACAGATACGGGCCGACAACGAAAGAAAGTGGTAAATGAATTAAGCTTTATGTGTTCAAAACTGACGGACTCAGTGGTAAACAATCAGTGTAGTCTATTAGGATTACTGAGCGATGTGATAAAAAACAACAATGCACGTCAACATTAAAAGCAATACGTGGAATGCCTTTCCTTAGTTTTAACTGTAATCAATAGTTATATTAGTAGCAACTTGTGGATTTTAAAATTACATCACAACTTTTCGATTCTGCAGCCGCGTGGAAGCATGTGGGTGCACAAAATCAAGCTTGTCAACTTTTTAGCTCAGTTAACTTTGCTAGCCAGCAGGCACTGTCGAAACGTTAGTTATCTTACCAAATAAACCCTCGACAACGCCCAAAGGATTATTAATCCAGTCTTGTGCGGAAGGCATTGTGCTGTTCACAGTGTTAAAATTGTTTATTTTTCTAACACTGAGACGCTGTTCACCCAGTTGGTCTCAAGTCACGTTATCCCACCCTACTCAGTTGGCCGTGGCGGGAAAATTACGTCAGCAACATTTAACCTGTGAACTCTAGACAAAGTACGTCATTTTCCCGCACCTTTTCAGTCGTTTGCCTAAAATGCCTTAAGCATGGACATCATCAATGCAATTGTTTTTTTTAAATAAAATGTTGGAGACATTCAAACCAAGGTGAATATGTTTTAATTTCTAAAACAGTGTGTACTAAGCTGGCTAGACCTCCCAACCAATAGAGGGCAGCGTAGAAAGCAAAAAACGGTGTAAATGGTTGATTACTTTGGTCTGAATGTTTTTCTGCTTTCTGACACGTTTTGCGTCACAGTTTTCGCAGACCTGAAGAAGACCTGAAAACACGCATTGCAGATCTTTTATCCAGTGTAGACCAATTATTTGTTGAACAGCTTTGCGTACAAGCTTCCGCGTTGAATGACGAAGATCCTACTCAGATCCGGGTTGAGTGAAGAGTCTTGTCCAGCTGGAGGATAAGCGACGTGTAATTTCTAAGCAAAAATGGCTGATAGGAGGGCTAGTAACGTTCCCAATTCAAACGCAAATTTACTATTCTCTGCCGCACCTGAGTTCAATTTTAACCTGCCTTTCATACCTGTCAGCCAAGCAACCGGTCCAGCGGTGTTATCGGGAGGTGAGATAAGATGAAGTACAAGCGAGCGAACTGTTTGAGCCTTGTCAAAGTTAGCTAGCTTTTGGTTAACTTGCTAGTCAGCTATACTGCTAGTCAGCTGAATTGTTTGAAACATGCAGCCTTTTTGCTATCAGTGGTTTCTTGTTGTTGTGTGCTTGACCTCAGTGTCATCATGCTTAGAAAGGCGTACTGACCCACTGGGGTGTTTCATGGTTGACGTCCGCCTGCAACATTTGTGAAATCCCATGACTAGCCACATATCTCCAGCAATAGTGAAAGCACTTTTCATTATTCCTGTCATATTTCACTATTCCCATTAGACCGTCTTTTAAATGTCGGTCAGCAATACCAACATGTAGGCTATACAACTCTTAAAACGAATGTGTCGGAGTGATTAGCAGTTTATAAGCAAAACTACACTTCCATTTTGCTCCACTCTTCTCCCCCTCTTTGTGTACTTGGCAGTGTAATGTTTTGACATCAGATGTCAAAACACGCCAAACATCCGTGTAACTTCTACGTAAACTACAAGAGTGGCATAACGCAGTAACGCTGTATGGAATGTCGGATTTGTATTTGGATAGGTCACTACCAGTTAACTACAGTTTGAAAATAAATAAGCAGTATTTTGTTTGGGATCTTCTACAGGCGAGGTCAAATAAGGTGTAATGACCATCCATTTCTCTGATAAAATGTTTCAATGTTAATGGTTAGAAGAAATGTAGCGATGACCCAACAATATTTAAATACAGCATTAGGCCACTGAAGCATAGAAAGTCAACTCATTGTTAGCTGACATAAAAGCCTACTCTTTGTTTTAACTTGCTGACCTATATTTCTGATGTCAAAGCATTAGCATACAGCTCTGTGATTTCATAAACTCACTCATGACACCTGCTAGACCGTTTGCGCTTCTGCTGGCCTATTGTATATTAGCTTCCACCCACTAAACTCTTTTGAACACATTTTCGTTGTCACCTTAGGTGCCCCCCTGCCAGACATACACACACACACACACACACACATACACACACACACACACACACACACAGACTTTTGGTAACTTCAGTGCTTTCTGACTCATACCTGCCAACATTCGAGTTGCTAAATCATAGAGCTTTCATTGGTGGCTGTTAGACATATTGATCTCAATATTAAAGCAGTTTGGACCCAAGTTACAAGATCAACACTACTGAGGAAAAATGGGAGGGGAGTCTGAACTGTGGGGAAAATGGGAGAGTTGGCAGTTATGTTCTGACTTAAAGAGAGTATCAAGGCTCTTATCGTAAAGCTTAAAGCTCTAATCTTTCAGTTACAGTGAAATGTTAGTGACATCTTGCTCTCTGTGCCTCTGTAGATGACTCCACTGAGGTTGGTGAGGAAGACAGCTTTCTGGGACAGACCTCCAGCACAGCTCCGCAACCCTCCACCTTCAGCTACTTCTCCAGCTCCACCACCAGCAGCGACCCCTTCGCCTCCATCGGCCACCAGCCATGCCCACCCCCGGCCCCTTCCTCCGTGCCCCCCATGACCTCGGGCCCCTCACCCATTCCCAACACCGCTGCCGCCACACTGGCCACTGCCCCCACACTGCCCCACGCCAGCCCCGCCGCCCCGCAGTTCAGCAGCGCCCCGTACCAGAGCCCCATGGGCCAGCTTACGTCCCCTCCTACCTCGGGCACTCCTCCACCCCCACAGGCCTCCCAGCAGTCCTACAACCCCTACCGCCACACGCCGCTCAGCAGCAGGGCCAGCCCCTACATAGCGGCCCCAGAGGTCCTGTCACAGGCCGCCCCCCCCCAGCAGAATATCAACCCTTACACACAGGCACCCCCGGCCCAGACATTCCAGACAGGACCCTCTGCATTTGCTAGGGTAAGGCTACCCAGCGTTCTTGAAGCCTTTGGCTAGCTTAAAGGCTACCGCACAGTGGCTTGGACATAGTAAGGTGCAACTTATTTGCAATATTGTATAAGTTCAGAGGCTATTGTTTGGGTCTGTTTTTACTGGTACTGCTCAAAATATATATATATTTTTTATCATACCGACTGTTAATGAAATCCTTGGAAATGATGATGTGAAGCTGGTGTGCGGGGGTAGATAAGACTGTCCAATTCGAAAGTAATGTCGAAGGCCTTACTTCTAAAAGGATAATAGTGGAGGCCTTAACTCTATAGGGATAGTGGCCTAATTCAAAGTAATGTTATCAGTGTGAAAATCACAGAGGAGTGCCCAAACTTTTGCATACCACTGTATGTGGCAGGATTTTTTAATTTTCTGAGCCTGGGATGTCTGCCTCTGTGATGGACTAGGAAAGTAGAACTTCAGTAGTTCCATCGTGATCATTTCTCAAGCACCTAGTGAGATGATCTTTACAGAGAATACAGTTCAGTTTCATGTATTTTAAAGTTAATCATCAGTCAACTGTGTCCATGACTGTCACCCCTATGTCCCTGACTATGGCCTCTATGAAGAGTAATATCTCTGTGAATGTACCTACCTATTTTCAGCACAGTAGAACTCTTCTCTTTGTGAAAATAATTGACTAGTGTACCTTCCTCTTTTCAGCCACCTCCCCCTCCCACACAGACTCCAATGCCCCCAGTGGCAGCACCCAGCATGGCTGGGCCGCTGGTCCCTGCCACCCCCATGATGCCATACAACTACAACGTCTATGAGGCCGTGCAGCCCCACTGGTTCTACTGCAAGCAGGTGGAGGCCAAGAAGGTCTGGCTGCCCTTTAGCATACTGGACTCTCTGCGCTTGGAAGAGATCTTCAATTCAGGTAGGCCATGTAACAGTAGATTAGTTAGGTTTGTTTTGTTGTGCAGGAGGTTACTATTACATGGCAAAATGTCTGGACTCTCTCAAAAAATATATGTTTACTTTGCAGTGGGTCGACACTTTGTCGCTAAAAAAACTTAGTTGAGGACAACTGAAGCCTTGGGAGAGATCCCTGATGGAGTAATGTAGCAAAATGCAATATTAATTGGAGGTACTAAGGTGGCGGAAGTCTGGCTGTTAATTTTGAGGACATGGGGTTTAACTTATCACAAGGCAATGTCAGTTGATGTTCTGTGTGTATATCTTCTACTGTTTGTTTTTACTAAATGCCAATGGTTAATGTTAGACAGCTAATGCATTATATGTTACACGTTGACTTTACACAGTTTTGTGTCTTTTATCAAGATGTATAGGTAACACAACAAACATCAGACACTCATGTCTCTTGATTAATGATTCCCAAATGTAGTCCAGCCGGACCCAGAGAATGTGATAGTGTGTACGGACGGCGGTCGCTATGATGTGCAGCTGTATGACCGGATGCGCACGGCCGTGTACTGGGAGGAGGAGGCCACGGAGGTGCGGCGCTGCAGCTGGTTCTACAAGGGAGACACCGACAGCCGCTTCATCCCCTACTCGGAGGAGTTCAGCGAGAAACTGGAGGTGTGTCTGGGTTTTAGACATACTCCAATTACGGCTGGGCAATAGAGCCAGAAATATATATTGTGGTATAGACATAACATAGACAATTATGATATATATTGATAAATATTCCTCAGTAAGTACATTTCAGTTTAATTGTTAATTAATGTGTAACATATTCTTAACCGAAACAAATGCACTGCAGCAGGAGGGGTTATTTCAAACAGTTTGAAGCATATTTGAAAATGATGTAGAATGTCCTTTAAAGGAACATTTACCGTTGCCTTGTAAATATCCAAAAAAAAACCTTGAAGGACTGGTGAAATCTATCGCCTGCAGCAAATTGGAGAAAGAGTTTATTGAGCTTTAGAGAAAGGATTGTCTGGGATTCATTTCCTTTAGACCACTTGGCAGGTTTTGTCAGGGGCTAGGGGACATTTCTTTATATCCCTTCTGTTAAATTGCTCACACATGTCATTTTAAGAAAATACATTTGTTTTTCAATTGTTCTTGTATCAGGTCAATTTCATGTGCAGTAACACCGTTAGATTATTTGTTTCTGCATTGTTGCACATGTAACAACCTTACAACACAGAGATGTAGAATTGGGTTGGAGTCTGAATGTAAAGGTGTCAAAAGCCTTGATTGACTCATGCATCATGTTCTTCTCTAAGGTTGAGTACAAAAAAGCTGTATCCACTAATCAGTGGCATCGGAGACTGGAATTTCCATCTGGAGAAACAATCGTCATGCATAATCCAAAGGTAAATATGTCCTCTCCCTTGTAGCCACAGTAAATAGGAATCACTACATTGCTGTTGATTGTGCCTCAGAGCTAAACTTTCTTGCAGAATGCAGTTGGAAATTTCTTTTGAGTCATTACTGTGAGACATTGACTATGAACCAAAGATGTTTTTTTGGTTTGAACAAATGGTATATCAAAAGACTGTATTCAAATGGATTTCAGTTGACTCATGTTGAGAAATAAGGTCTAATAATACAGTGAACAGCAGCTTGGCTTCAGAAGCTACAATGCAGTACCAAATATCTGTTCCAGCCATTCACTAAATCAGCCGATTCTAATTATCACAACTCTTTAGCCAAGTAAAGGTGTTAATTAATAAAATCACCTGTTTTTAGTGCACAGGTAGAACCAGGTATTTTCGAATATTTGGTACTAGATCGTAGCTTCTGAATCCAGGTTGCCCATCACTGGGTGCATATGCTGTATAATTCTTTCATTTGTGTGCTTTGGTGTGTCGCTTTGTAGGTAATAGTTCAGTTCCAGCCGTCTGCCATGCCCGATGAATGGGGCACCACTCAAGACGGGCAGACGAGGCCCAGAGTGGTCAAGAGGGGCATCGATGATGACCATGATGTGGTCCCTGATGGTAAGGATGAGTCCTGACTGTCTTGACCAGCATTGGTTCTTAACTGTCTAAATTGTAGAACAGCATGGGGAACTATTTAAAATAAAACATGTTAGAGTAGCATCGTAAATAAATCGTAAGTGTAATTGTGTTGGAATATGCCAAAATCACTGCTTAACTCAAACATAAAAGTTTTCATATTGTTGTCACACTTGTATTATTACACATGTATTACTACAATGCTTTTTAAATAAAATGCCAGTTTTGTATAATATTTTATCTCTGCATACTGGATATTTACCCATCACAGTCATTGTCAGGTTTTAACAGAAATCCTACTAGTAAGGACTGTGCTGTATTGCTGTTTTGACGGAATGCAGGTGAGATGCCTCAGGTGGACCATCTGGTGTTCATGGTGCACGGCATTGGGCCAGTGTGTGACCTGAGGTTCCGGAGCATGGTGGAGTGTGGTGAGTGTGTTTGCAATGCTTGTAATTGCACTAGGAATGTCTTAATTGCAAGGAAAAGCTCCTGCAAGTTATTTTATTTAATCTTTTAGCATTTCATGCTCAGTTACTTATATTTTTTAGAATTAGTGTCACGTTATTTTTGGAATTAGTGACACATTATTGATGCATGTTTTTTTTTTTTTTTTTTTTTTTTCAAAATAAGAGTCTTTAAAGAATTGAAACAGTTTGAAGTTGTATGCTGCTAAATTTCTGTCACTTAAACATTTTTGTGACACAAATTCTATCTGCTAGTGGACGTGTGCAAAAATCAAGTGAGTCTGTTCCTTTTTTCATTCCTTGTCTTGTGCCAACAGTGGACGACTTTCGCACTGTGTCCCTGAAGCTCCTGCAGAGTCACTTTAAGAAAGGTCAGGATGACCGGGTCATCAGCAGAGTGGAGTTCCTTCCTGTTCAGTGGCACACAGCCCTGCATGGCGATGCCACTGGAGTTGACAGGTAAAGGGAATCGTTATCATACTGACCTCAAGCCAGTTGGAACAATTGTGGGCCACATCCTTTTCCTTCTGCCTAACGAAGATCTGACAGCTATAGCAGGCCCACCCCCTTGTCAACAGCCGCTGTCACACTATCGGGCCAAACCAGGCCAAGGCCATTTCCGGGTTAGTTGGTGCTATTGGCCCAGGACCACTAGCCTCTACTGGTGGGTCCAGAATGTCGGGTCCACTGTCCCCTCACGATTACACTTACACCCGCCCCCATCTGCAAAACTGTCACAGTCATACCGCCCAACTTAAACAGTGTGGGAGGTTCAAAAGAATACACTGTCTCTCAACATGTGATGTTTATTTTATGTAAAATCGTGTATAATTCACTGGACCAGAGTTTGCAATTTGTTTTTCATCTGAATGTTGTTTTTGTACTGGTGGCTCAGCCTTCATTGTGCGAATGTACAAGGAATGACACTCCACTATTTGTAGTTGTTTGGAGTGCGTTTTAAATTATAAAGGTTGAGCAAAAAGTCCAAATGCAGAATTTTAAATGAAAACAAATTGCGAGTTTACTACCAGTTACCCCGTAGTGTAATTTTAAACCCGGAGTTGCCGGCAAACATTCTTATAGAAACAAAACGACAATAATGGACATGGTAAGAAAACGCTATGCTGATTTGTACATCATTTTGTTGTGTTCAATAAGCAGCACATTTTGAGAGACAAGTCGTTGTTTTGTGTGCTTTTTAACCATGGGTGAAAAGGAGTGTAAAGAGTCTATGTTTTAAAACTGTAGAGAAGTAAAATGTTTAATGATAGTGCTACTGTTTACTATTTTTGACAAAACGTTTCCAAAGCATATCCATCAGTATGTCTCTGGATATTGTAAATATCTGGAAATATATGACTACAAATATCCCCAGAAAGAGCCCTTTCACCCAGTGCATCTTAACCCTACTTCGGATAAGAGAGAAACAGGAACCAAAATCAGTCGATATGAGGAATAGTTTCACTTCTGTCCAGCTACCTTTGCTTAAACACTGTTGTCACAAGTACACCCTGCCCTTCAACTTCACGCCGCCTCTGGCCCGACATGGCCGATTGTTTTTGTTGGTCCAGGAATAGCCCTCAAAACGGCTCGCTTTTGGCACCAACTAGCACCTTGGCTCGACAGTCTGAACGCCATGGCCCAGGCACACCCATGTTGGCCCGCTCTTGGCCCCATAGTTTGAAAACTGCTAATCAGACCCACACAATTAGAAGGCTCCCTTTGATTAGCTGTTTAGGTCATAATAGTAGCCTAAATGTTTTGGGCTAGGCCCACCTGATTTTTTTCTGGGCCCATCTATTTTATGATTTCTGGCTACGCCCCTGATCGAAAAGTTGCCATGTCTGTATTAAAATTTGTGAGTCATTTTGTAACAGTGTGCAGATTTCTTTTTGAGCCTTTTCCTCACCGTTTCCATACTTTCCAATCTGGCACCTGTTAACATTTGCTTGGATGTGTGCAGCCCACATTACCTTTAACACTTCTCTTTCTGTGATCTGATGTGTGTACTCTTTATTGTGTTTTATGCAGGCGTATAAAGAAAATCACATTGCCCAGCACTGGGCGTTTACGGCATTTTACTAATGAGACCCTTCTAGATGTCCTCTTCTACAACAGTCCCACATACTGCCAGACCATCATGGACACAGTTGCCAAGGAGATTAATCGCATCTATGCTCTCTTTATGGAGAGGAATCCTGACTTCAAAGGGGGCATCTCTGTTGCTGGACACAGTTTAGGTAGGAAAATAGTGTTAATAGTGTAATAGAGTCAGATTGTTTGGGAACAAGGAAGGGTTGGTGGAATGACCTCAGTGTAAATCATGTACCTCTGTGTCCTTTGTAGGTTCTCTTATCCTTTTTGACCTGCTGTCCAATCAGAAGGTGGACTCTCCCTCTGGTACCCCAACAGCCAATGGGAATGCTTTCCCTGAAAGTAAACAGGTATGGACATGGCCTGTAATTACAGTGCTCTTAGCCTGTCAAGGGATGAATTAAGACTTATATAATTAGTGTGTTGTACACTGAAAATGTACCTCCTCCCAGTGATTTCATAAAGGCGAGGCGAGAATATTGGTTGGCCATTTTGTCACTTGTGTCTTAAGAACCTTGAACAACTTGCTGAAAGTTTGTGTGTGCTCTTTACTTCCGACGTGCTTTTAAACAAGGCACCTAACCTACCACATTACTGCAGGGGGTCTTTCCTTGTACCTAATTTACTTTCAAGTTGCTCTGAATAAGACAGTTGGCTAAATGTAATGTAATGTGCTTTATGATACAGGCTAGCACACTGGTCTCTGAGGAAAACAGCATCGTAAGTCAGCCAGTGGTGGAGGAGGAGCCAAAGGAGGATGGGGAGGAGTTTGAGAATCTGACAGCGGTGCTGGATCACCTCGGACTATCAGAATACCAGAGTACATTTGAACAGGAGAAGATTGATGTAGAATCATTTGTAAGACATTCAGCGTTACTATCTCTCTGCCGTTTAAATGTTTACATGTTAATTGTTATTCATCTGTACAATGAAATTATAATAATCATAGGCCTTATGTGGGTTTTCGTCCTCCCTAGCTTATGTGCACAGTTGATGATTTGAAAGAGATGGGCATTCCCCTGGGGCCACGCAAGAAGTTTGCCAAGTTTGTAAAAGAGAGGGCAAGCAAGCAGGTAGGTAGCCACATATATACCACTACGGCATGTTTCTTATTTATGCAGTGCTGCTTAAAAATAATGTGACCCCTTTCAATTTACTTAGTTTTTGCATTATTCAGCCATTAATGTGATCGGATCTTCATCTAAGTCACTAGGGTCGAACACAAATGTGCTGAAGTTCACACCACAAAGTTAATTGTTCCATTTCATGTCTTTATTGAAAATAGTGCTGTGCCCCGGCTCTTTCAGAATGAAACCTCCAAAACGCTGCTACACAAACAGCAAAAACGTAGAAGAAAAGAACAGCCAAAAATACAGAGAGAAAACGGAAAACACAGGGAAAAAAAACTGTTAATCACAAAGTGCCACGAAAAAGTGTTTCGTCTAGCCTTTTCGTACAACCTTTTAAATCAGCGATTAATCCCAAACATACACTTTGCATAGAGCTTATTGGACGCCTCATCACATTGTATCACATTTAATGACTGAATAATGCAGGAAACTCTGTAAGTGCAAAGGTTTGTAGACTTTCGAGCAGCACTGTAACCTTTACTCAAGATGTGCAAAGTTAAAAATCATGTGATCTAAGCCATATGACCCAAATACTTTCATATAACAGGCAGCAAAAGCAGCAGAGAAGGCAGCAGCTAAGGAAGTGGTCAAAGAAGCTCCTCCACCACAAAATCCCCAGCCTGCCCCAACCCCAGTCCCTAGCAGACCACCTGTTGGAAGAAAGGTCTCTTCTATTCATGTGGATTACAACTACTTTGAGATTGGTACTGGACAGGTTAGTTCTACTTTGGTCCAATTTCACCTAATAGGGTTGGATTTATGTATTTTAATGAAGTGGAAATAACAAGATATTGTTCCTGTATAAATACCCTGTGTTTAGGTGTCTGTGATCTATCACAGACTGGATTTTGAGCCTTCAAATTTCTTTGCTCTGGGCTCCCCAATCGGTATGTTCCTCACAGTAAGAGGTCTGGAGAGCATCGAGGAGAACTATCAACTACCTACCTGTAAAGGATTCTTCAACATTTACCATCCGGTCAGTGCATTCTTGGAACCCGAGTTCACATTATTGTGTGTTTACAAAAATGTTGCCTCGTATCTAGTAATTGTATGGTGTTGTTTGGAACCATTGTATAACAGTCTACATGGACATTAGCATCTGTAAAATGATGTGCTTAGAAAAAAAGGACTCGAAGGCTATTGAGGTAAATTGTGTAGGGTTTGAATTCGATAACTCTTTCATCTGAACAGAACTTAAATGTGTGTTGCAGCTGGATCCAGTAGCATATAGAATAGAGCCCATGATCCGGCCGGACCTGGACCTGAAGCCTGTTCTTATCCCCCACCACATGGGCCGAAAGAGATTACATCTGGGTACTGCTAACTGTGCAAGATCCTCTTTTTCCACCAGTTGTGGGGTTTTTTTTTTTTTTTTTGCATGAGTGGCCAGGCTGCCTGATCTGAGCTGCAGTAACACGTAGGCGTTTGTGTTTGCAGAGCTGAAGGAGAGTTTGTCTCGCATGGGTTCAGACCTGAAGCACAGCGTCATCAGCTCCCTGAGGAGCGCCTGGCAGACGCTCAACGACTTTGCGCGAGCTCACACCTCCAACACCCAGCTGCAGGCCGAGCTGGCCATCGTGGCCAACCAGATCCAGGAGGAAGAGCAGAAGCAACTGCAGACAGATGAAAGAGAAGGTGAGTTGTGCCCCAAAATAATAAAAAAAAAAAACATACCAGACCTGAGATGCACATTTGAGATGGCCATGTGATCAGAAAACAGTAATAAACCTCCTACCTTTGAAGTCTTAAATTATGACACACAATAACATTCAGCGATGGGCAACCTGACTTCAGAAGCTGCAATTTTCAGCCAGAATTTCTTGGACCTTGGAATTTCTTCTCTCACAACCTCTACTGGTTCACAAACACCATGGCTGATGTAGATAAGTCACAGCAATGCCTGCAGTTCCAAATGCAATCTAAACTGCAAACTGATGTTCACTTTTTACAGCTCTGCCACAGAGAGCATCGTTACATACGGCCTCACAGCGTGGTACACAGGCTGTTAGGCAGCTGACAAAAAGGCACTTCACAGAGCCATTAGGTCAGCGGAAAAAACCACAGGCTGCTCTCCTCCCTCACTGGAGGACATTGCAGACACCCTATACCTCTATAGCCCGGTAAACCAGCCCCTGGTACTTCATGCCCTTTTGTACAGAGGGTCAGGCATTGACATTGCTGTATTAGGTAGAATTTTTGAGTAATGACGTTGACTTTGTGTGCTACATTTAAATTGTTGTGCATAGGCAGGCTAAAACTTGTTTTAAACTTCAGCAGAGCCCACACCTCCAGGAAGAAATCATTTCTCAATACAGCACTGCCTGACCCTCTATATAAAATGAAATGAAGTACGAGGGGCTGGTTTACCAGGCTAATACCTCTCCAGAGCAAAAAACATCATGAAAGACTGCTGACACCCTGTCCACCTTTGGGAAGGCGCTACAGGGCAATTTAAACACACCAACAGACTATTACAGTCCCCCCCCCCCCCAAAGCTATCCAGTCTCTCAGCAAACATACACAGTGACACCCCCTACCTGTGTTGGTCCTACCTGTATTGGTCCACAACCCTAGTGCAATACTTAATATTCATTATCACTAGTATTTGGATTCCGTGCAATATCTGTCACTCTGCACTTTGTCTACTCAGCACTTTTATCTTGTTCTGGCAATGTTGTCTTAAGTCTTGTTCAGCTGTAATCTTATTGCCTTGTATACAGTGACAATAAAGATACCTAATCTAATCTACAATCCAGCACCATGTATTTGTTCCTGCCATTCACCAAATCAAATGATTCTCATTAGCACTCTTCAGGTAGGTTCAGGAGTTAATTATTGAAGGTGGCTTTGCATTAAGGTGATTCATCACCTGCACAGGTAGAACAAGGTGGTTTAGAGTTTGTGCCACTAGATCAAAGCTTCTGAATCCAGGCTGTACATCATTGGTAACACCCGCTTGTCATTACCTAACAGCAGTTGTCAAATGTGTGTCTGCATTTGGTACATGTGCAAACTCATGGTCGTGCATTGCAGTTTGCAGTAAGATTGTGGAGAGCCCAGAGCAGAGAGAGGATCTGTCTGTCAAGATTGGAATGCTGAATGGAGGGAACCGCATTGACTACGTCCTGCAGGAGAAACCCATTGAGAGCTTCAATG
This sequence comes from Coilia nasus, assembly GCA_027475355.1. Lineage (NCBI taxonomy): Eukaryota > Metazoa > Chordata > Actinopteri > Clupeiformes > Engraulidae > Coilia > Coilia nasus. Next base: position 6,521,034 of record CM050204.1, on the reverse strand, counting down.
AGTACCTCTTTGCCCTTCAGAGTCATCTTTGCTACTGGTATGTGTTAAAAAATATTTCATGGTATTTAGTTTCTTCCATTTGCAGACATGTGTTTGTTAACAGGTTTTCTAAAATCAATAGAATAGAAAACTTTACTAATCCCCTGGGGAGGTATTTCAGGGACATTGAGACTCCAACAGCTTAGCACCAAATCACAATAGATACAGTAAAACATTGCACAGGTATTTATATGTATTAACAGTAGTAAAAAGACAGATGCCAATGTTAACAGCTGTCTATGATGTCTCCTAATGTTTTACTCTCCAACAGGGAGTCTGAGGACACCGCGCTGCTAATCCTGAAGGAGATCTACAAAACTATGGGCATTCACCCTGAACAGCTCATCCATTGATGAAGTGCAATATGTAAAAAAACATACACCTTTTTTTTTGAAACATTCAAAACTGCAGTAAATCGTAGTCATTACCTGTCAGTATATTTGGTGGACTTATTATACAGGAAAGTGTCTTTGTTTAGTTTTTTTTTCTACTTTAGTCTGGTTAAAAAACAAATACTCATGTATTATGCCATATGTCTTAAATTAAGAAAAGAAACTAATTAGTGGATTTCAAGGCCACATTGTTTTAAAATACATTTTTATAGAGTATAAGTAGAATTCAGTCAAAATTCAGTCTATCACACGGAAACAAAGGAGCTACAACTAATGTGAAAATACCATAAGGTCTTGCTGAGAATGACATTATTACATTATTAACAAGTCATAAAATAAAATGAGCAAATGCATTTAATGATATATTTTTGTTGTTCTGCACATTTTTGTGTACATTTTCGGTAGAGCTGTTTGTAAAGACGATACTTTCAAAGTCATTGAAGACCAGTTATGGGCAAACTGGATTCAGAAGCTGCAATCCATTACCACATACTCCAAATTACCTGGTTCTACTAAGTGATTTTATTAATTAACTGTCCTACCTTGCTAAAGAGTTGTACTAGTTAGAAAAGGGTGCTTTGATGTATGGGTGGAACAGATCTGTGGTAGTGTATTTGAAGCATCTGTAGTCAGGTTGCCCATCACTGGAAAATGTATACCACAGCCAATACCAGAAAAAAAACCTTTATTTGTGTAGTATCTAATTAGTAACAAGCAAATTGCCACATCCTTGTCCAGATGGAATTTCCCAGAACTAATTCCACCCATAGAGTGAACGTAAATAATGAGGTTTGGGTAAAAAAAAAGGGCCCTAGCCCTGGTCCCACCCCATATGTCCCCCAGATGGAGACATAATTGGAGCTACTATACACAAACTTCTGTTGCAAAGCAAGCAGCCAGCCTGAGGCTGTGGGAGAAGAGAATAAGGGATGGCTGCTTTACAAAGCCACAGCTCCACAAAGGCTATTTTAGTATGAGGGGGGCTTCCGCTAGACATCCAGATAAATGGCACTACATGAAGCTGTTATGTGTAAAATGTATGTTAAGTAATTAAAAAAAAATGGTACTGATGTCACCAGAGTTAAGAAAACCTGTTTAATTGAAGTACTGATTTCACTGGCAATAGTACAACCACAGTATTCACATTTCAAAATATAATTTACAGCCCACAAATTCTGTCTTAATTTCCTATTTTGCTTCTAGAGGGGTAATAGTGCTTTACAATATTTTTAACATAACTGCAGTACCAGTTTTGGCCATAATCCTACATATAGCACCTTCAGTGCCTGGACAGTAGTTATACCAACTGCATAATGGCACATTAACAAAAATATTACATCTACAGTATGCAAAAATAAGCTGCAAGAAAACAGTCGATTTGGGTTAAATTTTTATTTGTGTTATCAAAAGGACAAGAAATTAGACACTGAGCATGCTGCAGTCCAGGCTTAATCTCCTGGCCATGTTATAAGAGATCTTTATATACACAACATCTTGCAAACGCATCATTTGCTCTGTCCTAATTCAGAATTTGAGGCACATTGTCAGTTTCTACACAGTAACGCCAGTTTTGGTGGTTGAGCTGGGCTCAAACAGTTAAAGATAAGTTTTACAGCTGAGAAATTGTTACTTCATTTTCAAAGCTCTAGGGTTCTTCCTCAAATTATGGCATTTACATATTTAACAAAACAATCTTTGTAACATCAGAATTTAAACAAGCTCATGCTTATTGCAGCATTTCATGAAATGTCAAGAGGCATTTGCTGATCCATTCATACAGTTCTTCCTGTAGCAACATTTACTGTAGTATTAGATCCGTAAACTTGAATTCTTCGTAACTGATTGTCCCTTTCACAAATGTCTTCAACACTGATCCCTTTTTCATCACAGCACTGTTAGAAAACAATAAAAGAAAAAAAATATGGCTCTACAAACAATTGTTAAAACCAGCTATACATACAGTAAAAGTACTGAAACTCTGTGTTGACCTCTAAGGCGGAACATGTGCCTCAATGTCATTCATTCAAGTCCTCTCTGGAGAACCCGTGTAATCGTAACCCGCTAAGGCCTCCATTGTGACCAGAGCTGAACAGACCTTCGTAAAAGCATTTAGCATCTACACAGCATCTTGGAGACAGCTTGTCTCCTCAGTGGGAGACTATTTCATTACATGGACATTGCCATTGAATTGTTTCTTCTGTGAAGTACAAGTCTTCACAAAGCTGTTGTTTCCTTTTCAACTTCTTTTGACTGTTAAAACCTTCCAGCAATAAGTAGTCCTAGAGGTTCCAGTGGTTAGGTCTGGGTTTACGTGAAGTTCTACGTGTGCAAAGCTGGTCCTAGTCCTCTGCTTTGATCTGCGTCTTAAAGGCCTGCTTGCGGAGGTGGTTCTCGATCTCCTCCCGGAACACCAGCATTCCCAGGTGAGAGTGGGAGGCCTCGTTCATGGCCTTGGACTGGATGCACATGCGGTACTGCTCTGGGGTGAGCTCATCGGCACACTGCTTCTCATGCCACAGGTGGAAGAGGCTGGAGACAGGCGTCCGCACCACAATGACATCGCTCCGCAGGTACTTCCTGTACAGGTGGACGTCCTCCACTCCCCAACCTTTCACCTCCAGGTCGAAGCCACCTGTGATGAAATGACAGTTTCTCCTCAAAGCTAAGTCAAATTTAATTTTAATTGGATTCATATTGCACTCTGTTTTCTCATAAAAAGTAGTGACCCCCAACTTACCGATGTTTAGAAAATCAGATCGGTATTGGCATGTCATACCAAAGCCAAAATCTCTCCAAAATCCTGTGTCTTTTTTATGAATCTGTAAATAAAATGATTATTTTTAGAATTATTTTTGTATGAGTAAAACACTTTTATTGTATTAACTGACCACAACCAGTTGACGACAACTTTCAATACAAAACTACATTGTCATACAGATATCCAATTGTGCCTTACCAACTGATGTTCAATGGGAGGAGCCAGCTCTAGATTCCCATAGACTATAGCAGGATTATATAGGCTAAACACCACAGGATAGAAGACTCTCTTATCTGAGGAGAAATTAGAACAAGTAAGATAATAAACATACATCACCAGTCCATAAAACATGAACTGGAATGTCCGGTTGACTACCACAAACGGTCTGGTTGACTGCCAGTAAATGCATACTTGGAGCGGCGTTAAGGCGGCACGAGTTGAGGAATTCCAGGGTGAAGTAGATGTCCACGTCACAAAAGAACATGAGCACGTCAGTGGTCCTCTTCCAAGTGTGAGCACCGATGTCGAGCCCACGACCACGGGAGAACTCCTCATCCACAGGGATTAGGGTATAGTCTGTAAAATTCTCCTCACTAGAACATGACAGGAAAACTTTACCATCAGAGAATTATTTTGCTCCCTGTCAAAAGAATTAAGGTATTGTGGGGATCAAAATGTAGAAAGGTTTTAGTAAGTGCTGCTGTTCTAAAGTTTTTTTTTATTTGATACAGACCTGGCCATTTTTTGAAGTGAGACCTTAACATCCTGCAGTCCTTTCTGCCCAAAGTAGACCACGGTAAGGAAGACTCGTTTATCTTGCTGTATACACACTTCTCTGGAAGAAAGTAAAACAATCAAATGCTCTTTTAAATATATGTTGAAAACAGCTTTGTTTGTATTAATTAACAACTGATGATACATCAAAACAAGAAAAAATCCCTTCACAATGAAATATGCTGCCTCTAGGCATAACATTTTTTCAAAGTGCAGTGGTGTCTGCTTACTAGTCGACAGCACAGTGACACAGAGTGACACACCCTAGTAAAGAGGCTCAAACACGGACTGTGCCCAAAACACTTCACATTAGGTGACAGAGCTGCACATTGTGGTACAGTTGCGGAGCAAAGCTTAATAATACGCAGCCACTCCAGCCTTGCACATGTAGATGACGCAAGTGAGTTGAGAAGAACAGACACCCGCCCTTTCTCATTCATGACTGAGAGAAACTATTCAGACAGGGAACACGAACAACAACAATAGCCGCAGCAGGCAGGGGCCCAAAAAAAATTGTTGTGGTTTTGGAAATGTTACGCACACCATAACTCGCTTTTGGCGAAAAAAAAAAAAAACAAGAACAAGAATGTCACAGAAAGCTGTCCCCCTTATTATTCTACAATGCCTCGAAACTGTGGTAAACATAGACCCTCACCTGAAGTTGATGAGGAACTGTGTGAAAGTTTCTGTCCTGCCTGAAAGAGGCACTATGAGGTTGATGGTGGTGTGGGTCGTCTCCACGGACACGCTCCGCACCTTCATCAGCGGACCAAATGGACGGAAGAGAGTGACGTGACGGAATTCGTTTGAATTTTCTTTAGAAAAAAAGAGTTCGTACAGGGTGCCCTTGTCTCGCTCTGTCCTGTATAACCCTGTGAAGGAACAAAAGGTGGAGATATCATTCCTTTGGGTACATTTGCTTTTTGACAGCACAGACTAATCTGAAATTCACATCTTAAACATAAAAAGGCATCAGTTCAAAAGCATTGGTAAAAATTAATTTGCAAATAAATAAAGTTGCTGTTAGTGGGGTGTTAGTATCACAAATATTAACCTTCCACTTCAGTCCAGGCCCATAGGAAATTATTAACCAAAGCATTGATCAAAGCACATTCACTGATTTACTAAAACTTGACAGGCACTGTGGAGTTGTGTTGACACTGAACGAGTTGTACCTTCAATGAAATGGCCCTCTGTGTATGTTTGTCTCTGCATGGGAACATCATCCTCTTGGGCGTCTTCTTCGTCAGGGTTGTTGATGACGTCCAGCCCTGCTTCGATCACCTCCACCAGCTCGTCGCGCCTGTCCTTCCTCACTGGCTTTTCCTCCGGGTGCCGCGTCAGCCCCATCTCCAGCTGAAAGACCTTGGTGGAGGTAAAACTCTCAAAGGGCACCAGGGCGTACTCACTGGGGAGCCTGGCACCCGTGCTCACCTCCGCCTTGTCGATCTGAGCATGCAGGTACTCCAGCAGGTCTCCGGGCTCCTGGTCTTTGTCGCCGGCCAGGCCCAGCCCTCCTCCGGCAGGGGCCTCCTTGCGTTCCTGCAGGGCTTTCAGCTTCTCATTCATCTCCTGGAGCTCCTGCTTGAGCTGGGCGATCTGCCGCTTTAGGCTATTGGCCCGACTGACGTGGCGCTCCTCCTGCTCTTGGAGTAGGGCCTGGTAGTACTCTCGGCCGTAGGGCTCGACTCCCAGACCTGGCATGGCCAGACTGGCGTCGGCGGGAGGCGTGCACTCCAGCAGGTAGGCAAAAAGTAACAACACCAGGAGCAGGAAAATGCCCAGGAGGAGCCAACGTGCCCTGCCCTGCAACGGCAGTCCCCGTCTGGGCATGGTGGGAGAGCAGGGCAGGCCTCACCGGTAGCAATATATCAACATAATCATCTTCTGGTATAAAAAGTCCACTTCACTTCCTCTGGCCTGGACAGAGTGGCGCTCCTGTCTGCTACCACTTCCTTGTCAAACAAGAGGACATCCCCTTGCAACCCTTATGAAAATATTCAGGGGGGGAAAACAGCAATTTATTCAGTTTTTCTCAAACTGGCAAAAAATACAAGATAACTGGGATCATAAAAATTGCCTACAACAGTCTATTCCAGATGCTCAATATATGCTAGACTTTATGTTCTCTGTCAAAAAACAAACGCCTGCTGTCTGGTGGATACAAATGACTACATAAAATCTTACACCAGTTTAAATAAAATACTCTAGCCTACTTCCATTGCATTCACTGGGGTGTAACGAAATAAAAAGGTTATCTAAAACAAGCAGGCCAATGTGGTCTACATCAGTACAAGCCATAGGCACACTAAAACGTACACATAAACAATAAGCAAAGCCATGAATCACGTCTAGCCCTATCAGACAACTGTACACGGGAACGCTACATAAATTCTGTGCCCAACTACCTGAATCCATTTATCTGACGGCGACATGTTTGATGTACCTGTCAACTGAGCTGGGTAAGAGAAAATGTTATGCAAGCATTTTTTTCTGAAACACATGACAAATTCCAACTTAATCGCCATGAAAAAACGCTTAGGTCTGGATTTTTGTAGGTAATGGGGTAGACATTACATGGTTACATTAGGCATAATCTCACAGCCTATACTTTGTTCTTTATGCGCGAGCTCCGTACATAAACTTTACTTCAGAAACGTTAGCACTTTCACCTAAACCCCTTGTCTGACAAAACAACCGTTAAGTTTCCCATCTTCCTGAATGTAATCCCCGCTAGAACCATACAGCTGAGAAAAGGTTCTGCTGGTAGATTATGAGGTTTCAGAATGGCATAACCAAAGTGAGCAAAACCTTTTCATACAAAACATAAAAACGTACCTAAAGCATGTCAGACTAACTGGAGTGTCAAACTGGCCAACCAGGGGCAATCAGTGAACTGCTGAGTACCTATTAGCTTATCTGTTCTTGGCGGTGTTGTCAGTTTTACCATTGTAAGTCGTGAGAAATATACCTTGAGCTGGGCAAATCGCCCAGGTCAACCAGTGCTTATTTTTCCGATACACCGCATAGTAATTGCGTTGAATGAAAAGAGAATGTAATGTTAAATACGGGATATCGCTACTAAAACTGTTTACGTTTCGTCTAGATAGGATAGTTGTATTCTAGCCAAGGGAAACAAATAAGTTTCTTTTGCAAACAGCTGACCTGCTAGGACGGCAAGCTAACACGGCGAAATTTCACTGGCCAAGCACCTTCATAATAGTGATAACCGTAATCAGTGTGTCTACTGGGTCTAAATCAGTTAGCGATAGCCAACTTTTACTTTCACGTATATTTCATTAAGAAGTCTACTGTTGGACAAACTGGTCAATGCAATGATTACCTACCTTGGCACAAAGGGTCCTACCCTGGTTATACCCATCGCGGTGTAGCGCTGTATACGAATGTGTAAGTCGGGAAGAAGTCCTCTGTGTACCGTCTATGGACAAAACCGTCTGAACGCCACGGGGCATATGCGAATGAGACGTAAGCACGAAAGGAACATCAAGTTTGTTTCTCATGAAAAGTCCTGCAGAGATCGACGTTGCTTTCAGGTAACATATAATTTAAAATACATATATATATAACATAGTCTTTATTGGTAACATTAGGCATGTCACGTTTTGTTAATACCTAAAAAAAAGACCCCGAGAAGTTTTAGCCACTATGACTTTTGTTTTGAAAATATAGAAAGTTCCGGAAATCGCTGCAAAATCACATGTTTGTTTGTAGCCTAGCCGCTAAGTGGTGGCCACTATTTTTTGCCTCTGAAGTCGACGTGATTGGAAATATTTTGAGCAATAACAATGGCGACATTTTGTATCAAGTAAAGAGTTTATTGCACATTTGAATCGATGTTGGATATTGCTATGGTTGGTGCCAGCAACGTTACTTAAGTCTAGCTTGATTACAAACGTAGCTACTTACAGATAACGTGAGGTGATACACCTAGCACCTCTTAGACTTCTCTTGACCTAAATTGATTCCAGAAAATTACAAAACTACAGGCGTGCTGGGTTTTGATGCCATTACTGCAGTATCACCCAAACTGTTGGGGAAAATGTGTTATTATTAGTTCCGTAGAAGAGTACCATGGCCACTGATATACTGAGAGGCAGAAAAGTTCCTGAGGATTCGGTGCAGTATTCCTTGTTTCTCATAGAGCCTAATTCAAAGGATACAGAAGACAACGAACGAAAACTGTTACATTTGAAGGAGCAAATCTTAGCCGAGTTCGCTAATCTTTTAGCACAGTACATCTGGCAAAGCCAACCGTTCAGTCTAAAATATCAGCCAGAGACAGGTAGGCATTCCAATATCACCTAATCGTATGTTTCTCGTACGGTTTGGAGTGGGTCTTTCTGTCTTTTAAGCTGAACCAGGCTGCTGTCTACAACAAACGTGTTTGGTGTGATGTGTCCATGTTCATGTTCACCCACTGTGTGCTTCATTTGATTTTCATGTGGAAGCACGTGAGCACATTTATTAAATTAGCAATTTAATTCGCAAATGGCAATTCAGTGTTTAAATCTGTCATGCAACTTGAAGAAAATACTTTGCAATCGGAAATTCAATACGCAAATTGGCAATGCAATCCTTAATTCAGCATTTATTCTTACAAATGGAAATTCAGTGTTTAAATTTGCCATGCAATTTGAAAAAGTGTTTTGCAATTTGCAGTCCCCCGTTCATTACATTACGTTTTGCCACGCAATTCCATATGTGAATTAAAATGCCAATTGAGTAAGTGTGCTCATATGCTTCCATATTTTCACGTCTAGGGTCTGTACCTGCGCATATCGGGGGCTCCACAGATTTCGGTGATAACGTGGAAGATGAATGGTTCATCGTGTTCCTACTTCAGCAGATCACAAAGACCTTTCCAGAGCTTGCAGCCAAAGTGGAGGATAATGACGGGGAGTTTCTTCTGATTGAGGCAGCAGACTATTTGCCCAAATGGCTGAAGCCAGAGAACAGTGAGAACAGGGTGAGGGCTCTGCATTGTTTAATGCCAAGTTTGTGATTGTAGTTAATAAAAAAAAACACATACCCATTGAGAGGGTAGTGGCCCTCCCCATCAAACCAGTACATTTCCCAACAATAACAGTATAGGCCTCCTTGACATCTCTACTAAGCCCAGCTGATGCCATAAACTGATAGGCATAGCACTCACCACGCAAATATTACAAAGACGGATGTACATTATGACTCCTAACTGTATGATTTTGAATGGTGTAATTTGTATTTGTTATTTGTGTCTGTATATATTTTTCAACCAACTGGGCAAATTGATAGGAATTAAAAGTAATTGTGTTATCCAAACAGTTCGAACTGTGTGATTGCAATCGCCACCATCTTTCAGGTGTTCTTTTCTAATGGTGAGCTGCACATCATACCCTGCCCGTCCCGGCCTGGTGAAGTGGGTTGGTCCTGGGACCAAGTGCCAACTATAAGCCAGGCTCTCGCCCTCCTGTCCTCCAACAAAGATGCCTGCTTAACGACCCTCAAGATCCGCTCAGTGCTTGGAAAGAGGCTAGACTGGTGAGAGACCTGCTGTACAGTTGTAGCTTATTTAAAGATCCAGTGTCATGCCCTGTTTAATGCTATTTAAGTAAGTTCTTTGGAGTTTTAAAAAATATATCCATAACACATGCTGGTCAAATTCAATTAACAATAAATCAATATATTGAATTAAAGTTATATAATTAATAATATAATTATATTATTTCAGTCCCTGGCTAGAGGAGCCCACTTCATAGTGGCCTGTTTTGAGTACTCAAAAATAACATAAAAAGTAGCAGTTGTCCTCTTTATTCAGCAGTATCAAAATTAATGCAAAATTGAAACAGAGGTTCAGAAACTTCAGAAAGCTAGTGCTTGTGTTAGGTACAGCAACAATGTTTAAATAAGAGAGGGCAACAACTGTCAAGCAAGCACAAACATGATAAAACTCAAACAAGATTGGTCATTAAGTAGTTTCCAGTGAAAATAAAGTCAGTAGATGTGGATTTTATGGTTTATTTTGGAAACCATTCAATGGCTACATAAAGGTTTAGAACACTCTCAGTGACGTTGGACTTTGGATCATCATGTTTTAGTTGTAGAGATGAGTAAAGATCATAAGGCACTGAGTTTCATTCATTGCAGTCACATTACAATCTTATTAGAGGGTGTTGGATGTGGTAAAATGGATAGGGCAGTTGTGGCCTGGCGGTTAAGGTATCGGACTTGTTGATCGCAGGTTCGAATCCACTGTCAGTAATGCAACTGAGGTACCCTGAGAATGGTACCGTCCCCACACTGCTCCCCGGCGCCGTTGTCATGGCTGCCCTCTGCTCTGACCTCCCACTTGTTTGTAAAAATGCCTGTGTATGTATATATGCCGATGACTCAACCCTGTATACATCCGCACAAACAGTGGAGGAAATCACTGCAGCTCTCAACAAAGAGTTGCAGGTGGTATTCAAATGGATAACAGATAATAAACTGGTTCTAAACATAATGAAAACCAAAAGTATTGTTTTTGGAACTAAATATACACTAAGATCCAAACCTCAGCTGAACCTTCTACTGAATAAGACCACGGTGGAGCAGGTACAAGAAACAATGCTTCTGGGGGTAACGTTAGACTGCAATTTATCATGGTCAGGACATATAGATCGTCTGATGCAAAAAATGGGTAGAAATATATCTGTAGTCAAAAGGTGCTCTCCTTTTTTAACATCTCAGCTGACCAAACAGGTCTTGCAAACGCTTGTATTGTCACAACTAGACTATTGCTCAGTGGTCTGGTCAGGTACTACAAAAACAAATCTAGAGAGGCTCCAACGGGTACAAAATAGAGCAGCCAGGCTTGCCCTGAACTGCACACATAGAGCCAATACAAATAACATGCATGGCCAGCTCTCCTGGCTTAAAGTTGACAAAAGGTTAAGGGCATCCCTTCTTTTCTTCATAAAAAACATTAATACATTAAGCAAACCTGACAGTTTGTTTTAGCATCTCACACTTAGCTCCACTGTACATACATACCCCACCAGGCATGCTACTAGTGGCAACTACACAATACCAACAATCAACACAAACTCAAAACAGCGCACAGTATTATGTAGAGGTATGGTAGAATGGAATGCACTTCCAGATTACATTTTAAAAACACAAAGTAAAGTTAGTTTTAAAAAACAAATAAAGCAATACTTTATGGAACCTTCTGTTAGACATAGCATGTATTTACATGTCTGATATTTTTATTCTCCCGCTGTCTGTATGTTTTGGTTGGTTTAGTGTGGGGTCAGGAAAGACTATACTTGTCTCCTGTTTTAAGTTGTCTTGTATGTTGCTGTGTATGTTGATGTACTTGTCTCCTGTTTTAAGTTGTCTTGTATGTTGATGTTCTGATTGTTATATGTGGACCCCAGGAAGAGTAGCTGGTGTGAGACATCAGCTAATGGGGATCCTAATAAAATCAAATCAAATCATGTGTGTGATGTAGTAGTGGTAGTAGCTCTTTATTGTCACCATTTTTTTTTTTGCCAGCGAAAATTGTGCTGGGTTAAATGTAAAGTCAATTTCATTGTGTGCACTGTGTGCTGTGCTGTGCTGTGCCGTGTAATCACAATGACGCTGGGGGCTGCTTGTTTGTCTGTTTTTGACTTTTAGTTACCCTGACAAGATCCAGGCGAGTTTCCATCGAGCCCACTGTTTCGTGCCCGCTGGGATTGTCACAGTGCTGGCTGAGAGACCGGACCTGCTCGCCCCTGCTGTGTCTGCTTTTTACCTACGAGACCCAGTAGACCTCCAAGCCTGCCGCACCTTCCGAACGTTTCCACCTGAGACCAGGGTTCTTACTTCGGTAAAAGCATAGCACAGTGTTAATGGCTTTAACAAGTTCCTGTTCTCTTTGTAACAAATGAATATACAAGCACTAGAAAGGCATCCAGCCACCCCCCCCCACCCCCTTAATTTTGCATTCAGGCTTGTAGAGATGTGTATTTTGTCAAAGAAGCCTGCTTAACGAGCAGGCTTTGAGTTTTGAGTTTTAAGCCTCACATCATAAGGAAAATTGCAGTTAGGTCAACAAAAGTAAAAAAAAAAGCCTCTTTTTCCTGTAATCCCCTCATCATGCCTGTATTCCATGCTTGTATTCCAGGTCACTTTCACGCGATGTCTGTATGCTCAGCTCCAGCAGCAGAGCTTCAAGCCAGACCGCCGGAGTGGCTACAGCCTCCCTTCTTGCACCCATCCCCTGTATCAAGCCCATGAGCTGGGCATGAAACTGGTGAGGAGTCCCTCCAGAGATAGCTAGTAGTAGTAGTAATAGTATTATTTTGTAATACTTCGTGGAGAAATTAGTTTGCAGTAGTGGTAACACCTATACACACACACACACACACACTTAACTACACACTACTTAAACCCCTGACATCTGTGCATATGGCTAAGAATGTCACCATCAATGTTGTTATACACTTTTACGACCCTAGAGTTTGCTATGAAGGTCACTCTTGTCTTACCATTTTTCCCCCAGTGTTTCAGTGGTGTGTGATGTTGCGGTATGTTTGACGTTTCAGGCTCATGGGTTTGAGATCTTGTGCTCAAAGTGTAGAGTGCCCTCATCGGAGCCGGATGCCCTAGTCAGCTGCAACCCGCAGTGGAAAAGTTTCCTGGAGAGTCTCAAAAGGAATGGTTACTTTAGAGTGAGTGTTCAGCAGTGTGACCAAAATTAAAACAAAGGCTTGTTTTAAGGAAATGTCCCACTTTATGTGTTAGGAATTACATCTGGCTACATCTGGTAAAATGTATGACAGTAGTCCAAGTGGAAATACCTTAACTGAAAAAAATGATGCATTTAGTACTTTTTGTACCTGCTGTAATTGCTTTGCTGTGTGTGTCATATAGGGGGAACTAGAGGGCTCGAAACACTACAAAGAGCTGATGACGGCAGCAGAAAATGTCTTCAAACAATCATTCATGAACACTTTAAGGTAATTTTGAATATTGTTGGTGTCTGTTTTGTGTGTGTTTGTGTGCTCTGCATGTTTACTCAGTGTGTTGAGTGTTTATTGTGTGTTTACTGCCTGTGCAGCTCTTGTGTGAAGTCTCCAGGTGAGGAGGTCCTGCAGATCCTTCAGAGTTCCCCCTACGACCTTGAAGAACTCAGGAAGCAAGAGAAGCACCTACAACCTCCAGACAGTCAGTACTCCATCCATGTTTTTTTTTTTTAAGATTGAAACACTTTGCATTCCCTCTTGTTCTTTTTATCTCCTTGTCAGAGTGAATTTTAGACGATATCCTATTCAATTCGTTACAAGCGTTCATTGAGAATCTCCTGTTAAGTTTAATTCAGTTTAGCTGGTGGAGGTTTGAACATCAGCAAAAACTTGAGGAGGCCGACTGGCGAATATCCTTTTATTGCAAGACAAAACTTCATAATGTCAATCTTTGTATACAGTGGTCTCTGTATCCATCAATTTACAGGTGCGCCAGTGTGTGAATATGCCAGTTTTCTAGTAGGCCAGTCCCAAAGCATGTTGAGCATGCTCCGGATTCAGTGGTATTGATCTGAACTACCTGAGCATCACCTGAAATCCAGCTGAACCATCACTGACTGAACAGAACCAACTCAGACTGAACAACTTACATCTCAAATCCCAGCAATTTATACTTTTTAGACTCCTCCTAGAACCTTGATGTAAATGAACTGATTTTCTGATTCAGTCAGGCCTGGAGACCTCATCATGCTGTATATGATTGTTTCTCCGACCCACTGTTTGTGCCAGTTCTTCTGCCTACCCCCACTATAATTGATTGTGCAGTAATTGATTGTGCAGTTTTCTGTGAACTGTGCCTTTGTGATCATGATAAGAATACTGTTTGGGAGCGGATTAATTTCACCACATTCTTAGCAGTGGCTGTTTTATCACAAGTTTCAGGCAGGGCAACTGTAATTCCCCACAGATCCCACATTGAATGCTATGGACCACATATAGCATGTCATTATTTCCCATGAATCACATTTTCCACACACACCACATAGGTTTAGGTTACATTATTGGTACCCATAGGTAAACTAGGTTTGCAGTCTAAGAAGCAGGATACCTTACATTTTCTGTACCATAATAACACATGACACGCATACATTAGTCATATCGGACAGGCAGTAAAACGGGTAGATAACAGTACATGACCACATTGACTTATGTAGTTGTTATGCAGAGACAGTACAGTACATGACCAAAGTGCTTTGTGCATTATGTAAAGATCATTAATTGTACAGCTTATTTAACAGAGTAATTGCAGCTGGAACAAAGCTGTTTTTAAATCTTGGCTCAGAACTGACAGTCGGTATACAACGTCAACAGGAAAGGTTAACACACCCCTAGGGGGCGCCAGTGCTGCCTGCCGCCAGATCAGACAAGAGTCTAGTTGAGCATAACCTGCTGTGGCCTAGTGGACACAAAAGAGCGGTACCACCTACCTAAAATGGGTTTACATTTTATTGACCTAATTTCTTTTCAAAAAAGAATTGATAAGGTGGATAAGATTAAAAGCAGAACTGAAATCAGTGAAAGTAGTTAAACATATCTCTGTTTTAAAGTAATACAAATGGTAAAGTGCACTTTGTAAAGTTATTCCAAATAGTTAAACCTGTTATCATGAAACAGATTTGCTCAGTGTGTACATCTACAGATACATAGCAATAGAGCAACCTCATTTTAAGTCAGTAGGTGTAGTCACTGACTGAGAATATGTACCCCTGACCCCAACAGGTGACCGCTGGCTCAACCTGACCCCTCAGGACCTGGAGCAGATCCTGCAGGAGAGAGCAGGCCATGGCGTGAGTGGAGTCACGGACAGAGATATGGGGGCTCCGAGCAGTGGCCAGTCCGGAGCGAGAATCACTGCTGGGGGAGTGGAGGAGGCTGAGCAGGAGGCCAGTTATAGCCTAGTGGCAGTGACTCAGGGGATGAAGAACTTCATCAATGCCATGTCCTCGTACGAAGGAGCAGAGTTACCCTGGTAAGGGCAAAATTCCAACACCAACATTAGAAGGCATGCAATTACAACCACACTCATACACTATTGTGTGTTACATCAACATTCTAACACATCGAACAAGTAAAAAGTACAGGTAATTTAATTTCCTAGAGTGGGATAAGAATGTGTGGTCTAGCCTTTATTTTTGTCTATTTCTGAACTGAACAGATTAAATCTGTTATATTGTTTGTTGTTCAGGTCCCAGTCCAATGAACCCTTCAGCTTTGATGAACAATCTGTGACGAGTGCTTTGGACAGACTTCTTGGTATGTTTAAGTAACCAGGGTTGTTATGTCTTATTAGTGCACAAAACATGTCATAAATAAGCTTAGCAAAGTCTCTCTGTCAGTCATTAACCACCATATTGCTGTGTTTTAGTCTGTAGTGGTGGGTGGTATGGCACATTAGGAGTTTACAGTCTCTGGTTCCTCCAGGTCGACTAACAATTTCTTCTAATAAATAGTAGCAATAAAACCCAGACATTGAATTTCATCAGTCACGGGATTGTTTTATGTATCACAAACAGAGATGGACAAGTTCTGCCATATTCCATCTTCATGTGCTCTTAACATAAGCGATTTCTGTAATTATCTATTTAACCGGGCTGAAGAGTTGTGCTAATTTGCATCAGCTGTTTCTGTGAATCAGCTGGAGCAAATATGTGGCAGGACTTTTACTTTCTGAACCCAGTATGTCTGCTTCCGATCACAGCGGATGGTACATTAGGAGTGCAGGTGTATGGTTCTAGGAGATGTGGAAAAATGTGAGCTGAATTCTTGAATTTTTGTGTGAAATACTGCCCAATCAAACTCCCCATGTTATTTAACAGGGGGAAGAGATGACGAGTTGGACTCCGATGATTTGGAGGAGGACGACGACGATGAGGAGGAGGAGGATCCTGATGAAGACGAGGAGGATGAGGCTGTTGGCTTCTCTGGTTCTCGAGAGCAGTCTGGTGCTGAAGCTCTTGACAGTCTGAAGAGCTATATGGACCAGATGGACCAAGAACTGAGAGGCACAAACATTGGGAAGAGTTTCATACAGCCTAAAAGAGTGAGTACTAGTTTTGCCTCAGTTGTTTAATTTATTTTTAAAACAAGTTGTTTTGTACAGAGGAGAGACACTGGAATTCTCTATTTAAAGGATGTAGGCCATCATCTAAAGGCCAATTCAGACAAAAGATTCGCAACGAGACGAAACTGTTGCAGAGAGTCGCAGATACAGCTGTCTGAATCTGTCATTGCAAAGTGTGCAAGATGTCGCAAGCAGTTGCAAAACATTTGTCATGTCAAATCACAGTTGCAAGGTTTTAGAATATAAGCTACTGTGACGTGTTGTCACCCATGCTGTCAGCCTTTGGAAGTTGCGTCCACTAATTATTTGAACAGCCTGACATACATCCTAGGAGGCTGTGAAGTTTTATCCCTTTTCCAAAAGTCTGGGACACACCAAACCAGTGGCCAACACTCTTGAACGTGCCACAAACACCTCTTTCTGGGTCTTCGTGATGCACAGGCATAGATAAACAAACCACAAACAAAGCACCATATGTGCATCCTTATTTTCCCTAGCCTACTGGTCATTTCATGAAAGCGCTTGCTATTCATTGCAAACATACTTCAGTGCTTAGTAAATAGAGCCTATCCATTACCCCCAGCATCGGTAACTGCATCCTGTGTTTCAAACGTCCCGTCAATGACTGCTGACAGTTAAATCTGTTTTGACCCTATACTACAAAATGAAAAATCGGACTTTCGTATAGGCCTAGGATGTGTTAAAGCATATGATCACGACAACAGTGCACGTCGTAGCCTGCAATAGCTTACAAGGACATTTAAAATATGTACAGCTTCAGAGATTTTACTTAGCTCACTCAATGGGTTTTGGGGTTTAACTATGCTATCGGAAGGTAGTCATGCATGTTTTACCTTTCAAAGGTGTAGTATATGGTTTAGGCGACTAGAAAAAAACAATGTTCTTAGTCCCCCTTTTTAATCACCCCTGTTCATCTTGTAAACCATGTCTCTAAAAGTGAAAAAAGAAAAGGGAGACGCTCTCGTTTTGCTCTTTTAGAGACAGTTAGGGTCGCTATCACTGTACATTTACTTATTAACCTATTAATAAACTATGCCTGCTCCCGTGTTGGCCTGGTTGTTATAGAGATGTTGCAAGCTGTTGCAGCAGTGTAAATGGCCAGTTTTAAAATGAAGAGTTGCAAGGAGTTGCCAGTTTTCAGAATGTTGCAAACAGTCTCGTCGTGAATCTTTGGTTTGAACTGACCTTAAGATGGCTGTAGCTATCCGCTGTAGCTGTCTGGCATATAGGGATGTGGGGTAACTACAGGTGGCCAGTGGCGGTGCAGTCGGCCCTAAGGTCGTCCTCTGTGGGCATTAGAAGATCTTACTACCTGCCATTTTTACTTGGGAATAGACTTGTAAAGATTTCATTTCAAATTGACAGCGGCCAGCAAACTACCTCAAGGTACTGTCTGTATAAGCAGTCTTTTAATGTGTTATCTGTACTCTTTCAAAGTTCTCAATGGCTCATTTTTAATGTTAGGTCCCTTATTACACTACCAGTGAAAAGTGGAGCTACTTTGAGCTTTGTAAATGGTTTAAAAGTAATGATTGTTTTTCCAAGTTATATGCCCTTTTAGGAGCATCTGCAAAAATCAATCAATCTTACAATGTAACAGATTAGTGTTGTGTTGCTACCCAACAAACATTTGAACTTGCAATATTGATGTTGCAATATACCCCAAAATCATTTCACACCAGAATTCTCCTTTGAAGTATTACCATATGGCATCTAAGTCTGTCTTTTTCAACAGCAGGAAGGCAAGGAAGCAAACCCATGTGGAGCCCACAGAGGAAATCCCAGCACTGAACAGGAAGAAGAGATACAACCTCTAGATGTAGACCTTAACCTGGTCACAAATCTGCTGGAGTCCCTGGCTTCCCAGGCAGGCCTCGCTGGGCCTGCATCAAACCTGCTGCAGAGCATGGGCATTCATCTGCCAGCAAATTCAGACCGCCCCTAGATTTGTTAATGAGCCACCCCCCCCCCCAAAATCAATGGGCCTGCAGGGTGTTAGAAATAGGTGGTTCAGTGATTAACCCAGATAAGTTAACTCAGAGTGAGTCATTTGGATTTTATTGTTCTAGCAAAACAAAGCCACAGGGCTGTCCTTTTAGGAGGTTCATCACTTGCTCTGAGTTCACATATCCAGGCAAGCGACTATACCTGCTTTCTGGAACACCTGCAAGTCTCTAAGGAACAAGCTTTTTTGTGACATAAACAAGCACTTAGACAGGTACTGACCAAGTAAATACCAGATCACTGACAAAAGGAGGTCTGTCACCTGGTTCATCATGTCTCTCAAAGTGAGCTCCACGCTTCTCTCTTCACATTGTTATTAAGAATGAGCAGTGCAGCTTTATGTCACCTAATTCAGGTCATTAATGCCTCTGTACATGACTGAAAACCAGGACATTGACTCGGACTGAGGACTTTTGTCATCTAGTGTTTACGTGTAGTCTGGAAAAATACAATAAATTATGTTTTTCACAGTTTTTTATTATTGACCGTATCTTTTGTTCCAGAGTTGCCAGGTATAAACTCCTAGAGTTGAAGTATTCCTTTGATAAAGCATGGTTGGCCTTGTGTTAACCTTGTGTTATCTTAGATAGACCAGGTTTGGGTAAATCAGTAAGCTAATGCAGAAAAAAGTCCATTCAGTAGGCAAATGCACTTACCTGTGGCAAAATGGCTAACACATTATTGAAATAGCTCAACTCTAGTGGTTTTCAAACGTCTCTTAAAATTCTGCCAGGATTGGCCAGTTTAGCTGCATATCAACTCATCATAGCAGTTGCCACTACTTTCATACAATGTTTCTGGGTTAGATTTTACCCACGCTTTGTAACTGCACTGCAAGAGTACTAAGAATAAGTCTGGAATTTAAGGTTTCTGTCAGTGACAAATAGACTCACTCACTGTAAGTATAACTTCCATCCTCATCCCTGTCCACCCCTTAAAAGAAACATTTGAAAACCCCTCAGTGTATGCAGTTACGTTAGTAGTAGCCACCGTTAAGAGTGAGTGTACTTCACTAATGACTAATGATACAAAAACAAGGTCATCTCCGTACACTCGTCAGCGTTCACCAAGACATTTCATGAAATAAAATGCCATGGCGTTTGTAAATGATTACATGGTAAATCAACATTTGCTGTTTTTGTACAACATATTTAAATAGCTGCTGTGACCTAGTGGTTACAGAGTTGGTCTTGGGATCGGAAGGTCGCAGGTGGAAATCTCGTTCCGGTTTAAAGAGTGGGGGAGTAAGCAACCAGTGCTCTCCTGCACCCTCATCCATAGCTGAAGTGTCCTTCAGCAAGGCACCTAACCCAGCATTGCTCCAGGGACTGTAACTAAAACCCTGTAAATAACTCTGGATAAGAGTTAGTGTGATGTAATAACAATAACTTGTAATATTACAGTTCGTCATATTCTGTCACGTCCATAATGTGCTATTACCTCTTCATAAAGGTTGTGGACTTCTACCTCATTTCTGCTCTACCGTGACAACAGCAGGCTGTAAAAAGGAAGGGCCAGCTCTCGGGCAGCGTAAAGCAAGGAAGCTGCCAGAGGGGAGAAGTACAGTGCGGTCATGTCCACTAGGAGGTGCTGTAGAGCTCCGAGCAGGAGGATGGCCAGTAGGTATCCCAGGAAGAGCAAGGTGTGCCAGTTTCCCTCTCCCAGGGCCTTCGGTCCATCAGGGTGCAGCAGGCACAGGAAGCCCAGCACCAAGCTGCGCATCACCACCAGGGAGTAATAGCAGTCGAATACAGAAATGTGACGGTGTTGGGCTTCGGCGACTTTGGCCATCCAGGTGAGCGACAGGCTGTGGAGGAGTACGCTGAGCGGAGCGTATATCCACTCCAGTGGCTCAACAAAATGCACACCCATGGCAACTGATGGGTAGAAAAACATACATCATACATCATACACACACATACATTGGTGGAGTAGCCAGAAATGCTAAAATGAGTGGACAAAATTAAGTGGATAAAGCCAATGACATGTAGAACATGAGCTTGGCCATCTACGTGAATGCACTACAAAGAAAGCCTTTTGATTTTGTCTGCTTGACAAGTGGGTAGGCACAGGCCAACCCCATCCCACCCATGCCTATACACATGTCCTACATCTCAGGATATATAGGATATAGAATTGAATACCTCTTAAGGCTATGGATCCGAGAGTGACACCAGCCAGTACACATGTCAAGTAGAGAGAGGGCGTTGTGTTCAGTGTCAAAATGTGGCTCCATAGTACACTGAGGACGGGCAGCAAGCGTATGAAGAGTGTGTAAAGCCCAGAGTGGGCATTGGCCAGTGCCCAGAGCTCCAGCACGGCCTGGACACTACCGCACACCGCCGGCACCAGCATCTGCTCCCCGAGCCTGAGGCTGTACGGCCGCAGAGATACCACGCCGACGCCATGCAAGCCCAGCCACACCAGGTAGATGATAAGGACCTGAGGGAACATCCTTTGTTATAGCCACTCAGGTATTTACATGCAAATGAGAGCACACACACATACTGTCATATACCACCAAAGCTGAGCCAAAAGAAAACAAGGTTAAGGTTTAAAGCCTATTCTGTCTATTATGTTTCATGTTATGTATAGACATAGGTAAACAACTTCAAATACAATATGTACTTATTTCATTTGAGGCAACGAATTTCCACCAATGTTTAAAGTAAACTATTGTTTTTTTGCTGTAAGAGATATACTTTTGAGGGAACACCTCTTCAACATTTTTCTTAAATAACAGGTTATATATAGGTGTCATGCATTTAACTTTTTTTTTTTTACTGTAAGCAGGTTATGGTGGAGCATTTAGGTATACAGTGCAAATTGCCAGGCCATGTAAGTACTACCACATAAACTGACTGAGCATTATTGATATAACAAGAAAAAACACCCCTGTGGTTATGTATTTAAATTCCACTCTTAGGAAATACAATGACAGTTGTTTTGCTGATCATTTTTGTCCCTTCCTGATTTTAATGGTTCAGTATTTAACTCCACAAGCTGTTTAGTCTGTACAATGTGTAGTTTTGTGTTTTTTGTCAGAGTATTCTGAAAAACAGCTTTAAAGTAACAGATTTTATCGAGGCTCTTGATGGTTTTTACAAGAGATTTGCATGCTTTTTAAAATCAGCCACAGACCTAGCTCCGTAATGGTTCCTTGATGTTCTTATGTCATGGTACGATATTGAGCTTAGAAGTTAATCTATTTACATAATAGGTGTATTCGTCGATAAATAGTGTACAACTTTTACGTGACCTAGGCTAAAAGTAGTCAGATTAAGACTTACAGAGGATACGTCTCTGTTTCATCCCTACTCCATTATTAACATGTCATAAATGTGTCAGTACTGTGTGTCGGTTTGATAAAGGAGGCATGTGGCGATATCTTTTTACCTGTGCAAAGGTGAGTGGCACTGCATAGGGATAGTGATATTGTGGAATGAAGATTCCACAGACAAGACTGTGCAGTCTGTCCACCTGAGCATATAGCACCACAGCAAGCACAATACCACAGAACACCAAGGAATTCCTGCATTCCGATGAATATAGGCCAAATGTGCTTATAACATCAGAGAAGTACTTTCGTAAGGCAAAACATCTCCTCCTGCAAATCCAGGGGAAGCTGATTAGCTTGACATGTCGAATAAATTAAAACAATGCTTTACATTATATAACAATACGCACATGCTTAAAAACACACTTTCTGTTCAAACATTTTTACAGTAATGCATTGAGAAGAACATTTGATAGGCATTGTATTGACAGGTCGTTTAAAGCTAGCTATTTAAATGTGAATTAAAACATTTCCACACCTTTTGGACTTTTAGCCTAGGTGGTTAATTTAATACTTTATCACAGAGCAGTTAAATTTAAAAATGTGGCAATTATTTCAGTAGCAATTATTACGCACCATTTTGATAGCTTGCCTGATCTACCTCCATGATGGATCTCCATATCTACCTTCACATTCCAGCCACGAAAGGTTGACAGTTGGGGGCACTGAGCTCGGGTCATTCCCCGGCTCTATCTGGCCGTTTATCTGAAGAAGAAAACTTTTAAAAACTTATTACTATTTATTACGCGTCACTGATGTGACACTCAATTCAACTTTTTAGTCTAGAGGTTAAAAATGAACCATTTTGGTTGATTTATAGGCTAATCTTCGACAAAACATTAACTCTTAAGTGACCTAGCCTCTGTGTAATCGTCCCATACATTGTCTTAATTAAAGCGTTAACGTTCAACCAAACAGCACAAAGAGGATATAGCTACATCGAATCTTTAATTGGCTAGTAGAAATTAAGTGGTAGTGCGATAACGCCGGTATATATAACATTTCAGTTGTCATATCCCCACTTCCGTTACCTAGGGATCAAAGACAGAACTGTCTAAAGCTATCCTGTCTCCTGTTCGCAAAATAATTTCTTAACAAACTGTTCAAAACTGTGAAAAGCCCATACCTCCGTGTCATAACAGTCTTCAAACAAGTAGGCTACTACTACAAATAACCCCTGCAGCACGCTCGTCATTGGCCATTGAACTGACTGTGAGTTTGCGCATTGTCAATTTTGAACACCTGTTAATGTGGACTTTGAATCTTCTCATTCTGGCCCCATGAAAACCAACACTAACTCTTAGTATGTCACGTGATGTACACACAGGTTTTTTTAAATTATTATTAATTGTGAATTTCTTCAAATAACATTTACTGCAGTATATAACCTAATCTAACACAACACATTTAGTCCATAGTCTGTGCTTCAAGTGTTAATCTATTGTTATTGTGTTATCACTCATGCACATCTGGCTTAAGAATTAGACCCGATTTGAGTTGCTGGATTTCATAATTCAGATCACTTAAAACGTACAAGGCATCTGAGAGTCAGAACAGGGCATTTTGTCAAAAGAAACATTTGTGAAAGATATTCCTTTTCGCTCATTCACTTTAAACAGTATTGAATATGCAACAGAGAACATAACCCAGTCATACAATGCAACTAATCTTTCTTCAGAAAAATAGACTACTCCTATCTTTCATTAGTAGCAGAACAACAGGCATGTGTTCCTGACATGCTCAGGCGCCCCTCCCCTCCTATTTGTTTAAAGAAGAGATGACTATAGGATAACACTACAGGTACAATATCCGTTTATTGCTGCTGCCTTTATTACTTGCTGGTTTAAGATATTGACTGTTGTCATCTATGACAATGTCAAACCTTTACAGAGACCATGTTAATTTTAATTTAAATAGTTGCACATGTCTTTGTTGACACACGCCCACAAGTGCAACCTGGTGCAACCTATTTATGGTTCCCATAAAGACATAATAAGGGAAACATGATGGGGCAATCCACTGCTCCAGACTTAGTATAATGACTTAAAGGTACCTGTATGATTGTGGCCAAAACTGTTACTGCAATTCAGTTCAAAATACTGTAAAGCATTGTTCACTCTCAACAGACATAAGGCGAATTACAAAATCAAATAAACACAATGAACAGAATCTGCAAGCTATAAATTAAGTTTTAAATAATTCAAATATGTTGTCGCCATTACTTTTGACTGGTAAATCAGTATTTTGATTTCACATGTTTCCCAAATCTCTGGTTACATAGCAGGACCATTTTATGATTATTTGCTGCAAATGCAGAGGTGGACAAAGTACAATTCCTTTACTTAAGTCAAAGTATAGATACTCTTAGTCAAATATTACTTCACTACAAGTGAAAGTTGCTATGCCAATGTTCTACTCAAGTACAAGTACAAAAGTAATTGTTTTTAAAAACACTTAAGTATTAAAAGTACAAGTATGTTTTTTTCTTTTTTGATAATGTGGGGGCACAGACAAGTTACTAGAACTTGACCTAACCGCAAGTTCTTTATACACAACATCACTATTTTCATATTATGTTATTATGTTCGCACTATTCATATTTTGGGCCTACCTGACATTGTAATTTCTTTAACTATACAAGGTTTTTACATTTTAGCCTAATATAAAATAATTTAGATGCAAATAAACTTCAATAAGGATAATTGCAATCAACATAGCCTAGCTCTTTGAAAATGATCATTGCTGGTTTCTATCCCTTGCCTTGTAAGTAAGTCCATGTATAGTTGCAGGGATTTAATATAATGGTGTAAATTACAAAACAATATGTATTTGGGGAAGCTCTGTAGTTTAAAACATTCTTTGAGAGAATGTAATTCCTAGTCCATGTTTAAAACCATCAATAGAATTACTATTGTTATTCACTCTCTACTAACAAATCTGAAACACTTTAACACAAACAGAATAACTCAATTGGAGTGGTAAATGTAATGTTTAGTTGCAAAGATGTGTGGTGAACGTTTTCATTCCAACTTTATCATAGTCACAAATGTTTTGATAAAGGTTTGTCATTATCTGCCATTGCCATCATGATCATTACCAAGTTCAAATTCAGTGACTGAAAGTAAAGACACTTCAGACTTTGATATGATCTATCACATCATTGCAAAATCACTTCAAAGCCATGTTTCAATGTAACTTGTGCTGGAATCGTACTGATCACACTTTTTAAACAGGAGTTGAGTGCATCCACCTCTCATCAATGTAATGAGTACTTCATGCACATTTCAAATAAAGTGGAGTAAAAAGTACAGTATTTGTCTTCAAAATGTAGTGAAGTGAAAGTCACAAGTTGCCAAAATGTTTCATATTCAAGTAAAATACAGATATTTGAAAATTGTACTTAAGTACAGTTACTGTCCGCCTCTGTGCAAATGTCTTACATATAGCACCTTCAAGTGTAAAGTTGGATCATGTATTTTACCATTCATGCAGGGACCAGACTTCCCCCATCTCCCCCATCATGCCTCTCTCTCTTCGACCTGTCACACACAGTTCTCCCTTGCTTGTCTAGAGCTCTTCATCCCGTTCTGTTGTCATGGCAGCCAGCTAAAATAAGGCACCCGAAGAGAGTGAAGCAAAGAAAAAGAGAGAAAGAGAAAGAGCTGAAGGGGGGTGGGGGGGTCGTTTGTCCTGTCTGCATGGAAGGTTCATGAAGACGGCAGTCTTTTTGCACACATTTTGAGGATGTAAAAGGACAAAATGTGCTGATGAGTGAAATCTTTGAAAGACTACATAACTTTTCTTATGCATTTGGACTGGATATCAAGATGACCATCTACTCCCTTCTGCTTCTTGTTCCATAACAGTCACAAGAACGAGGCCTTTGGCTACAGATCCCTAATGCCTTCCACTGAGAACAATGGGCATAGTGCTGACCAGGTAAGGCAACATTTGAACAAACCTTAATGAACAGGAAATGAGAAAATATGTTAAAAAGGTAGAAGCATTGTTTGTTCAATTCGAAATTCTATGTCACAGCAGTCTAAATTAATTCTAAAAGAAAATGTGTCTGAGAGCTTTTATTTTTGGTTCTCACAGATTGTTTTTTTTTTTTCTAAACATTTTTGTCCTTTTTCCTGTTGGTCTGTTATTTTTTTACAAACGCACACATTATAGAGTGGATAAAAGCCGAATTGTGCCTTCAATACTAACCCGGAGAGCTTCATCAAAGCATGCTGCCCCCTGCAGGGAAGTGAATGGAACTGCTAATTGTTCAAACAGCAACACCCTTCCTCCTTTTGTCTCAGCAGAAAGCACTAGTGAAGGTAGGGACACTACGCAGGGCCATAGCAGCGCCTCTGTGTCACCCACTGGCAATAATATTATGTAAATAACTGAACATGCGCTGTGTGTGTGGTGTGGTAATTGTGTGTTTGTTTGCCTAGAGGGACTCCTGGTCCCTGCCACTCCAGAGAGAGCAAACATCCAGAGGGGCTACGTCACTCCTCAGCAGGTGTACAACCTCCTGAACGCAGAGGCAGGACAGCCGGCCCTCCATGACCCAAACTACATCTTAATACTGGACTGCCGCAGTGCAGAGAGGTAGAAATATTGCAGAGGCCATGCATGCATGTAGATACTGTTAAATATCGTACGTTTTAACAGTCTGATGCTTTAAAAAGTCCATCATCGTAACAAAGAAGACATATGAGCCAAAAACAAATACTATTTGGTGCTGTTTTTATTTTTTCAGTTACAGTACTTATTTATGTCTTGAATCATTAACTGTACACAAGTGTGATAAATCTGCAACACTTCTGTCTCTGTTAGCCCAAAGACTTTGGCTGTTGCAGTATTGGGGTCCATTTTAAAGCTGACAACACACTACCCAGTAAACAATAAAGAATATACATGCACAAATAGAGTACTTGTACCCTCTGTTGATGCTGGATCCCTGGAATTGCTCTAATGTCCTTAACCATTTTTTTTAAACAATTTTGCCCCCCCTTATTAATAATATAAATAGTACCCTGTAATGGCCCTAGAATTGTCCTAATTCTGTCTTCTAAGTTGAGCTAGACTCCCCCACTGTCTTTTTACAGTGCTTAGGCCTGATTGGTGAGTTTACAATTTTGCACCTAAGTGTCATGAAACCCAAAGACCATGTTTGATCAGTTGGTTCTTGGGTGTAGTATTTTGATAGTCAATGTTAAGAAACTGCAAGACGTGATGTTTATCTTTCCGTGTCATATGTAGAGAGGCTTATTAAATGTTTTCCAAGTCGCTGTGTGTAGTGGTTTGTAAAGTGTAAAGTGCTAGGCTGACAATGTGCTCACAGTAGTGTGGGTCTGGGCTGAAAATGTGAGTGTTGGGTTTTACTGTGTGCAATGTTATATATTTGTATCTCACTTATATAATCTAACAATCACAATCTTTAAAACAATATTTCAGTGTAAAGGGGAATTTACACATCTTCAAACTGTTTACGCTGTTAGTGAGGAAATGACATTGAAAGTGTTACCACACTGCTAGTGTGCCTGAAGATAATCCTAGATCAGTTAAACCACAAGTTCTGCAAAATCCATTACAAATTCTCTCTCTTTCTCTCTGCCTGTCTCTGTCGCTCTGGCTTGCTCTTTCTTGCCCCCCCCCCCCCCCCCCCCTCTCTCTGTCTCTCTCCCTGTGTGTGTGTGGGTATTGGTATGTGTTTGTGCTTGTTTAGGTATAAGCAGAGTCATTTGGTGACAGCCAGAGCAAGTGTGACAGTCATGCATCCTGAGCTGGGATGTTTGATCAGCTGTGTACAGCTTCAGGAATTTTCCATCATTCTGCTCTATGCGGAGGAAGGCCATAGCCCAGGTGCTCCCAATCCTCCTCACTGCAGGATCACAATGGAACATTTTTGGCATGACTTATAAAATACGTAATATTGTGGAAAATACAGATTAACAAATCATGGAATATCATTTTGGCTTGACCAAAGTGTTGTACAGTCCAAAATGTTAAACAGGCTTATAGTGGTATTTGCACTGTTTGTTTCACATCAAGTGATTAAACAATGCATTTATGAAGATATAGTAGACGTTACAGAATTTATTAAAATCACGCAGTAATGCATCATTATTAGACTTTAACAGAACCCAAACTAAAAGAAGCTTAAACCTAAAAAAAGCTGTGGGTTACTGAACAATTTGGATGTTGATACCTAATTGGTGACACAGGAGTGTATGTTAGTAGGTATTTAGTCTTTTTATAAAAAAATTGTGTGCTGTTTGTTTATATGTGTATGTTGTGTCTCCTGTCCTGGCAGTGGGTAGTGAGGAAGCTAGACATGACTCCATGCCCCTCCAGCGCTGCTTTTTCCAGCTAAGCACCCTGGGCATGGACCCCGTCATCCTGCTGGGGGGGTACTCAGCCTTCCACTCCCTCTACCCTTTCCTGTGCACCCCCCGCATGATCCTGCTGGAGTCGGAGCGCCGCTCGCTCACCATCTACCCCTCGGAGATCCTGGAGGGGGCGCTGTACCAGGGCTCGGCCGCGCAGGCCCACGACTACCGCATCATCAAGAACCTGCACATCACCCACGTGGTCAACGCCACGGCCGAGAGCACCGACGCCTTCCCCAGCGTGGTGCGCTACCTGCGGCTGCGGCTCAACGACGACGCCCAGCAAGACCTGAGCGAGGCGCTGCCGGCCGCCTCCAGGTTCATCGCCAGGGCGCTGCGGGGGAGCCCCGGGGTGCCGGGAGGCCGCGTGCTGGTGCACTGCAGCCTGGGACGCAGCCGAAGCTCCGTGCTCACGCTGGCCTTCCTCATGGAGCAGCGCTGCTGGTCTCTGCTCCACGCCTTCCGCTGGCTCAAGGAGAGGCGGGGGTGCGCTGCGCCCAATGCCGGCTTCCTGCGGCAACTGTCCGACTATGAGGAGCAGCTGTTCGGGGAGAGGCTGACCTCGCTGGATGACATACGCCTGTGATGGAGGCAAGCGTGCATCCTGGCACCATGGACTCCTGGGAAACTGTGAGAAAAGGTGGCACTTCCAACTACTCCTTCTCAGGCATACACATGAAAGACTCCAGTCTTATTGTTTTGTGTTTTTTTTTATCTACATAAAAAAACCCACATTTTTCCACGTTAGGTATATAAT
The DNA here is from genome assembly GCA_027475355.1 of Coilia nasus. Classification (NCBI taxonomy): domain Eukaryota; kingdom Metazoa; phylum Chordata; class Actinopteri; order Clupeiformes; family Engraulidae; genus Coilia; species Coilia nasus. Next base: position 6,492,455 of record CM050204.1, on the reverse strand, counting down.
TTTTGGGCATACCAAATAATTGTGTATGTAATTGATGTTTTTGTAGCAGCTGGTAAGTGTGGATATGAAGTTGTTATTGTAATGACTGTTGTATGGGAAACAAATATTATTGCATTCATACATTTAGTAAGTATTATCAGTTATAGCTGTGAAGGACATGCTTTCTAATTATAGACACAAAAGACTCAAAACATTGCATTTTGTTGTTTATTTTAATCTTGAGTAGTGTAATAGTTTAGGTACATATCATAGGTACATGTGTTTAGAACAACAAATGCTTCACTTGCCAGATATTTTTTACAGCAGCAGGTGAGGGATGATTGGGCTGTTGATGAAATAGTGATTATTTTCCATTTCATGGATGTAATCTCACCGAACCCAGCTTCCCCTCTCTCTCCCCAACAGTCCTACAAAACTTGCTTTGTGCCTTATAACACAAAGAACATTCAGTTTTGAAACTTGGTTATAAATTGTGGTACTCCAGATGGCTCGAGTTACTGAACTGAACTGCACCTAAATTAATACTAGCAGCTAAGTTGATTGGCACTTGTTAGGGTAGTAACTGATTTAGGCTTTTTTTTTTTAACTATGTGATAACCCAAGTGTGTGTCTTGGAGGAGAATGCTCCTTTAAAAGTCACCTGTATAGATTGCCTATCTGACAAACCCTAAACACATGCTGTATTAAAACACTATTCAGTCAACCAGCTTAGTCAGTTGTGTTTAATGTTTAACTCATAATTATCAACTTTAAACATTGTGTTTTATGACCTATATGAACAGCAGGGGTCATATAGGCTCTGTCAAAGTTTCTTCCCCCTTTTTGGCCTTGTTTTTCCCTCCGTGGCTTCAGAGAGACTTGCAGAAGTAGGACATAACCTAATTAGGAATTATGCTCTATTTAGTTTGTGTGTGACACAGCAACGCCATGAGGCAGGCATACAATAGATATCTATATAATAACTATGCTATGTAGATATCTATCGGTAATATCATGCACCACTATCAGGTACATCTGGTTTCCACTGCTGTCATGTGGTGGACAACATTACAAAGTTTGTCAGGTTCTTTTGGGCCACAGTTAACATTAACTGTCTGCTGCATTACCGACTCCATAAGTTCTTCTATTTAAACTGAATTATTTAGAATACTATGTAAGGACGTATATATGAGATCACAAATGATTGATTAATATTCATTCCTATTTTAACCATGGAAGGAATCGTAACACAGATGATAACACAGTCTGGTAGCTGGTAGCACAGTCAAGGCACAAAGTGACCATTACACATTAAAGTAGTGACAGAGTTCCGAGAATCGGTAAATATATATAGCCTCTTTTTTACCTCAAGCTTTAACTTATCAGAAGATCACTTCCTGCAGAATCTCTTGCATGTCACGTTGTCAACATTGAGAAGTAACTTTTGCCTCTGATAAATGTTGAAACTGATTAAGTTAGTGATAAAGATACCACCAATTCAGTGAAGACACAAGGAACTTTGGGAGCATCCAGTATCCCTTGGTCAAATACCGTAGGCTGCTTAAGTTTAGTCAAAGTCAAAGTTAAAGTCAAAATTACTGGTGTTGGGCTTCTTCCAGGATGCATGTTCTTGGCTTTGTGAATTACTTAAGATTCTGAACTTTTCAACATCTTGCTAATGGTAGTGAGAGTTTCCTGATAACCAATTAATTCTAATTAAAATGAGTCACTGAGTGTATGTTCATTAACTGCTCAGATTGTGACAAAAAAATGTCTTAATCAGTATATATCAATATATCACACTTTTTACATTTAATTTCATTTTAATGTAAAGGAGTAGTTTGAGGTTGTAGAGCATGGTAATGGATCACCACTCTACATCCAAATATGACCACACACCTTACTAAACCTTCTGTCTCCTCAAGCGTGCACACATGCACACAAACAGGAAACACAAGTACACACAGGTGCACAAATATAATTCTATCTAGACCAACAGCTTGGGCTTGCAAGAAGTTTCGTTGCAACAGTTTACAAGATCAGTCACATTACTCTGAAACAATACCCACAGAAAAATGAATCTGGCTTTGGATCAAATTATGTTTTACCATATCTGTGGAAAAAGCACTTCCATTTAGATTTGGAATTGTTATTTAAAAACGTGTGTGTATGTCCATGCATGTGGGAGAGAGAGAGAGAGAGAGAGAGAGAGAGAGAGAGAGAGAGAGAGAGAGAGAGAACCAGCTCCTCCCTCTGCCCTACTGCTCTAGGCTTGCACTGTACAGGAATTCCTCCTCCCCAATTTAGGGAAGTGTAGAAACTTCTGGAATGTTGGAAAGCATACTGGCAAACTTCAACATAAATGCAGCAGTTTGTGGATGTGCACGTGAGAGAATGTGTGCATTTTCTGTTGACAAACTAAAAAAGAAAAAAATGTGTCTGTAATAAGTCCAACACAGCATTGTATTTCAGCTTTGGAACCAAATTTATCCGTGAAGTCGAATAGCCGCGAAATGGTTCCTCCTAAATATTTTAGTGACAGTAAGACAATAATTTGGCATTTATCTATAACTGTATGAAAAAGAAATGAATGAAAATGATATCTGATAGACTGTAAGGCATATGAATCGGTGAAGTATGACTCCAGACGCCTGAAAAGACCTGGCGTTTTGGAGCCCTAATCTCGTGGGTACTGATGCAAGCAGAGAAAGCAGAGAAACCACGAGTGCAGATTGCAAGAGAGAAAGGGAGGTTGCCCCAGAATTAAGGGGAGGTAAACGCATGCTCAGACAAAAATCTTGGACTCCTCCACCTTCTGAAGACAAGTTTAGCGTGTGTGAGACTCTGCACGTAGCATCGCGCAGTAAAGGTCCGGGAAGTTGTCGTTGCCACCAGATGGCGAGTTGACGCCTGAGGATACGCCGGCGATAAAGCACCACTGCTCACCGAGACATTTCAGAGACTCGAGAAAGATCCACGGGAGGAACATCTACCTTCGAGGTGTTGGAGTCGCAGATTTATAAGGTAGGCCCTATGCATTATTTCATATTTTATTGATTGCAAAAGAATGAGGTGTTTAAGTAGGCCTAGTTTACAAACTGCCTTCGTATGTTTATTGCAGACCAATCGCTCACATATAAAAAAAAAAAATTGTAACAAAATAGGCAGGTCATAGACTGATAGGCGTACGTTGTTGCACGCCAATAAATGTCAACATTTTTGGGGGTCAGAATTGCTCTATCAAAAACTGGTTTGGGATGCTGCAGAGTTAACGCGTGTTCATTGGACGAACGAACATCTCTTACTTTTAGACGTAGGCTACTGGGTTACACTTAATGTTTTTGTGTGTTAAAACAGCCTCCGTGCCCTAACATGTATGACTGTAATAGTTGCGAAACTCTAAAAATCAACAGAAAATCTCTAAACTCGCAAGCAAGTGGACCAGAAAGGCACGGAATTGTTCATAACACCCACGGTAGTGACGAAGTTAGACAGTTTCGTCTGTCCTTTTAGCACACACTGGGATGCTCAAATCAGATGTGACAACTCAAACTAATTTGGTTTCCAGAACCGCTGTTTTATAAATTAGCGAGTGTTTCCAGATACAGTCCTCTCGGACCGGAAAGCGTATTTGGAGTCTTTCGGAGATTTTCTAGAAGTCTACAGGACTGCTCCGACCATTCAGGAGGTCCTGTGGGGGAGGGTCGGAGACGTGGCAGTCCTCTCCGCTAGGCGAAAGGGGATGGCTGGATTTTTTCGCTGTTGCTTTTGCTTTTCCATCCCATGTGATTTGGTTAATCTCAAACCTCAAATCTGACCTGGTTAACAGAAAAGACCGTGTGTGGATTTTGTTCCTTTAAACTGAAAATCGGAAGTCATTGTTGGTCATAGGTGAATAGGGTAGGTCAAATAAAAGTCCTCATCAGGACAGTTGTGCACGTGTGAAGACGTGAGTATCCTCGTATATTTGTAACTATCCGGTTGTGAATTTGGTCACAGGAATATCAATTATTTTTTGTGTGGTAGGATAATGCAAATGTAACTTGCTACATTCTTTTTGAAATCATCTTTTTAGTTACTGAGTAGCCACCTGTGCTTGCATTTTTTCTAGTACTAGGATGGTCAATAATTACAGCAGCCTATAGTAGGAATAAGTGAGCAGACCAGATGACATTTCAATGCTTTCCACGAATAACTGAAAGCACAAGAAGGACTTCGTTACAAATGGCTTGTAGTCCAAAAATTTGGCATAGCCTAACTAGAAACGCAATTCTAGCTTAATACTTCAGACACAGTAAACGTCGGAGCTCCGAAGTGTACAGAGAAAGATACATTAGCTCACAAATGGGCAAAAGAAAATGATTAACATGCAGCATGCAACCAGCATTTTTAATTATGAACCCATATTTTGCATTAGACTATGACACATTTAACCTTTTCTGATAAATGTGTGTGTCTGCAAATCATGTAGAGAGAGAGAGAGAGAGAGATCAGAGCTAGATGGGGAGCCAGATTTTAAAAGACGTGTCTGTGCTCGCTTTGTCTATTTTGTTTCAAGGCATTCCACTCTCTCTCTCTCCAAGTGTGCTTGCCAGAATACACTTGCATAAAGTATGATGATCTTTACTAGACACACTCTGAATCAAGTAGAGTCATATTTGCATACACACAAGCATGCTACCACATGCATTCACACAGTGGACGCTTTACCCTAAGTGACCCATGTGCTCCTCCTGTGCTCTGTCTCGCAGTGAATCATTCTCCCCTGTTTGCTGCCCATTTATTCTTCTTGTGTCAGGCTTACACATAGATATATGCCAAGAGATTAAAAATGGCATGCACAGTGTGTGTTTGGCTAAATAAACAGTTTTGCCAATTTCCGTACGCATTTTATGAGAACACAGTTGGCAGATTAGGTGCCAACACCCCAGCAATCCTGCTCATCCATCAGAAACCCCCCAGGGCTTAAACAGGAGCCATGTTTGTACAGACAGGAGCCATTGCTGCCCTCGTTTACTTACAAATAGGGACAGAGAGAGAGCGGGGAGAGGGGAGAGGGAGAACGAGAGGAAGGAAGAAAGAAACCACCATTTGAGCTACGATATTGCGGTACCCTGCATTATCTCATAGGTGGCATTTTTACTTTTGGGATGCCTCCAAGAAGGCTATTAGTTTGATTACATTATGATCATTAAGTTTCCGCATTTTGATTCTGCCGTCTCAAAAAGAAATGTCTATCTTTTAAAGAGGTACAGAGAGGATGTGCTGACGTGCTTTCTTCCTGTTCTTTTTCAGGATGGGTCGGCTGAGTTGCCTATTGATTCTGAGTTCTTTCTTTCCCACTTTATTGGCACATAATGATTTCTTCACCTCCATTGGTAAGAGCATTGTCTTTTGTTTACTTTTTAATGCGGAATCATTTTAAATATTTAGATGTTTTACTAAACATATTCATTTTATTTATTAAGAACCACCACTATATCTGTAACATAATTTTGTTCAAATAAGCTCTGTTTTGTGTTACCTTAATGACAATGAAGTAATCTGTCTATTTATCCATCTGTCCATCCATTCATCCATTCATTTATCTCCATCTCAGGTCAGATGACAGATTTGCTCTACATAGAAAAAGACTTGGTGACATCTCTAAAGGACTACATCAAAGCAGAGGAAAGCAAACTTGAGCAAGTCAAAAAGTGAGTCTAGCCATCCGTCCGTCCGTCTGTCCGTCCATCCGTCCGTCCATCCGTCCGTGTCTCTTTCTCTGTCCCCTTTCTCCCTAACTCTCTGCCCCCCCCCCCCCTGTCCTGTGCAGATGGGCTGATAAGCTGGACACCTTGACGGCCACTGCCACGCAGGACCCAGAGGGCTTCCTGGGCCATCCGGTCAATGCCTTCAAGCTGATGAAACGTTTGAACACAGAGTGGGGAGACCTGGAGAGCATGGTACTCAAAGACACCACAGACGGTGAGCTGGACATCTGAAGGCAACCTTCTGTTGCTGTGCTTGTGAGATGATAATTTTATAGCCCAGAGGAAAATATTACTGCTTACGTTCTATCTTTGTCTTTCAGAAATAATACAAATCTGTATGACTTCTGTTTCAGGCAGTGTAAGATAATTTTAAGATCTTAAAATGAAGTTAGATTAGACTTATATCGGACTTCGTGGGACAGGATTTAAGAACTATGACACGGAGGCCAGATGTCTATGAATGCTTAATTGTTTCTCCTTAGGGGAAAAAACCCACAAATCAGTCATTACAGTTCTAATGAGCAGTATTTACCTCTGTGTGAAATTGCTGTGACTTTAAGAAGTCTTGCTATGTAAGTGAATGAGTTTTCTGATTTTTGGGTTCAACCCCAGGGTTCATCTCTAACCTGACCATCCAGAGGCAATACTTCCCTACAGAAGAGGATCAGACAGGAGCCGCTAAAGCTCTCCTCAGACTTCAGGACACTTACATGCTGGATGCTAACACCATCTCCATTGGGAATCTGCCTGGTTAGTATGACTAGGAGTGTATGTCTGTAATTGTGTGTCTGTAATTGAGAGAGTGAATGTCAGAATAGTACCTCTACCGTGTGTGTGTGTGTTTTGTATGTGTGTGGGTGTGTATGATCAAAAAAGAGATGTGAATGTTTTAAAAATAAGCATCTAGTGTTTACTAGGTTTCAGAGGAGCACTTGTCTTTAACAGGAAGTTGATTTAGTTTGAAGGTAGCAGTTAATCAGGACGGAGGCTGAGACAGTATTTGGTTGTTCAAGGCAGCAGTTAGCAGCATTGGTCAAATCAGCATTCAAACCACAGAAAAATGAACACACAATATCTTACAAATAACAACAGCACAGCTGGCCTAGATGAAAGGTCTGTTAGCATGCTCTCATAATGATTAATCTCAAAATGTTTTTTTTTATCATTTTTGTGGATGGACTGGAAGATTGGAATGACAGGGATGTTTATCTGTCCTAAACATGATCACATACCATAGAGCTGATTTAAAGGATACCAAAGCTAGTTGCTCTTAAAGTGTAAATCCAGAGTTATTTGATGTCATGTTTTTTTCACAATTCCCAAAAACTAACTAACTGTGAATGTACATATTCAAATTACCATTCTTCTCTATATATGTCAGTAAATGATAAACACAATGAAACTAAATGTCAACAGCAGACCATCTGCATTGTCTCTGAGGGTGGACTAGAGTATCCAAATAAAATGTTCCCAAATGTCATGTGTCACCGTGATGTAAGAACTCTCACTGCCCTCTTCCCAGGCGTGGTCCACAAGAGCCCCATGACAGTGGAGGACTGCTACGAGCTGGGAAAGATCGCTTACACCGATGCAGACTACTACCACACTGAGCTGTGGATGGCCCAGGCTCTTAAACAGCTGGATGAGGGAGAGGAGTCCACGATTGACAAGATCACTGTTATTGACTACCTCAGCTATGCCATTTACCAGCAAGGAGAGCTGGAGAGAGCACTGGAGCTCACAAAGAGACTTCTCACACTGGGTGAGTTCTATTTCTGAATAGCCTGGTAAACCAGCCACTGCTACTACATTTAATTTCATACATAGGGTCTGGTACTGTTGCATTGAGAAACGATTGCTGTCTGGAAGTGTAGACTCTGCTGAAGTTTAAAACAATTGCGTCTAACTTTACCATGTGACGCATGCAGTTAGCCTGGCTACAAGCCTTCCTATGCACTACAATTTAAATGTAGCACAAAGTTGACGTCTCACTCACGAACACTTCCTGTGTTCACTGATTGGCCCTATAAAGATTCTACCGGAGTCATACATGTCAATGGAAGCACAGCCAGACCCTCTGTACAAAAAGAAGTGTAGTGCCTTGAGCTGTGCAGGCCTGGAGCTGTGTTTTGTCCACTTAAATTCTGATAAAAGAAACAGTCACTGTAGTATAAGAATGTCTTATTCAGGTATCAGTTTCCATATGTCTGATGCTTAGAGTCTTTAATCGGTGTTTACATTAAATTCCAGGAGTGATTGCTATTCACACTATTAATACATCTATTACATGATTGTTATTTTAACTTAATACCATATCCATAGAAAACCAGATATATTTTTTGGCTGCCAGCCAGTCATGGATTTTTTACTTAACTGAGTTTATCAGTTAATGTTTATCATTACATAAGCGTTCCATTTTCTCCCAACTGAGACAAAAAATAAATAAGTCGAGATCTGTCGCAGTTAAGCCGCTTGTCACGTATTTGACGAGTTTCAAGTTGCTTCTTAGCAATATTTGCACGTGTGTATATCTTGGTTGTTCATAGATCATTTTAATGGTTTACAGTTCTTTTAAAAACTCTTTTGTTTGGAAACACACACAATATGGTGGTATCTCTGTGTCTCCAGACCCAACACACCAGCGAGCCAACGGAAACCTGAAGTACTTTGAGTTCCAGTTGGAGAAGCAGAGGAAACAGGAGGAGGCGAAGAAGGCCAGTCAGACTCAGAGGATGAACAACACGGAGAAAAGAGAGGCGCAGAGGAAACGCTCCAGGGACCCCCTGCCAGAGAGAAAAGTGTACGAAATGCTCTGCAGAGGAGAGGGCATCAAAATGGTGAGGACTTGACACTTATCTTTTTACTACCTCTCACTTTGCCTATATGTCTGTTTCTTTCATGAAATATATTTAATATCTCGACTTACAACAGTCCTCTTTATATATCCTTGAATGTGCATTATTAATTTTAATGTGGCTGAGGAACTGTTGATAGCTCATAGTAAATTTGTACCAATCCTGTCATCTCCGTCATGGCCTCTTGTTGGAAAAACCTGGCTCAGAGCATTAGTAACATAAATGAGGAGGCCACACTTGGATGCTATAGTTGAAATAAATTTATTAAACAAATGTACTTAAGAACAGGTCAAATAATGATAAAAGAGTGAGGCATTAAGAGCTGGAGAGCTGAAACCCTAAACAGGTGCAGGTGACTTAGTAAAAATGGCAGCCCAAGACCAGACCCCTAGCAACACACAGAAACCTCACAGGGCTGTGACACTCTACTTATCTCTCTACCTTTCTTCTGCTTACCTTCTCTGTGGTAGACACCTCGCCGGCAGAGTCGCTTGTTTTGCCGTTACTATGACAACCACCATAACCCCCATTACCTGCTGGCTCCAGTGAAGCAGGAGGACGAGTGGGATCGGCCCCGCATCGTGCGCTACCACGACATCATCTCCGACAGCGAAATCGCCAAAGTGAAGGAGCTGGCCAAGCCCAGGGTGAGTCACACACTGCCCAGACTCCTGTGGACTACAGCAGTGGTTTGCTTTCGCTTTGTTTTTCAGGCGATTTAGACAAATTTGGGATGTGGGATGTGTAATGTGGCTTAATAGAACATCTTCAATGAAAATGATTTTTTTCCTTCCTTGAAAGATTTATTACTGTATGGTTCTGAAGCACAGCTTGTTTCCATGGTAAGGTTAAGTTGTCAAACACTAAGACCAAACATGTTCCTCCTACAGAGTAGTAATTTGCCAAAGGCCACAGACATGTGGTCACCTGCACAAAAGTGAAGTGGTACATTTATTACCAGAAGTAGAGATCCCTATCCTGGCTATCGCGACTTGTCAATGCTCTGCGAGCATTGGTCTGGCCAAGCTGTGTTGTAAACCCATTTCTCTTTCAAATGCCTCTGTTTGCTACTGGACGAAGCTTCAACCAATCACAACCCTCTGCCCTCTCACGTATACACAGGGAAAGAAACTGCTTGATCCAAACAAAAAGTAGTAGTAGCCTGTAGTCATATAGAAATGGCGTTAAATGATTTTTGTCGGACTTGTGAGGTGAACATGAGAGTGGCTAGTGTTGGTCATTCAATATTGATATTTGAAAAACGAATCAGTGCAATCAAAGGCGAAATGACCACAACAACAGCGTTCTCGCAAAGCCCCGTCGACTTGGCTAACTGATAAATTACATTTTTACCGAAGCCGGTCGGTAGCATTGCGAAAACGCCCTTTCCCGCAATAAATGCTTCAAGGGCTGCCCTTTGCTTTATTTTGAGAGAGAACTTCCCTTTGAATTCGTCCAAAACAGCAGCTACAGCTGCACTGAAATCTTACGGTTGCTCCACATTCGCCATGTAGACAGTGACTGAGATAGGTTTCCAATCGCTAAACTACCGCGTCATTGCCTTTTGAAATGCTCGATTTTCATTGGCCCCCTATCTGAGGGCTGAGCAGAAATGTTTTAGATAGGCAGCTTGGCCAGACTGACTTGCTCGCGAAATGCAAATGCAGCGTCACAGGCAGTATGGGCACACCCAGGCTAAGAGATCTCATCTTCAGACAGTAAAAACCCTGTCATGTGTTCCTTCTGCCTGTGCAGAGAAAACAGATAATTTAACTAATTGGCTGAGCTATCTGCCTGATGGTTTGCATGCTCATTCGGATCAGCTGGTTCTGAAAATGGTCGGATCAAATAGTGGCAGGGTTTTTACTATGTGAAGCAAGGATTCCCTAGCCTGGTAAACCAGCCCCTTGTACTTCATTTCATTTTGTACAGAGAGTCTGGACTCGACCCCATCAGAAACAATTTCTTCCTGGAGGTGTGGACTCAGCTGAAGTTTAAAACAAGTGCACCTGCCTTTACCTAATCGCTAACGCCTGGTCGCCACGTATGCAATTAGCCTACCTACGCACTACAATTCAAATGTAGCACACAAGGTCAACGTCACGGCTAACGAACACACCCTCTGTTCGCTGATTGCATCGGTCTTGCTGGGGCCGACTACATGACCCTCAAGAGATTCCGGTCCAGACCCTCTGTACAAAATGAAATGAATTACGAGGGGCGGGTTTACCAGGCTAACGATTCCCCACCGTTGCTTTCTCTTGTCAATTGATTGTGTTGGTGAAGCTTTCTCTCGGTCTGGTATTATTGGTTAGTAATTATCTTAATAAGTTCTTAGAGCTGTAGATACAATAAAGGCTCTAGTATATTTCTGTGTATGTGGCTGCACAACTGCAGTGCATGTGGCGTACCCTCAGCATCCTTGTCCTTCTCTTGTCTTGCACATCGCACATGTGTAGCTGAGAGGTCAATGCTAAAGGAGTATCAAGCCTTATGTGAAGGTTTTCAGCGGGAGTTCATCATGGTATGCACAGAAACAGTGGAAGAACATCACAGAGGATTTCAGTCAAATTTGAATCCTATAATGACAATGAATAAATGGGAGTTAGGTTTTGCGAATACACTGTCCGCACTGTAACGCACCAATAAGGCACGACAATAAAATCTGGCCACAAGTGCCGCAAACATGATATAAGTTTTGTCACATGCTTGTTGCCTACCACGTTGCTGGAAAAGTATACTGGAGCCTTCAGGCATTAAACTGAACAGTCTGACAATAGGAAGCATTTTGGTATTTTCCTTGTGCTGAGCAAAGTTAGGAAGGCTGGGGCATGATCCTGGCCTGTAAGTGGGCATCCTCTGCCTGGCAGCCCTCTGGGGTAGAGTGTGTAAAGGCTTGTTCACACCAAGAACTATAACTACAATGATAACTAACTATGTCTTTGGCAAAATCAGTCTCACTTTAGTGAATGGCTCTGTTTACACATCAGCTATAACGACAAGGACAGATTTAACATGTCATTGTGATCATTTTCAGAGCAATTTTATGAACTGTAAAAGCACTGCCGGCAAATCAGAATGCATTAGAATTTATAGGATGGCACATTCTTGTATTTGTTTACACTCATGATGAGAATCGTGTCATTACAAAAGTTGTTCTTCAGCGTGGATGCTGATATTGTTATAGTTGTTGTTAGCATTATAATTCTTGGTGTGAACGGCCCTTTGGAGTTGTGTAGGGCACAGCGGAGTGTAACCCCTCTCCTGGCTCCGCAGTTACGCAGGGCCACCATCTCCAACCCCGTCACAGGTGTGCTGGAGACGGCCCACTACAGGATCAGCAAGAGGTAAGACGCCCCCCGAGGTGGGGCTCAAAACACAGGGGGGTTGTTCAGCAAAGCCGTCGCCCATCCCCCGCTGGCTTCTCCACTGAGTTCATGGACACTTCTCAGCTGTAAACCTGTATATGAATGACCAAACAAAAACATTCCAGTCCTGTTAAGAGATGCAACTTAATTTCCAATAGCAGAGTTGGTCCAAGAGTGTCCATGCTGCTTTAGACATGGTCATGTTACTGCCCAGGAGTGTCCATGCTGCTTTAGACACTGGCATAGTTGGTGTCAGCGGTAGAAAAAGTAAAGGAAGCTCTTGTTTACTTTTTCCAGCATTAAGTGTTAACTGGCTTTTTTGCTGTAGTAGAACTGGGGCTGTAAAATCTTCCACTGCAACCAAAGGTCTGCAGGTAGCTCTGCCAATTAATGCTTATGGCTGTAATTTCTCAGGTCGGCCCAGTGTGTTACGTGGAAGTTCGCCCAGGTTCAACATACAGTGACTGTTATTTACTGAAAGATAGCTAGTGACCATCTATCTTTCTTTTTCTCTCTTTGCCCGCCTGTATGTCCATTCTCATTCCTCTACTTGTCTGATGTGCCTTGTGTGTCTGTCTTTCTCTTTTCTCCTCTTTTCTTTTTTGCTTTTCTGTCTGGGGAGTAGCTAAGACGTGCTACGGTACACGACCCTCAAACTGGAAAACTCACCACCGCTCAGTACAGAGTCTCCAAGAGGTAAGGTGTTAGCCTTCACCTGCCTGTCTTGCCCCAGGTGGTCCACATTCAGTAGCTGCTATTGAAGGGCTGTTATATCATATTAACATGTGTGATCTTTAAGCTGCGAGGACCCCTGTCTCTGTGCAGGCAGATGCACGGCCACCTCAAGCTAAGGGCCTTTGCAGCGGTCCAGCTCAGACTGAGAGGACCCCTGTGTCCGTGCAAGCTGATAAAAGGCCACCCCAACCTCCATAGCAACTGAACTGGTAAATAGGAAGTCATCAATATAAACTGAGCATGGATGTGCTCAGGTTAAAATGGAGGTTGGGGAGAGCAGCTGCCGTGCGCCCGTTGTTCTGTCTATCTTTTGCTCTCTCTCCACCTGCTCCTGCATTTCATCCCAAAACATCCCCGTCAACCGAAAGCTCTATGACAGGTTCCACAGAAGGGCCGTTCAAAACCACAGGTTAAATGCTTGTATGACCTACAAGTGCTAAAATAGCTTTTTAATAAGATTTTAAATAGCCCCCCCTAGTCATTCATCTGGCCAAACCACTATGGTTTTACTCTGCTTGCTGTTTATGTGTGTCTGTGCTGTGTGTGTGTTGTGTGTGTGTGTTGGGTGTGTGTCTGAGTGTGTGAAAGACAGAGCTGTTGAATTCTAGTGTGTAGGGTGGGGTCAGTAGGAGGCTTTTTGGTCAGGAAAAGGCTTGCACTCACTGGATATAATCAAAGGCTCTTTCTACCACACAGCTTCATGTACGTGAATGGTAGCATGTATGTCATGGAGCTGTTTAAATCAGCCTCCTAAAAAACATTAGGTCACGTAGTCCTCCACGTTTAGAGGATCTGGGTTCAGGGAAGTGAAAGGACTGCATGTGTTTGTGTGTTTGTGTGTTCAGCAACAGTTTAGGCATTTTGATGCTGCATGTATATTTAGCAAGTTTAAAAATCACGTCCAGCATCTGAGTGGGAGTTGTTTTACTGCTCGAATGGAATGCACATTATAAAAATGGAGTTCCCTTTAGCAGCAGATGTTCTGAGTTTTGCCCTGAGCAATAGCCATATTTTACTGCTGTAAACCAGGCCCAGAAGGTCTTTTAACCACTATTTATAATATTTTTTTTCTAGAGGGGGGTTTCTTCCTCTTTCACATGTTAAAACAAATTTCAAAACCAAGTGATGAAAGTTTCTTTTTTAAGTATTGCAAATCAAGCATTTTTAACAGCCTTCCCCATTAAATCCCAGTCATTATTTTGAAAGTAATCATCACAAATCAGTTGAAACATTTGGACAGATATGCACGATGCTTTATACTGTTGTTGATGTGTGTTGTGTAGCCCAAGTTTCCACCTCTGTGAAAGCGCCATAGAAATTTCCGCCTAGTTCCAAAGTTAGTGAATGGCCGTCCCTATTTGCTATGACATGAAAAGATCCCCTCCCACGGCTTGGTAGCTGTGAATTGGCTCTTTTTACTAAAGCTCACAGTCAACATGCATACCACTGCTTACAACATAACTGCTTTAGACACGTGATGCTCCTCCCAGAAATGTAAACACACAGTACTGACGTGAGTGGAGAGGGTTATGTGCTTATATATTGCTTCCTTCATTTCTCAACATATGTTCTTTTCTGAAAGTGCATTACTGGGGACTTTTGAAATAATCTTATAAAATATCATACATTGCTGGGCAATGTTGCTCAAAACATCCATCATCTTGGGGCTTCTATAGAGGTCAATATTGTACAAACCAGGCTAAGGCAAATTTAGTAGCTACTGGAGATTCTGTAAAGGGCTTTTCACACTTTCCTTCCTATTCTGTCCTCTTTTTCTTCTGTCCTTTCATGCATGACGCAGGCAGCTTTAAAACCCACTTCTCAGTTAAGCTCCGGGAATTGTGTTGTATGCACCAACATGTATATTTGTCATTTGCATTTATTGGCAACATAAGGTTGCTACTGAACAAGATGAGCAGAAAACAACACACATTCCCAAGAGCTGCACTGCACAAAGTACTCTCAGCATGGGGCATGCTTAGCTCACGGCACTGAAGTAAGAAAAAACAAAAACAATGGCTTTTATCTTCAGGCACAGTGTAATGCTGACTAAACCTAACTGAACAATGCACTCCTGAGATGAGTCAGCCATGGCTGAGTTTGTGGTGTTGTGTATGACTATATATCGATATACCTTCTTGCCAGTGCCTGGTTGACAGCCTACGAACACCCAGTCATCGAGAGAATAAACCAACGTATTGAAGACATCACTGGCCTTGAGATGGACACAGCTGAGGAATTGCAGGTGAGAAGCAGGTGCAGGCTACAGTGTACTGAATCTTTGAGATTTATATTCAAATGTAGTGTTAAATGTAAAGGGATAAAAAGTGTAATCATTATCATCATTATTGTTATTATTATTATTATGACTGAATGTATCTCTGTGTTCTGTTCATTATCACATTTGTAGGGGTCAGAAGTTTTAAAAATATCAGAATTACATCTCTCCCAACCTTTAGTCCTCCTCTGAAGTAGTTATTCAGCTGTTGTGATGGTGTCTCGTAGCTTTAGTAAAATACTTTGCCTCCCTCTGCTGGTTGCACTTAGGTGGCAAATTATGGAGTGGGTGGGCAGTACGAGCCTCACTTTGACTTTGGGCGGGTGAGTACTGGTACTGAATTCTGTTGGGCACTTTAAAAAGCCCTTTGAACTTTCAAGGTTGAACTTTAACTGTATGCCATCCCCCATGTTTTCAGTTCCATGAAGAGATCATTAGGTGCCACTGGTCATAAATGTCCAGTACCATATAATGGTAATTTATTTGTGTATATTTGTCTACACAGAAAGATGAACCTGACGCATTTAAAGAGTTGGGGACAGGCAATCGCATAGCCACATGGTTATTTTATGTGAGTATGTTTGGAAGGGCTTATACATCCACTCATCTCCTGTTCTGTCCACTTGTCCTCTTTGTCATACATGCAAAAATTGGGAATGTTAAAAATTCAGGGTTAAACATTTGGGAGTTGATTTTTACTCCCAAAGTGTTGTTTTAACATTTTGGATTTAAATTGTGTCCAGAGTCTGGGTTATTTCACATTTAACTCTGGAGGGTGTAGAGTCATATAACTCAAAAGTGTTAAAATTAACTCTGTGGGAATCAATTAAACACTAGTCTTTTTGCTGTGTACCTTACATTACATTATGTTACATTACTCTTAGCAGATGTTTTATCCAAATACCGTTCTTATTTAGACCATGTGAATCTTTGATGTTGAAAATGCTGCATAAGCTGGTTATAAGTTCAGTAGTAAAGCGAAATAATTTTTTTGTCTTTGTTGTAGATGAGTGATGTGTCAGCAGGGGGCGCCACAGTATTTCCAGATGTTGGAGCTGCCGTTTGGCCCAAGAAGGTGGTGATGACAAAACTGCTGTTTCATTCAATGTTGATGTGTAATAATTATAATAATAATACCTGTGTATTATAACATATGCATTCACAGCAATTCTGCACCTGCTCTAAGTGTCTGGTTTAACTCACATATGCTTCCTGTGTGCTGTAGGGCACTGCAGTGTTCTGGTATAACCTGTTTCCTAGTGGTGAGGGAGACTACAGTACCCGGCACGCAGCCTGCCCTGTGCTGGTGGGAAACAAGTGGGGTAAGTGTCTCCAGCGCAAAGCTTCACAAACAAACAACTTGGGCACAAAATATTTTGAATAGACAACTATTGTCTACATGATAATCAGTGTATGTGGCAATAACTGTGTATTATGTGGATAATTCGACCCACCCATCATCTTAAAAAACATCTTTCAAGCCATTTCTGGCTTTACTGCATGTAAATATTGTGAAAATGGAGCTGTAGTCTATATACCTGCGCAGTGAGTCACCTGTGTTTTCTGGATTATTCTGTTCTCATCTGTAGTGTCAAACAAATGGATCCACGAAAGAGGGCAGGAGTTCAGACGACCCTGTGCCCTGGAAGAGGCAGCATCATGAGACTGAGGAAGAAAATGTCTCTCTCTCTCTTTCCCCCTCTCCACCAAAAGCCCAGCATCCCCCTCTCCTTAACACTCCTGCTGTCAGGAAATGGACTTTGACAATCTGAGCATTCAGCATTCATCTCTTCATTTTCCCAATCGGACACCTCTCAAACACCCCCTGTTCTCCCCAAATACTCCACATCAGTATAAGGTCCATGGTGGGACACCAGTTTGTTCCCATTAGATT
Source organism: Coilia nasus (assembly GCA_027475355.1). Lineage (NCBI taxonomy): Eukaryota > Metazoa > Chordata > Actinopteri > Clupeiformes > Engraulidae > Coilia > Coilia nasus. Next base: position 6,475,593 of record CM050204.1, on the reverse strand, counting down.
TTGAACTAAATTATTTTGGAATATTTATGGAATAGTCATCAAATCTCCCTTTTTACTATGTTCATATTCTATCTTCACTCAAAACACTTCTCGTTAAGTCACTGTAGGTCATATAAAATGTTTTTTTTTTCATTGCTCATGTCTTTGCACTTTGTAGTGGTAGTGGTCTTAACAGTAAGTATTTTGTTTAGGTGAACAGCCATTTTTTTTATGTCTATTCAACCTTGGCCATCAGGAGGAAGCAGAATCACACTGACTCTGAGAGTACACATTTTGGTTGAACTTCCTGTCGATTCCTATTGGTGGAGTTGGCAGAAAACCGTTTAGTTTTGGATGCCATCTAAGGTCATTTGAAGTCAGATGTGTGTCACGAGCCAGGTGTTTTTGGAATTAGCTTTTGTGGTGAGTGATATTTACACATCCTCTAAAGTATGCAATTATGTGTGCTGGCTTGTGTGAGCCGCTCAGAGAAACTCTTCTAAATTTCACATTTAATTGATCCTTCATGATACTGTGGCAAAGACATCGATCACTGGACACTTTTATCTTGAAAAAGAGCTGTGAAAAAGGATATGGTATGACAAACATGCAGACTCTGCCCCCCTAATCAAATCCAATGGGATACCATGCTCAGGACTCCGCAGTATTATATTATGCCAAAAACTCACTAGCCACTAGAATGCGGTAGAAATGTGCAGAATGGACAATCAGCATACCAAAAAATGCCCACAGAATCACAATTGCACACTGTTGTCTTCAGCGTATTGTCCAAAGATTGCAGAATATTTGCCCTAATCATGTCATGTTCTTATTGTGACGCTTTAAACATATGATGGCACATTTATGCTTTTTGATTTATTGATTAATTGGATCAATATCAACATTTCCAAAGGTCTGTAACTGGGGTTTAACACAGACAAAAAAGTTAAACCGTAGACTTTTCAAATAAAACTCTAGACAACCAAAGAACAAGTAAACCCCATATTGATGACAGAATCTACATCTCACTCCAGGTTTTACCATTGTGTTTTCTTTTCTTTTTAAATATTGAAATGATTGTAAAAGTGTGAAGAATGTTTTATAAAACAAATAAATATGAAGTCTGTAATTTTTGGCTGCAATCATTCTGTGATGCACTTCTAAACCAGCCATGCACTTATGTGATGAAACTGCAGAGTACACATTTTGGTTGAACTTCCTGTCGATTCCTATTGGTGGAGTTGGCAGAAAAGCGAGTGGGGCCAGAAAAGCGAGTGGGGCCATTGCCCAGGGTGCAATTTCGTGAAGGGCGCCGTGCCTTTGGCCTCACGAGCGCTTGAAAAAAAAAACATCTACATTTTTTTATTATCCATCATATCACTGTGTAGGAAATTGGCAAATTGGCGCCCCCTCTGGCTGCAGGCGCCCCTGCTGAAAAGGCCCAGTCCTCCAAGTACAGGTCGCAGCCAAAGGCTCCTCCAGTGCACAGAAGCTGTGTGAGAAGGGGAAAGGGGAGGCGGCGCGGGGGACAGTTCACCTCTGGGTCACAAGTGGGCAATACTCTGCAATTAGTGAGCGAAGTCAGTCACACGTAAGCTCCCTTCCCAATAACGCACATTTCATTCATAACATTATATTTACAGGTTTATAATTCCTGCACGTTTTTTAATTGTGTGAAAGGGCTAATAAAAAAGGGCAATACAAAACGTGTATGCAGTCACCAAGGTGAATTAGTCTTAACTCCTGGTCGGCAGCATACAGTCTATGATCGGCAGTGACAGTGTTAGGGGATGGGAAATACAATATGTTGACTGTCGAGTGACAAACAGAAGGAGATGGACAGAAAAAGGTCAAAACGATTAGAAGAGAGAACGATTAGAAACGAGCAAAACATGAAGGTATGCAACTATTCTCTCGGCATGATTACGTTATCCATGCCATAAATGAAGGGCTAATGTTAGTCATGGTATAACTTACGTTTGTTAGCCTTCTAGCTATGATGCTACAATTGCTATACTCAACAATAATTCGGTCTTACCTCAACAAACACAAGATCTAATTTTACCATAGATTTGGCTTTGCAACAAAACTGTTCAGTTATTATTGATTTCCATAATTTGGGTTAACGTTGAGCCCTGTCATTAGCCAGCAGAATGTTATTATAGTAGTTTCAACATTTGCAATTTTCTGCAACCCATAGTTTGCATAGTTTAACTATAGGCTAGTTTAGCATAGTTAACCAGTCATACCTGAACGTGTAACAAGCATACTGTAGAATTCGAGGCAGTAACCAGGGAGCTAATTGTTCCTCCCTGAAAGATAGAATAATATAGCGTCTAATGACAGACATTTGGCATGTAAAGGCATGTTAATATAAAATTGCAATTTATGGATGTTTTGTATAAGAGTTTTTGTAGCCTACAGTATTTTGATGTTAATTTCAATTGCAATTCAATAACTAGGTGTACCGCATGGCGGTACATGGTATGACCGCCGCAGTGTATTGAAATGTGGGAACTGTTGGTATGATGAGTGTGTGGTAGAGCAGTGTTGTGAGGTGAGAGTTTGTGTGGAAATGATTTCTTGGAAGTGGGCATGGATGTGGGTTTTGAATGAGTGACACAGTGTGTGTTTGTGTAGTGTGTAGTAGTGATTTGTGAAAGGAATAGGCAAAATGAGATTTTGTACAATTACAGCACCACCTATGGACCACATTTTATGGCATGTGCTGTGCTTTTAGAGGTTTTTGTGTTGATTGTGCATGACGTATTTTGTGCAGTTCCCACCTTCTCGGTCCAAGATATTGGCAACTTAAAATCCCAATTTTTGCATTTACCCATATCACTAGGTGGCGCTATGCTTTAAGTGAGGGTTTACAGGCTGGGTCGATATGCCTCTGTAACACCGACATACTAACACAAAATCGTTGTCTTGGGCAAAAATTGTTGACGAGTTATTTAACAAAAACTGTTTTTTTGACACCTAGCTTTGACAATAAACATCGCCCCCTATGACAAAATGTCACAAAATTTAGTACACATGAACAGAAAGCTGTTTAGAGTTGGCATGTCAACTTTGACCAAATTTGAGCAATTAGAAGCCAAGATATGGACTTTTGAAGAATTTTAAGCTACTTGGTAAATATTCATTGACATGTAACTTCGAAACTGTTTATCTCAAGAAAAATCCTTTGATAACTTTTTGGCAGCATTGTCTGTAGATGACACATACCAAATTTGGTGAGATTCACATGAACGGCCTATGACGAGTTCGTTTGGATTCGTTTTCACAGTGTTAAAATTTCAGGGAAATTGTTTTCGTTGGAAGTGGGCGTTGACCAGTGTTTTCAATGGGTGAGGGTCAATAGATTTCACGATAAAAACAAATTGGTTGTAAACGTTGGCATTCTCTACATAATAGGCAAAATAACATTTTGTACAATTACAGCACCCCCTTTGGACCAAAATGTATTGCATGTGCTGTGCTTTTAGAGATCTTTGTGCTGATCGTGCTTGACATATTTTGTGCAGTTCCCACCTTCTCGGTCCAAGATATTGGCAACTCAAAATCCCAATTTTTGCATTTACCCATATCACTAGGTGGCACTATGCTTCAAGTGAGTGTTTACAGGCTGGGTCAATATGCCTCTGTAACACCGACATACTAACACAAAATAGTTGTCTTGGGCAAAATTGTTGACGAGTTATTTAACAAAAAAAGATGACATATACCAAATTTGGTGAGATTCACATGAAAGACCTATGACAAGTTCGTTTGGATTCGTTTTCGCAGTGTTAAAATTTCACGTAAATTGTTTTCGTTGGAAGATTTAGCGCAATTACAGCGCACCCTATAGGCCAAATTTTATGGCATGTGCTGTGCTTTTAGAGGTCTTTGTGCTGATCGTGCATGACGTATTTTGTGCAGTTCCCACCTTCTCGGTCCAAGATATTGGCAATACAAAATCCCAATTTTTGCATTTACCCATATAACTAGGTGGTGCTATGCTTTAAGTGAGGGCTGGGTCGATACGCCTCTGTAACACCGACATATCACAAAAACGGCATGTTCTTGTGTGAAATTTGTTGAGGCTGTGTGATTCATGAGTATATTTAAAGTCGACTGTGAGGGTTTGGGAAGAATGTGTCTGTCACAATGTTGCATACTAAGGTGCTGTTAGAAGCCTGCTCCAGGAGGTATTACCTGGTCCCTGAAGGGATTGACCAGGTATTGCAATGACCCTGTCCGTCTGTGTGTCTGTCTGTGTGTGTGCCTGTCCGCCAATATTGCCATCTCTGATTGCGCTTGTTGTTGACATTGTGTAACACTGTAGTATCCTGGTTACTGTAGCAAAGGATACCAGCTTCATTTTCATATCCATCCACTCTCTAAAGTTCACATCTGAAACTCTCTCTCTCTCTCTCTCTCTCTCTCTCTCTCTCTCTCTCTCTCTCTCTCTCTCTGTTAAGCCTTTCCGCATGATATGTGGCTTCTCCTAGCCAATGGCTAATAACGTAAGGCTCATAAAGCCCATTATGGTGGTCTGGTCATTCAACAAGATAATGTTGGTACCACACGCATGCCAGCAGAATTTTCTATACAACATTATTTAGATTTATGGGCAGGGAGCAAGCTGCCATGCTGCTATACTGTACAGTTGCAATCACAATTATTAGCCCCCCTTATGAAATTAGAAAAAAATATTTATCCATGAAAATGACCACTTACAACACGTGTTATAGTGTATTTGTTTCCAAAATAACAAAGACAAAATGTCCACTAAGTTTGATTAGGATATTTTACTGATACACTGAGTTAAAACAAGAAAGGGCAAAAATGACATTTTCTAAATTATTAGCCCCTTGGCCATTAAGAGTCAATAGTTTACTCTTTCTGAGCCATAACCAACAACAGCCTCTTAGAGTAGTTCTTTACTAGGTTGGCACAGGTCTCCTGATGGACCCATTGCAAATTGTTTCAGCAGGTCTAAATTGCATGGTTTCCGAGCATGGATATTCACTTTAAGCACCCGCCACAGATAGGATTGAGGTCTTCGTTCTGTGCTGGCCACTGCAGGACCTTGGTTTTGGTATCCTTGAGGAACTGTTGGACTAATTTTGATGTATGCTTTGGGTCATTGTCTTGTTGGAAGACCCAGCAGCGACCTAGAAGCACTGTACATTGCAGCACGCTATAAGCACTTGTTAATGATCATTTCCATGGAGAAATCAAGAGTTTTGTCTGAACTAATGAATTGTGCATATGTGTGTGTGTGTTTCCCACACAGAAGTTTACAGCCTGGTGTAACTCCCATCTAAGAAAAGCTGGCACCCAGATTGAGAATATTGAAACTCATGCTGCTGTTGGAGGTCATTTCTGGTATTTCCAGTCATTGTAATGAACTCAAACACCACTGCTCATCTGTATCAAGGTGCAGGATTAGTAGGTAACTTAAACAAAGAAGAAATCCCTTCTGCACACAGAAAATCTGCACACTTATGTCTGTGCAATGATGTTTTTACTCAAATCTGTGCAAGCTTTCAGTTGATGGATTTTCTTCAGGCAAAGTAAATCATACTGAATTAGCCAGTACATGGGGTTAATACACAACACTTCATTTTAAATTTCCAATTATTATGGGAAATGTAGTCTTGCAAGCATCTGTTTTAATCAAGCATCATGGAACACACAGTCTTACATTTGTGTCAGTTAAGCATCATGGGTAATGCAGTCCTATAGTAGAGACATAGATCAATCATGAAACATACAACCAAACAAGTCCATGTCATGTACACATCAGGTTACAGCCATCATAAAACAAAGCACAAACTGTTGAAAATTACAGAAACACACTAATGTCAAAATCCTCGTTCAGACCTAATGGTTGTAATGCATCCAAAGTGTGGATCCAAAAAAGCCTCCTGAACGCCATCCAAACATATCCTGTTTCCTGTTGATATCACCCCATCTGAAACTATACCTTGGAATCTAAGGGAATAGATAGGATGTGAAAGACTGTTAAAGCGATGAGCGACAGGGTAGTTTACATCTTTCTGTCTAATTGAACTTTTATGTTCACTTATTCTTGCTTAAGAGGATGGGAGGTTTTATCAATGTAAATTTTATCACATTTTAACAGATAAGTGACTTTTTTAGTATAACATATGATAACTCCCCAGATTCCACCCCTGAAGAAGGTCTATCGACCAAAAGCTTGCACAAATTTGCGTAAAAACTCTCATTTCCAGTCATTGTGAAATCTAAATATGAATAATCTACAGACTAGCTCAAATACATTAGCCATCATTAGACATTTTCAGGTTGATTTGAGAATTAAAAAGCCAGCAAATCTAGGGAATTGAAGTGGTTCTTTGCTTAGCATTATACATTTACAAGCTTCTGTGTTTTGTGACTTAAGGTGATTTTATTACTTGAAATTCATGAAAAGTATGTCATTCAGAGACATGAATTGTATTGCTTTGCATAAAAACATGATGTAAAATTATAACATAATCACAATTTGTTCAATAGGTTGTGTCAGTGTGTGTGTTTGTGTGTCAGTGTGTACTTGGGTGATTGATTGATTGATGTATTTATTTATTTTTATTTTTATTTTTATTTTGAGAGGAAGGGGGTGGTGGGCATGAGGGTTTGTGAGAGAAGGTGTGATTATAACACAGAGTTATGATGCATATTTGGAATGTTTGTTACAGGTGAAAGGTTACCCAAGCCAGACAGGGGAAAGATGCGTTTCCACAAGATCGCCAGTGTAAACAAAGCATTAGAATTCATCACCAGCAAAGGAGTGAAACTTTAAACTTGCCATCTGTCGTCCCATGTAATGTGTTGCATCATTTCAGCAAATGTGATTGTTTTCTACTTTGCTCGTTCAGAAACTGTGGATGGGAATGTAAAGATGACTCTCGGAATGATCTGGACCATCATCCTCCGCTTTGCCATTCAAGACATCTCTGTGGAAGGTAAACTGATAATTAACACCACAGAGGTAACGTTTGAAAAAAAACTGTCAATGTCAGGCAGTAAAATGGGGCCAAAATTGCCTTCTGTCATAGGGTCCAAAATTTCTAGCAGCATCCTTGCTGGTACATACCACAATTACTATGTGGACTTTCTCTTTTGCTTTGGAAACGTCTGCCAAGGAGGGTCTTCTACTGTGGTGTCAGAGTTTTAAGGGACGTTTAATTTCATTTGCTGGCGTTAAAACCACCAGCTAAAGGCTTCATGTGAATCTGTCTCTGGCCTTTCAGTGTGATCCCACATTAACAGCACAGACCCTGGTGTGATTTATAACTCTAGTCATGTGTTTCGCTGGAGTGCTTCAGTGTGAATCAATCCATAGCTTTCAATGTCATGGAGTGCTTTTGCTAAGAAAAACAATGGAACATTTGATGCAACATAGACTGAATAACGAACTGGTAGCTAACACTAACTGAATTGGGCATAGAAAGTAACTTTTAGTTTTATTTCTTTACTATCACTTCATTATTCAGTCTATGTTGCATCACATTTTCTTATTCTTTTTCCTACCAACAGCACTCACTGACCTCGAACAACAGGGCTATGGATTGATTCACACTGAACTTCTCCTTTAACATGCTGTGACAGTGTCTTCCTCTAGTAATTGTTCCAGGCCTGATATTGTGTGTACCCCTATGTGTGTACACTTTGTGTGCACCTGCCTAAAACTTGTCAAAAATCAACTTGCCTATCTTAGGCCTTAGGTCCTTTCAGCCTTATGGGTGTTTTAACATTAAACATGTGGATGGCTAAAAAGATACAGTACTGTCCAAAGATTTAGGCAGGTGCCTTCAAACCAGCATCAGTTCACACACAGGGGTACACACAAAGTCAGGGATTTTGCAGGATTATAGTCAAGTGTATGATCAATGAATTATACCAAATTGGTTGTATATGTCAGGAAGCATACATCCACAGAAGATCTGTGGTAGTTCTTCAAGATGTTTGGTGCAAGCTACCAGCCAAGTTCCTTCAAAAACTCTATGCAATAGACCTAGAAGAATTGATGCTCTTTTAAAGGTAAAGGGTGGTCACACAAAATATTGATTTGATTTAGGTTTCTCTTTTGTTCAGTCACTGCATTTTGTTAATTGATGAACATAAATGATTAACACTTCCATTTTTGAAGGCATTCCTAGTTGACAGCATTTCACACCTGCCTAAGACTTTTGCACATTACTGTATGTTCACCAGATGAAGAGGTCAAATTGATTTTGAGGTCTTTCAGAACTATAGTAATTCATTCCAGATCCACAGTATATTTATTACATAACTAAGGTTTTGGTATTTCTTACAGGTAGTTGGTGTTGGTGACCCTCATAATTAACTATATTAGTTAAACTCCAGTATACATAGTTACGTATCAGTAGTTAGTACAAAATGAACACCCAGATGCACTGTTTATTGTTGCCAGTGACTTTAACCATGCCAATCTAAAGAAGGTTCTACCAAAATTCCATCAAAATGTGGATTTTCCTACAAGAGGGAAAAACATACTGGACTGTGTTTACACCAACATCAAGGGTGCTTACCGTGCTGAGCCCCTCCCCCACCTAGGACACTCAGACCACTCCACAGTTATGCTAATTCCTGCATATCAGCCCCTGGTCAAACGCATCAGACCAAGTCAGAGGGAAACAAAGAGCTGGCCTAAGGAAGCGATGGTAGTAAGTAGCTGCTGGGCTACGTATACGTAGTTACCCCAGCAGTGTCTGTACTTTCTGAGAAGACTGGGTAAAGCCCATCTCCCAACTTCCATCCTCACAACTTTCTACAGAGGGACGATTGAGAGCATCCTCAGCGGCGCCATCACAGCGTGGTTAGGCAACTGCACTGCTGCAGACCGTAAGGCCCTGCAGCGGATTGTGAGGACAGCTGAAAAGATCACTGGAGTCTCTCTGCCCTCTCTGCTTTATTTCACTGTAATTTATTTCACTGGACTATAATTTCTTAGTGACTCAGGATGCAAACCAGCGCGTCACAGCACACTGCACCTTTATGCCCCCTGCACTTTTTTGCTGCTATTACTTATATTTATGTGGAATAGTTTTTTGTTTACAAATCATACCACCAGCCTTGCTGCTATTATTTATATTTATGTAGAACAGTCATTTGTTTACAAATCACACCACTAGCCACAGTGCTCTGCTAAAAGCCATGCCCTGTCTAGCGTGTTTATATTAGGTCACCTGTAACTCTGACCTGCCTTGTTACAACTGTGTTGTACTGTATGTACATATGTGTACAAGAGCGTGTACATGTGCATGTGTAGATCTGTGTGTGTGTGTGAGTGGGAGTGAATCTGTGTAGTCCCTCAATAGTGTACGTAGGCACTATTATCTGTCTTGTCCATACTGTGTTTTAACAGTTGCGTGTATCACCAATTGTTCCCGGTGAAACGTCTCGTCTCACTATGTACTGTGTATATGGCTGAAACGACAATAAAACCCTACTTGACTTGACTTGACTTGTTAAAGCTAATTATATCTGCTCAGTCATTGATACAGAGCTGCTTTGTCCACGTGCTCGACTCCCTTGCAGCCATAAATAGACATTAGCAAGCGTCTGCCCCGAGCGTGACGCTCTTGTTATCAGCACTCTGCCCTTCAGGCCCCTGCCACCTGACCTCATCCCCCCCTCCTCCCCTCACATACAGTGCAGGCCCTAACAGACACAATTCCTGACATTCCTCCAGTGCCTCTTTTATCACTACAGAGGTCCGGCCTGTGTTTCATTTTATGTTACAAGAGTGTTTGGGGGACTTTTAGTGTCACAAGCAGTCTAGCCCACCAGTATTTTCCATGAATGGCAGTTACAAACACCAGCTACACATGATTTAAACACAGAAGTTACAACAGGGCTCTGTGTCCTCTGCAACATATTTGATCCAACCATTTAATGAACCAGCTGATCATACTGAGCACACAAATAATCAGACAGATAGATCAGCTAATTAGTAAAATTGCCTGTATTAGGTGCTCAGGCAGAAGGAATTCATGGCAAGGGTTTTTATGAAGCTGGATTGACACCTCTGGCTGGTTATAAATTCCCACTACAACGGATTTAAACACAGAAGATAAGTTACAACAGGGCTCCCTGTACCAAGTGTTGAACTGGAGTGCTTTTAACCTGCATGTAATGTACTGTTTAAATACTGATGCTTCTCTATGTAGTCCATTAGTGCTGCTCACATTCCCCTTACATTCGTCGGATATAATGCATATCAGTTCTGAAGAGAACAATTCTCACTCATGATCCAGTTTTGCACTACACTTTCTAATTAAGCTGAAGTGTTTAAGCAGATAAATGCTAAGTAGTTTTCTTTCAAACATGCAATCAGTGAGTCATGCTTCCTCTTCTAATGATTTTAGTCTCCGATGAGTGACTGAAACAGCAGCAACACACACACATACGCTGATAAGCACACACACACACACACAATGATAATGAGTGTAATGTCTGCTAATGGTGTCTCTAGTGAATTGGATTACCATGATGTTGCTGCTGTCAATCAGAAATGCCAGAGCATCTGTGACATGGGACCAGCTGGGCACTCTCACACAGAAGAGGCGGGAGACTCTGGAGGTGAGGAGGACGGTGTGTGTGTGTGTGTGTGTGTGCGTGTGTGTGCACGCCCGCTGATAGGGGGGCACAAACGGGTTTCTTGTCCATGCCCAGGGAAAGAGGGGGCCCAGAAGAGAGGGAGAGAAAGAGAGAATGAAGTTTATACATTGTACATGCGTACAGTGTATGTATTTTCAATGTTTTGTTATTAATGAATTCCGAGAGAGAGAGAGTGAGCTTGTTCTTCATGGTATATTTCTGATATGCACATTGTTGTGCATCCTGCTGAAGCTGCTGGAGACGGTGGATCAGCTGTTCCTGGAGTACGCCAAGAGATCCGCCCCTTTCAACAACAGAATGAAGGGAGCCACGGAAGGCTTGCAGGACATGTTTATAGTGCACACACACAGGTATGGTTTTTTCACAACATTTCAAAAACATTTCTTGATCCAAAGGTAAATCTATTTTCCATTTTGTCAGAGTAATGTGACTGGTGTAAAATTATTTTCCCTTATGGGTCTAGACTTACGGGACATCCAGTAGAAATCAAACAAAAAAATCTATCAAACAAACAACATTAACTGTGTATGGCCATCCATGTTTATGCAGTCACTATGTAAAAAAATGTTCAGTGACAACCAGGAAGCCAACATGGGTGTATTTGTGCATATTTGCTACAGGAAATTGGGTGCTGCTCCCTGGAAATGAGAGGCACTCTGGAGGACCAGATGACCCAGCTGAAGCAGGTTGAACATGTCATTGTCACATACAAACCCAACATCGACAAACTGGAGGGAGACCACCAGCTCATCCCTTATCTTCTACAACAAGCACACCAACTACACAATGGAGGTATTCATGGACTGAAATGTATGTTTTTCCAGTGGTGTACAAAACACAGTTTTCATGTAAGTCAAACAAATGAGCAAATAAATACTTAAATAAAGAAATACTTTGTATAGGCAAATTGTCTACAGAAACTGAAGGATTTAGGAAAACTGTAGAGAATCATGTTAGAAACACTTAGATGTCACAAAGTAAGATAACTCAACATGGGATTTGGGAAGTCGTACCTGTGAAAAGAGCCTAAAGTTTGTAGATCAATGGTACTAAACTGAGTGGTCTGCCTTTTTTAATCGTCATGATAACTGCAGCACATCCAGGTGGGCTGGGAGCTTCTCCTCACCACCATCGCTCGCACCATCGACGAAATCAAGACCCAGATCTTGACCGGAGACGCCAAGGGCATCAGCCAGGAACAGATGCATGAGTTCCGCTCCTCCTTCAACCTCTTTGACCGGTTACGGTGCTCACTTCAGGCCATGTGTCCCACTCTGCTGAATGCTGTAATAGAAGTAACTTCCTGACCAGTATGGCAGACAGCGAAATGTGTTAACACTGCAGCCTGTGATGATAAAAATTTAATGTATGGCATGTCGTTCTCATTTCTTCATGCTACCAGAAACCACACAAGGACAGAATAGTAGTCAAATCACTATCTGCCTTTACAATGTCTACTTTATAGTTGGAGCCACAGTAATAGAATTTACATTTTGATTTTTAGAACCTAATGTGTTTTTAAGCTGAGAAAATATCACACAAATATGAGCAAGGCTAGTGCACATCTGCACTTCTTCAAGTGCTCTCTCAAGCAGTTAATTAGAATGCGCTCAATTATCTGCTCATCACACATTTGCGTGTATGTGTGTGTGTGTTTGTGTGTCACACGGTCTAAGAAGGACAGAGGTAAACTGCGCCCTGATGAATTTAAAGCCTGTCTCATCAGTCTGGGACACGTGGCAATGACAAACAGGAGCTCACCGTTCAGTCCCAACAATCCCAGCATTACCCATGCCAACTCCCCCTCCCAGAGGAAAATATGACTTACCACAGTCTTATCTTTGTCTGTCAAATAAAGAAGATCATGTTGCCTTCTAATTTGTAAAATCCTCTTAGGAGAAAAAGAACAGTACACAAGCATTTGAAATCCCTGAAGGACAAAGTCAAGACAACTTCAAGAACATAGTTTTCCTCTGGGCTCTGCTGCTGCTGTGTAGTGCTGAAGTGTATATATCCAAGAGGAACCCACTAAAATGCGTTCTTCCTCTTTTGTGTGTGTGAGTGTGCTTTGTTTGTGTTCGGTTCTTCCTCCACCTGGTTCCCAATGGACTCCTTACCCCAACCCCTACTTCCTGTTTCTTTGCCCTCTTCCTCTCCCCACCTTATCCCCTGTTTCCCCTGCAGAAGAAGAATGGTGCCATGGACACCGATGACTTTAGAGCCTGCCTGATCTCTATGGGCTATGATTTGGTAGGATTAGACCCCTAAAATAGTGTGTGCTGTCAATTAGTACTTGCGATCTCAGTGTTTGCCTTCCTCATTTATGCCATTTTATTTATTTATTTATATGAGGGCAGTGCAGATTAATGTGTCACTGTTTTCATTTGGCAAGATGTTTAGTAACCATTGATTAACCAGTTGTTTGAAAAAGCCAATTCATAATGAATTGATGATGACTGCACCATCTTCCTCATTTAATCGACCTCCTGTTACCCATGTCAGGGTAAGGTGGAGTTTGCCCGGATCATGATGCTGGTTGACCCCAATGCCACTGGACTGGTGTCCTTCCAGTCCTTCATTGACTTCATGACCAGGGAGACAGCAGACACCGACACAGCTGAACAGGTCGTGGCATCCTTCAGGATCCTGGCAGCTGACAAGGTGCAACTCAAAACACGTTCTACATCCACATTTGGATCTGCTTTTGTAAAATTGGCCATACATACTTATAAGTATATGTCTTGGAAGTACATACTTACAGTTACACTAATAGTATTTGGCAGCTTCTTTTCCCCCAAAGAAGTTTTACTTCCAAAGTATGTCTCTCTCATACATATAACTGTTTCCAGCCTTACATCTTGATGGAGGAGCTGCGGAGGGAGTTGCCCCCGGACCAGGCTGAGTACTGTATCATAATAATGCCCCCCTACGCTGGGCTGGGGGCAGTTGCCGATGCCCTCGACTACACTGCCTTCTCCCCTGCCCTCTACGGAGAGAGTGACCTCCAGCACTTTCAGCTTCTTCACCATACCCCCATCAGCCCGCTCTCTCCACCCCCAGAAATGCTAGATCCTGGATTTAGAAAGTAAAAAAAACCCACCACATTTTCTGTTTGCCTGTGCACTCAATAGAGGTGATTTTGCTAACTAGCCGATCCAACTATCTGAGGAATTGTGCAGTCATCAGCTGGTTCATAAAACCGTTTAGTCAAATCTGTGTCAGGGTGTTTACTTTCTGAATCTGGTTTCTGCACCTCTGGTGCTACTCCACCCTTTAGAGGCCTGTCAGTATTTACGCAGAAGCTTTCTGAAATGGCACCAAGGTTCATAAGTACTTTATTTGTCAGTATACTACTCTGTATTATTGCTAGGGATTGAAGATATGCATATAAACTTGCATGCACCACTCAGGTTAATGTGTCTTCCAGGCTTGTGGCGTGAAAACATCTTCACGGCTTAGTGCAATAGCAACTCTTCTTTTTACAGATTTGTTCACACAGAAGGGTAGACAAAGCTCTTTGAACTCACAAATACCTCACTACAATCATCCATTCACACAAATCTCCAAGCAGTGCATCAGATCGTATATTTCATCATCTGTGGAGAATGACTTTAAATTAAGTTTCAGTAGCTTGCAAATTAATTTTCTGTTCTGAAATGTGTTTGGCAGTTTTAAAATCTGAACCTCAGGATCATGTGTTGAAATTGATAATCCAACCAATTTTTGCATCTGCCTTGCAGGGCTACAGAAATAAATAGACAGTTGGTAACATAAGGGTAAAATAGTCTTTTAAACTGCATCCTGGGTGGTTCACTCTGCAAATTCTCCCAACAGCAGCCCCACCCCCCAACACACACATCTCCTCACCTCACTTTCTGTAAGGAAGAGCAATGCCATTATGTGACCACCATAACAGACAGCTGTACCATTTCCTGTCTATCCCCTTTCATTTAATAAAGCTGTTACTAGCCCTAATGTTATTGTGACTTTTTCTTGCCAGAAGCCAAATGACCTCTGACTACAGAATCAAAAAGCCATAAAATTGTTGCAAAAGACCAAATGTAACTTAACGTTTTTGTGCGGCAAAAGATACATCTTATTAGTATCCAATGGATGGATGGATGGATGGATGGATGGATGGATGGATGGATGAATGAATGACAATGATACACTTGAGGACGATATTATTAGCCCCCCCCTGAAATTAGACATCTCTCTTGATTTCTCGGTGAGAATGACAGTTATTAACAAGTTTATGTTATTCTGGAAACAAGTATACCATATATGGAGATAATGTTCAACAAGTTGGGGATGGTTGTCACACTCTGTTTGGGGTTGGTTGTCACATGTGCCACCAATGGCCATATATGTATTCACTCTCTGACACACACACACACACACACACACACACACACACACACACACACACACACACACACACACACACACACACACACACACACACACACACACACACACACACACACACACACAAATCTAAATAGCAACAATAGGCATACTTATCTAATTGTTCTAATCTATCTTTTGGTGCATAACATGTATATTTAAATAATATGTTATAAAATAGTATGTATTCAGCAAGTCTATGTTTTATTTCAATGTTCCCAATGTCGATATTCCCAATGCTTGTGTGTTATACTTATATTTCCAATGCCTGTGTGTTATACTTACATTCTGAATAAATTGCACTTCACTTTTTTGCATGATTTTCAAAAATATTTCTATGTTATCATTTCCCCTCCTCCCAATTGAAATAACATTGTGAACCAACCCCATAGTGGGGTTGGTTGTCACAAGCTGTCAGTGTCTTTTTGGCAGCCCATATCTTTTGAACACAATGATTAAGGTGATTTACAACCCTTCAGTCCTACCTGACACTTTAAGCTTACATTATATTGAAAGGGAATCTATTCATAACACCGTTTTTGAGAGATTCAAATGAAAGCAAAACATGTGACAACCAACCCCGCTCTCCCCTACCAATGAGCTTAAACACATAGGCCTATACATTGTTAAAATTTAAAAATACTCAGTAAATCTTTCTTCATGTATACATATTAATTTATATAGTACATAGTTGTGTATGTGTGAGTGCGTGCGTCTCTCTCTCTCTCTCTCTCTCTCTCTCTCTTTCTTTCTTTCTCTGAACAGCAAAATAAGAAATTTCATTGAAGTGGTGATTTCGTAGGATATGCCTTAACCAGTAAGAAGCGAAAAAAAAAATCTTGTAACAACAGCAGCTTTATTGTTATGTGTTCGAATGGCCTACGCTTGCCCTACACATTTTGAGTGTTTACATTCCGAATGTCGGGTACCCACTGTACATTCCGAATGTCACTCTCTGGCTCTCGCTTTCAGGCCGTGCTCTGACCGAAGGGTGGCGCAGCACACCACACTGTGAGGCCTTAGCCTACATAGTGAAGAAGTCTCCTGCACCTGCTGCCGGTTCAATTCAGGGGCAAATTCTGGACTCGGTGCCGTTCGCAGTTGTGTAGTACCTGTTCACGCGCACAAACAGCAAACTGAAGCATCTCAGCATGACTGAAACAGGAGAGGTGGAAGATGAAATTCAGTTTCTACGAACGGTGAGTTTTAAACACGTTAAACGGTTAAGGAATTTAGGCTCTGAAGTTAGCACGTTTGGTCATTTGGCGGCATAGGTAGCCTAAAATAAAAATAAAAAAATCTAAAGTTCTTTTTAAAAAGTTTAAAAAGCAGGAAGGGAAGGTAGAGAAGTTTTGTAAAATGTGACCACAACGTCAAATGCAGGCTACTGTCTGAGAATCTTGCCGTTACAGATTTCTCAACTTTATGAAGGCCAAACCGACATGATTGGATGAATCGGCTGCATTTGTCATTCCATGAACCATAATTTGCTATCACGTTCTATTTATTATTTGCCTTATTTATAGTCTTATTTATTAAAACTTGATGAGGGATTGAAATTTTACTCACAAAACTGATTATTCAACTTTCAGGCGACTCAACTGCATACTCGGTTATAGCCATTTACGAGTTCCTACTGTAATTCAATTTACGTAAATGTATTCAATGTGTGTAAACGTACCATTAGGACTACAGTCATTCAGCTGGTTTCTATTTTAACAGTCTTTATCAGCACGGGGAAGATTGTCATTCTTGGTCTGTTAGTGCTGTTGGCTGTCAGCGCTATATCCCTAGCAAGTCAGATAAGGCCCTTAGTAGCCTGGGGTGTCACCTGATGCAAGGGGTCTAGTCCTCCTCCAGGAAGAACACATTTCATCAGTTGTATAGTATGCAGGGTATATGTTGACTAGACCATATTTTCGAAAAATATGACTATATCTCCTGCCAAGTATCTGGCTACATGTTACAGTACATCTGAGCACAGCTGGGTGCAGGAAATGATAAAAACTGTTTGTTGCATTTGGCTTTCTGCCAAGATAAGGCAGATAATGATAGATATGTGTGCTCCCGGAATGACAGTAGAGGTGATTCATGTCAGTGTCACCTCTTAAGTGCACTCCTGACAGAGTTCCAAATGAGGTACAAATGAAGATTTTTCTCCAGCCTTAGCACTGTGGCCCACTAGATCACTGAATGCCAAATGTGTGTGTGTGTGTGTGTGTGTGTGTGTGTGTGTGAGAGAGATAGATAGATAGAAAGAGAGAGAGAGGTGGGATTTTAAGGTCACATGCTTAGCTGATGTTTCTTGACAGACTTAAAATAACTTTAGATGTTGTCCTTATATGGGTTTGGTTTATAGTGACGTTGTTTATTGTTAGTTAAAGAAACATTTACATTCTTTAAAATCAGTTTCACAGCTGACTGCACTGTTCAGGATAATTGGTTTTAAGTGTTGCATTTAAAGTACCGGTATTTTAGGGCAACTCTGTCTCTTAGTTTACAAGGCAAGGTTGACCAAATATTTTGTTTAACTGTGCTATTGTCTTCTGTATGTACTGCCTTTGTTTGCTGTTCTTGGGTAGATGTCACGTATTAAAAATGAGGAAACAACATCTATTTTTGTGTAACTTGCTTCGAATTGACATCTAAAAACAGCTGTTCAGCTTTTGTTACTGTGTCCTGCAGAATATGAAATATTCATGGCTAATTACTTTTACCAGTTTAGGATAGTATGCTGTACGTGCTTAACAAACTTACTATCTGATGGCAGATTGTGTGTTGTGGGGTATATGCTTCTCCAGTATGGCTGTGTGAGTTGTAATGTAAGGGATGTATGTGAAATTTGTGAACGCATACAGTAAGCAAGTAGGATGTATTGGGCGTGGGCATGCACTGATGCTTCTCACACATGAAGTTCCTAAAGGAAAAATAAAGCTAATTGAATTGAAATGAAATGAATTAAATGAAATTGAATTGATATCTGTGGACATGCAGTACCTCTACAACCCTATTTTCCCTTCATTTGTTTTGTTGTCACATGGTTATGTGCAGAATGATGAGCTGGCGTTGCGGTGCTCCTTGTCAGGCCAGCAGAGGCAGCAGAAGTTCTGTCTGGCTGCTGAGGGCTTCGGCAGCAGGCTCTGTTTCCTGGAGACCACATCCAACTCTAAAGTGAGACTTTCAGCAAAAAACAACAACATTCATATCCAGCACCTTCCCAGAGAATATTACATCTTTTAACAGACTGATCTTTGTCTCTCGGAAATAAATAAGATCTTATTCACTTCTGATCTGTTTTTTCTTACATTCCTGTAGTAGAAAAAGAACAGTATATGACTAAAGATCATAAGTTGAACTTAGGATGTATATGATTGAATGTATATGTGACTTATTAAGAGTTTAATTTAGAAGATATTACTGAATCGTTTCTCCTAAAACCTTGGATAAAATAATTATCAGCTTTAATAAAAGATCTTGTTTGTTGCTGTATGACAAAGCCTAAGACAGTTCTAAGAAACAATATTTTACTGTGGGTAGGGACCTTAACACTAACACTACATCTTCATATTCTTGTTTGTTTGACATGTAAAACGTTTAGACATATTATTAGTCTATGCCTTAGTGCAACAAAATTAGTTCAGTGAACCTGACTGTATTTTTATGTTGTAGTTATTTTACCATGAAAAATGATTGAAGTTATTGTCCCTCTGAGTGATGAATTGTTACTTGTTCCAGAACGTTCCAGTGGACCTGTCCGTCTGTGTGTTTGTGCTGGCCCAGTGTCTCTCAGTGCGTGCCTTGCAGGAAATGCTAGCCAAACAGTGCGACCGGCAAACAGGGGTATGGGGCATAGTTTTCTATCATTAACTCTATCAACTGTTGGCAGGTCCTTGTTTTTACATGTCAAATTATTTGCCTACTGCTGGAAATTATACCCAGGGAGTTCCCAGTGGTTATGTAGGCCTATCTGTTATCCCTAGGCAGCTGAGGTCGGAAGTCACCGTACTCTCCTGTACGGCCAAGCCATTGTGCTGCGCCATGCCTACAGTGGAATGGTGAGACATGTCTGAGTTGTCCTTCCAGAGCGTTTTAGATGATGTGCAGTGGTGTGGAGCTACAGTCTGAGATGCCATTCTCCTCATGTGCCCTGAGTGAACATCAATACTAGTACTTGTATAACCATTTTAGTGTTTGTGTTCTACTTATTTATTGTGTAGTGTCTTATCTATTTGTCTTTATTTATTTACTGCATTTATTTATTGCTATTATTTTATTTACACTGTGGGAGAAGCACTCCAATTTCACTGTTGTGTGAATGACAATGACAATAGAGTATCTGTCTATCCAGCTATCTATCTATCCAGGTAGGCAGACAGATAGATTGATCGATCAGTTGATCGATCGATTGATCTGTATGTCTGCCTGCCTGCCTGTCTAATACGGTTTCCCCCCTGCAGTATCTGTGCTGTCTGTCTACAACCTGCTCCTCCACCGATAAACTGGCATTTGATGTTGGGTTGCAAGAGGAAGTAATAGGTATGTTGGTTTTGGCTGGACACTCCAAGTGTGTCAGTACTACTTTTAGCAAGTTTATGAGGTCATAATATTATTTTCAATCATCTGCTTGTAAAGTGTTGCTTTACCATCTTATCTCTTTAAATATTAGCCTTTCTCATAGAGCAGGATTAGACAGGTGTGGCAGAGAAAATACGTGTTTTCCCTGTGTGCAGGCGAGGCATGCTGGTGGACGGTGCACCCTGCCTCCAAGCAGAGATCCGAGGGAGAGAAAGTACGGGTAGGAGACGACCTAATACTCGTCAGCGTCTCCTCTCAGCGATATCTGGTGAGAGCAGCAAAACCAGGATATGTTCACTGGGTTTAGAATAACTACTCCCTGTAAAGCATTTATTATGCAATTAACTCTTAGTTAACACTTTCTTTATCATTTGTTAACCATTATTGTTTCATCAATAAATCAAATTCATCCATCTGTCTGTCTGTTGGCTGTCTGTCTGTATGTCTGACAGAAAGAAAGGCAGACTGCAAGCAGAAAAATAGATAGATAGATAACATTAAGACGCACAGACAGACAGATGGATGTAGATATGTTTGCAGATAATTTATTGATGAAACAATAATGGTTAACAAATGATGAAGAAAGTGTTCACTAAGAGTCAATTGTGTAATAAATACTTTATAGGGATTAGTTAAAGCTTTACCGTTCACTGATGTATTGCTGAGCAAAAAAAAAAAAAAAAAAAAAAAAAATGTAAAGCATGATTTAAACAAAAGCCAAGCAACCCTGAAAACAATGCAACACGCCCCTTCCCAGTCCCAACTTTCAACTCCCAATAATAAAAAGCCAGCAAGACAAAAACTTTGACATAAAAGCTTGTTGCTGTTTTTTATCTCTTCCTCAGCATTTGTCCCTGACTGACTGCAATACTTTAGGGGAGGAGAGTGGGGCTCTCAGGGTGGATGCTGCCTTTCACCAAACCCTGTGGAGTGTGGCCTCCATATCATCAGGAGGCGGAGTTGCTCAAGGCAAGAGACCACATCAACATCACATTTAAATGAGTTTTTTATACCCTTCATTTAACCTGGAAGGTCCATTGAGATAGAATATCTCTTCTGCCAGGGAGTCCTGGTCAAGCCAGTCATCATAAACATTTCATACATAAAGACAGACTGTTACATGCCACAATAAACCCAAGAAAGGATACCATAATAGAAAAGGGTCACAGAGTTGGTGTTGTGAAAAACGTTTTTTAATAAATAGAATCAGCAGGAAGTTACTAGAGGTCAGAGAAAAAACAAAGAAAAACCTCACACTGACATCCTTAATTGACAACACCTTGCCTTGCCTTGCTCCTGAACAAGATTTAACAGACAAACAAATGTTATAAGAAAGGTGAGTCTTCCGCGTCTCTAAATAACTGCACTTACTGGTCCCACACTAAAAGAGTGCAGGAAGGGAACACTGCGTAACTGACAAAATGTACCAACGCCTTTTGAAGCCAGGATCTCCATATCTGGTTATATGGCATTGAATTGTCAGATGACCTTGTCCTGTGTGTTTCCTGTAGGCTACCTTAAAGGAGGTGACACATTCCGCTTTATGCATGGACACACGGATGACTGTTTGACCATTGCACCTGTGGAACGCGGAGAAGAGGAACGCAGGTCTGCTGCAGTCCCCATCCTCTCTGCCTAAACTCACAGCATCTCTCTGTGCTGTATGATTATCTGTCCAGTGTTTTCTGCAGGGAATTTGTTAGTTAAGGTGGTGGTTGCCCAGTGAGGTGGGGGATTATGGTTAAGAAATATCACTCCAAAATTGTTCATATTCATATTTGCATTATGTTTGTTTTAACCTTTCCAGTTAGTATGATTGGAAGGTAATTAATTAGGTATTTTTTGTCATACATATTCCCAAAATGTCCTCACCCATTTGTAAGCTTTTGTTTAATTTTAGAGTTCTATTGGGACAGATTAATTAATGTGGGAGAGATGTGTTGTTAAGGTGGCCATCTTAATTATAAAGCCCTATAAAACACTGTCATCTAAACTAAACAAAAAAAAAACCTGCTGTTCTCCTCTGCTCCATCTTTCGGTGTCTCCCAGATCAGTGTGCTTTGAGGGGGGTTGTGCTTCATCCCAGGCCCGATCTCTCTGGAGGCTAGAGACCATGCGTGTGGCGTAAGAACCAATTCAGCTGTTAACAGTACCTGTTTGCTCATGTTTTTTTGTCTTGTATAATGTTAGTCGTGACATAACATACAAATTAGCTGACACCCTTTAACAGAGTGACTTATAATGACTAAGGGACAGTTGCCCTGTAGCAGTGCTGGGGTAGATGCAGGAGAGCATTGGTTATTCACTCTCCCACCCACATTTTTTCTACTGGTACAGGAATCGAACCTGTGACCTCGTCTTGAAACCTTAACCATTAGGCCACAGCTGCACACATAGTGTTATTACTGCAGCAGGGTTTCTGCTGTTTCCAGGTGGAGTGGGAGTCACACTCAGTGGGGTCAGTCGTTCCGACTGCGTCACGTGACCACGGGGATGTACCTCGGCCTGACGCAGGAGAAAGGACTCAGGCTGATAGAGAGGGAGAAGGCTGACTCCAAGACCACTGCTTTCTGCTTCCGCTCCTCAAAGGTATGTACATGCGACCATACACGTTATTTGTGCGCCCCGCAGCATTTATTTATTGATTTATTTATTTATGTATTTATTTATTGCCATTTGCCAATACATTTATTGTAATACAAATAAATAAATCAAAAGTAGCATAAAAGAAGAAAAAAAAAAAACAGTTCTTGTGCAGTTTATAGAGTAACAGGATAATTAGACCAACCTACTCTTTCAAGGAACTGGTGGAGGGATAAAGAGCTGTTTATGAACCTAATGACTAATATGTGCTGTTGAGAAAGTGGAGTGTTTTGGTTTTAATGGCTGTCAGCCTTCTACCTGATGGAGCGATTAGGGTTGCAATATTTTAGGAATTTACAAATTTTCCATGGGAATTTTTGGGAATTAACAGGAATTTTTGGGAATTAACGGGAATTTTTGGGAATTAATGGGAATAAACTGGGAATTATCAAAGCTAAATGTTACGGACATCAATAACTTCTAGAATTCTGAAGAGCTAAAGCTACTTTTCTGAGCTTACAATGAATACAGACTACTGAGGCCACACATTTCAACCAGAGGACTACATGCAGTCAAGTTAGTTTAGATGATATCATGAGGAACAAATAAATCGGTCATGTGTTTTAATTGTCTCCCTTTTGCAATAATGCCTGCTGATGACAAATTAAACTGTTTATGTTGATATATGACTTACAATAATTCCCTTAAATTCCCAAAATCCCCACAAATCCTGTGCAAAGTTACCAATTTGAAAATTCCCAAAATTCCTGTGCCAAAGTTTCCATGCAAAATTTCTGGAATTTTCCGGAAACTTTCCAGGAATTTTCCGCCCCTTTGCAACCCTATGAACGATACTGAATAGGGAGTTGCCTGAATAGGGAGTGCACAATAATAAACTGCTCATTGGATGTATTAGTGGTATATGTGATAGCCTTTAATGTAGTTACTGTGTGGAATAGGGTGTTAATAAACTGTGAGGTTGTTAATATCCCTTGCTGAATAATTGTTGCATACAGGAGAAGCCTGACCATGTCCAGAAAAAGAACGTGGATGGTATGGGCCCACCAGAGATCAAATATGGAGACTCCATCTGCTTTGTGCAGCACCTGGACAGTGGCCTTTGGCTTACTTACCATACGGGTCATGGGAAGAGTGGGAGAATGGCTGGGGCACCACGCCAGGTAAATCCTCACAGCAAGTGAAAAGAAAAAAGTAGATTTCCTGCTGACGGTCTGTACAGTGTGTAATATTGGCAGGGTTATTTCTAATCTTCATTTTACTACCACTTCTGCTCCCATAACTACTAGTGCTAGTAAATGACACCTGGTCCCAGAAAGAATACAGGGCATGTGATCTTAGATCTCCTTCCAGTTTTATTTCCTGCAACTCTTGTTCCTTGTTTCAGGCCATTTTGCACCTGGAGGGCCACATGGATGACGGTCTGACTCTGTCTCGCTCTCAGAGGGAGGAGTCAAGAGCTGCTCAGATCATAAGAAGCTCTGTCCTCCTGTTCTCATGCTTCATCAGGTATTCTGTAGCACTTGTCATCACTGAGTGACTTGTCGGAAACCATAAATAAAGTTTAATTTCCAAAGTCTGCTTTCTTTTACGTGCTGGGTTCAAATCAGAGGTGCACAAATTCTTCACACTGAAGGGCCACAAAATGAATTGAGGTGGAGGGTCGTGGGTCAAAACTAAACATTTATGTTGAAATGAAGTTGCAGTAGGGTTCATAGCCTGGACAAAACAATGCTATGTAACACATACAATACAACATTATAGCTAGTCCAGCAGTTATGGATCAATAAAGGGTAGGGGAAGCTTTTGTTGGGTTAAATTATGATCTGACAATAACTGCGGCCATTTATCTTGATTGGTAGGGATTGTCAAGTAGGCCACTGTCAGAGTGATATGACACGTACATTTAGAATAAATCAAAGGCAAGCTTTTCCACAAAGTCAAGAAATATCTAAT
Source organism: Coilia nasus (assembly GCA_027475355.1). Classification (NCBI taxonomy): domain Eukaryota; kingdom Metazoa; phylum Chordata; class Actinopteri; order Clupeiformes; family Engraulidae; genus Coilia; species Coilia nasus. The sequence goes on along the minus strand of CM050204.1, from coordinate 6,451,413 downwards.
GCTAGATGTTGCCTCCTCACAGAGGACTGGATGACCTTGGACAGAGAGCTAACATGCCGACTCCAGCTCTGCCAACCACCTCAGTCTGCTTGAGTCTGCAGGATCTCATTAGCTACTTGCAGCCTCCCGATGAAGACCAGGGTCAAGATGAAAGGCAGAACAGCATGAGGTCCCTGAAGAACAGACAGGACCTCTTCCAAGAGGAGGTAATCTTTCATTTCCAACAGTGTTTCACACTGTTCATATGCAGAGGTGAATATCATGGCTTTACAGTGTTAAAACCCTGCTATTTAAACCAGCCACTTTCTCAACCAGCGGATCCTAATGTGCACAAAAAATATCATACAGATAGATCAGGTAGAATTAGTTTAAATGAACTGAACAGGCAGAAGGTATACGTATGTACATGGTAGGGTTTTTACTTTATGAAGTTGGCATTTTTATTTATGAAAATGAATTATATTTTTGTAAGTTATGTGTTATCCTAAAGCCTGTGATCTGGCTGTGATAACTTCAGTACTGTATTGTAAAATGCACTGTATAAAATGTAAACTTATGAATATGGCTTTTCTGATCTACTGTAGGGGATAATTGGCTATGCATTAGACTGCATCGATCGTCTCCATTCCTACGGCAGCGCTGCCCACTTTGCTGAGGTTGCAGGAAAAGAGGCAGGAGAGGAATGGGAGTCTCTCCTAAACTCTCTTTATGAGCTTCTGGGTAAGACGGTCTATTGTTTGTGTGTGTCTGTGTGTGTGTGTGTGTGAGAGAGAGAGAGAGAGTGTGTGTGTGTGTTTGTGTGTATTGATGTGTTTTTGTCTGGGTGTGTGTGTGTGTGTGTGTGTGTGTGTGAGAGAGAGAGAGAGAGAGAGAGAGAGAGAGAGAGAGAGAGAGAGAGAGCAAGAGAGATAATGTGTGTGTATTGGTATGTGTGTGTGTCTGTGTGAAGACATAGTCGTTGGCTTCTCATTAGACAGCCTAAGCCCTGTGATAAACACCTGCTGTCACAGCTGGAGCTGTATTTCCCCAATAACTTCCTGCTCTCTCCTTTCCGCTCGGTCAGCATCTTTGATCAGGGGTAATAGGAATAATTGTGCACAGTTTTCTGGATCACTGGAGTGGCTGATTGGAAGGCTGGAGAGACTAGATGCGTCCTCTGGTATGTTCCTCTTTGGGTTTTTTTTTGGGGGGGTTGAGGTGATGCAATGTGAATGCAAATGTTTTAAATGATACACACACAAGTTCAGAAAACAGAGTTTACATTTTTTGAAGTTAATTTGTTTTAACTGCTGCAGTTTGTACATTTGGCATTTTGTGCACAGTGTAAAGCTACATTTTACATTTTAGTAGCACGTTTATAGTTATAATCTGGGTCTTATTTTCTGATTTGCTTTTGATATCCACAAGCAGGAATTCTTGAGGTGTTACATTGTGTCCTCGAGCTAAGCCCACAAGCTCTTAACTTCATCAAAGAGGATCATATAAAATCAATCATATCTCTTTTGGACAAGCATGGCCGCAATCACAAGGTGAATTTTTGGAGCTGCATTTATTTTTATTTCGTTTTTTTCCCAGACTTGTAAGTCCATGTCTAAACTTGTGTGCTTTATGTGTATTTGTTCACCTCACTCAGATTCTGGATGTGTTGTGTTCACTCTGTGTCTGCCATGGAAAAGCAGTGCGCTCTAACCAACACTACATCTGTGAGAACCTGCTGTCAGACAGAAACTTACTTCTACAGACACGCCTCCGCAATCAAGTCACAAGGTTATCTAAGACACTTGTGCTTTATTTCTTCCTGTCTTATGTAGCTCAACACTTACAGCCATACTGCCTCTATGTAGCTCACTATTACCCAGCCTCTGTGTGTGTGTGTTTATTGGCATATTTATTTATTTCTGTATTTATTTATGCATGTATTTATTTATTAATAAAGAGCACATGACATACATTATATATTCTCATATACTTCTTTATCTCTCAGTGTTAGGCCAAATATCTTCCTGTGTATGAATGAAGACTCCGCCCAGGGCAGGAAGTGGTATTTTGAGCTGATGGTGGAGAAGGCGGAGCCCTTTGTCACAGCCGAGCCAACACACCTGCGGGTGGGATGGGCCTGCACAGAGGGCTACTGCCCCTCCCTGACCGGTGGAGACGGCTGGGGATCACTTGGAGTTGGCGATGACCTCTGCTCTTTCGGCTTTGATGGGCTTCACCTGTGGTCAGGTGAGATCTGACAAGATTGTTGATCGGATTTATCTTCGTGTAGTGAGGAATGTTTATTGCAGTTGCTAGCAGAGATGGAGAGCCTGGCTTCAGAAAGTAAAAACCTGGCATGTAGGACTTCTGCCTTAGCATTAATACAAGTAGTTTCACTTATTAATAAACATTGCTGTGCTCTTTAGGATGGTGGTTCAGCTGTTTTCAGCTGGCTCAGAAAATGGTTGGATTCAGAAAAGGGTTTTACTTTCTGAAGCTAGGATCTCCACCTCTACACATTACTGTGTGAGAAAGGGCATGAGCTGCAACATCCTAACTATATGTTGGTCTTAAGCGCCTATGGTGTTCCTGGTTTAAGTCCCTGACCCCCCCCCCCACACACTCCGTTATCTTTTACCATCCTCTCTGAGTAAATTGCAACATTAAAAACAAATGAAAAAATGTTAAAAAGTGCTGTTTGACTGTTTCTTTTTTTTGTGGTTACCCAGGTGGCATAGGGCGGAGAGTGAGCTCGCCCAAACAGCACCTTCTGAGGGAGGGGGATGTGGTCAGCTGCTGCCTTGACCTTGGGGCTCTCTGCATGTCCTTCAGGGTCAACGGTCTGCCCGTGCAGGGCATGTTTGAGAACTTTAGCACAGAGGGGCTGCTCTTTCCTGTGGCCAGCTTCTCCGCTAAAGTGAGGTTGGTCCACACAGAGGTCATATAAAGCCCTGCCAATGAACACAACCCAAAGGAAAATATTACGTAGAATTGTCTTGACTTTGTCTTCCAGAAATGAATAAGATCTTATATTAAGCTGATTTGCGTTTTTTCTCCTAAGATGGTTTTAGGAGAAACAATTCAGAATTTTGTTAGATTTGGCCTGTTTCATAAAGTAAGTGAAAGTTAAATACTTGGTTAAGTTAAAGTAAGGTCCTAAGAAAGCTTTGAAGGCCGATATAAGTCTAATACAAGTTCAATTTAACATCTTAAAATGTTTTTATACTGTTCTTTTTCTCCAAATGTGATTTTAGGAGAAATAAATTAGAAGACAAAAAGATCTTATTTATTTACTTAGGACAAAAAAAAACTTTTATAAGAACTGTGATTCATTTTATGATTAGTGCTGTAACTGAAAACATGTCTGTTTTTGTGTTTTTTTTTTTTCTCAGGGTGTGCTTCCTGTTGGGGGGTCGATTAGGGGATTTTAAATTCTTGCCCCCACCTGGTTTCTCGCCTGTGTCTGAGGCTCTTCTGCCGCGGGTGAGATGCAGGATTGAGCCATGTCTGGACTTTATTAGGCTGCGTAACAGCAGCCAGCATGATCTCTTGGGACCAGCCGTGGCACTCAGCCCCCCCACCTTTACTCCTGCTCCTGTGGACACAAGTCAGGTAGTATAGCAAAGAAAAACACATCAAATTCAACATCGTGACTTTTATTTTGTAGGGGGTTGAAGTGGCGTCTACACCTTTGTCTAATTCCATTGTTTACACGGTGCGTTATTTAAAGCAGTTCTTACTTACTTAATTACTCACTTAAAGGAATTCTTTTATTATAACAACTGTCAATATAGGCCAGAATACAAAAAGAAAACAAATTTTGGGTCTAGCCATTTTTATTTTGTGGTAAATGATGAGTGCAATTCCTGGTGAAAAGACGTAATGCCAGTGCTATGCATAATAACGTGATGGATGAGATTTAAAATGTGTATTTTTGCCTTTCATTTCCTTCCAGACTATTTGGGCAGTAGTCTACAGGAGTTTTCTTGCATGTCTTGGATTATAAGTGGTTGTCAGCACAGTCACCTTAATGAAAGCACCTCTGACTTAGAACTGAAGGCTGTGCTTTTTGTCATTTGGAATGACCATCTCTTTCCTGATTGCTTGTTTATACAGTTCAGTTGCTTGTTTTCTCAGCTGTGTTTAGCAACTTTTGTCAGCTTTTTTTGTTTTTGTTGGGCTCATGTTCCCACCCGAAGCAGGAATTGCAAATGAGGATGCTTTGTATCAGACTGATATATACTTTTATCAGCACATTTTGGGTGATTCTGCATCATTTTTATTTGTTTGTTTATAACCTCTGTCTAGATTTCTCATTAAAATCAACATGGCTTTTAAACTCAGCCAATAGCCAGACACTACTTTTCATTAGTATTTTACACAGTCAGCAATTTCAGTGATTGCTGCTTTCATAGTTAATTTTTTGGTGTTTTCAGTAAAGTTGCTCTTGTTAAAATAACTGGTCTTAATGCAATTGTAAGATAACGAATCTTTGCCCTCCTGACCTTTGTTTTTTTTTTTTCAGGTGGCCTTCCCCCCTCAACTAGAGCTGATTCAGGAGAAGCTTGCAGAGAACATGCATGAGCTCTGGCTCATCAGTATGATAGATCAGGGTTGGATCTATGGCCCTGTAAGTATATTCCACATGTGCAAGGGCCAATGGTGGACACCACCACAGCGATTGCTGTGGCCTGATGTTTACAAATATGAATACGAATACTTTAATGTCCTCAAAGTGGAAATTTGTCTTCGTAAATAACTAGCGCTCTCCCTTTAGCAAGACATCTAAACCCATATTGCCCCAGGGGGGTCTACCTAGTTCACTGTAAGTCACTTTGGATTACAGCGTAAGCTAAATGTAATGTAGTAATGATATTAATCACTGATCTGAGTATATTGTTTGTTTTCCCATCAAACATCATTCCAATAAACATCAAACAAAACACCTAATCAACACCACCCAGTTTTCCATTTTTATTTCACACAAGAAGGTTGGTGTGTAAAGTCACGGTGCACTTTTGGCCCTTCTGGCTTAATGTTTATTGACAGTGATTATATTCACCACAGGTTAAAGAAGAAAATAAGAAACATCATCCCGACCTGGTTGAATTTTCCAAATTACCAGATCAAGAAAAAAACCTGAACCTTCAGACTGCACAGGAGACACTCAGGTAACTACTGGTTGTGACGATGTAGAATGTGGACATGATACAAATTTATTGCTGGATTCATATTTAACTAATTCATGTTCATTTGTGTGTTACTGTTTGACCCCTCTAAGGACACTCCTGGCTTTTGGTGTGTTTATTGGGCTGTTGGATGACCATGCTGATGAGAAGGTCAAATATGTCAGACTCTCTAACAAGTATGTCCACAAGCTGATTTTTTTAAAAGACAGTTTGTCTTTAAGAAGTCATAGGTCAAAGAAGACCTGAATGTGAATGTTTTTGACTGAACTATTTCATTACCCCATTACCCCATCGCATGGGATTGACCATGTATTGCAATGACCCTGTCCGTTTGTGTGTCTGTCTGTCTGTCTGTGTGTGTGTCTGTCCGCCTGTATTGCAATGACCCTGTCCATCCACATGGGGGACAAGGTTGCCATCCCTGATTGCGCTTGTTGTGTTTATTAAGAACAGTATTGTTTCTAAGAATACTGTGAGTCAGTGCAATGAAATTTTGTTTTAATTTGCACTGTTGTGTATTATCTGAATCATATAAAGTTATTTGTCTTTCTGTCTCTGTCTAAAATCTTTGTCCAATCCATTAGGTATGAGCTATGGAATGGCTACCGACCTGCTCCTGTGGATCTGTCTCATGTCATCCTGACTGCTGCCCAGGAGGCTTTAGTGGACCATCTGGCTGAAAATGACCACAACATGTGGGCCAAAGACCGGATCCGACAGGGCTGGAGCTATGGGCCTCAGCAGGTAGTGAACATTGTTAGGCACTCACCAAATAATATTCTGTTCACAACTCGTGTCTAGGGATTTAACATGTGTGCAAAGACGTGGCAGACTGCATGTGTAAGTCTAATATTGGACGTGTGTGTCCCTCGGGACGCCAGCTTACCTATGCTGCGGTCAGCCCCAGCGTAGACCCCACTCGGTAGGACAGCTCCCGCCTATAGCCAAGTAGGTAGCTCAAGGTTTCTTTCTATAAAGGACAAAGTCCTGAGTGCTCAATTCCAACGAAAAGGTGAAAAACGAACCGAAGGAGGTAGGTATTTCTGTTTCACAACAGGCAAAAGCATTTGCGCCAGTCATCTACATCATCATCAGGTGTACTGCGTTCACGCCACTCTTGTGGGCTTGCCACCTGTGTGGAGACCAGTGTCCCCAAGTGTATGGAATATGAACTTAAAAACATGCTGTCTAAAGTAATGCACCCACATCCTAACAACATCAAGAGGGAGCAAGGCTGCAAGAGTCCTGTAAGGAACTTTGTGAGTAGTGGCGCCAGTGTAATTCTTAAATATATCATTAGTCAGATTTCCATCCAGCAGATTCTTATCCACCAATTCTGGATCCATCAGTTATGCCCATTCATAGTAATTTGTCTTAACAAGATACCCATAAGTGGCCATTTTAAACTGCAAAGATGAATGCACATTTCAAGTGTGGATTTAGTTATTCGAATAACTAAAATGTGCATTAACACGTTGGATGGAAAACATGTCAGTCAGAAGTTGAAGTACAAGGACTGCCTACCTGTGTTCATGCAAGAGTCAGTCTGCTTCTGTATTTATCTGCTCTGACATCACTGAACCGCAAGAAATGTTGTCTTGCAACAACCCTGCCAAACTGTAAAGCACTTTGAGTTGCATATTGCATGTATGAACTGTGCTATACAAGTAAAGTTTTATTATTATTATTATTATTATTATTATTATTATTGTCAGTTACCCCCATTTCACTTAACTCAAACCTCCCTTTTTAGTCAAGGTGTTAGAGAGAGTGGTTGCATCTTAACTCCACATCTTCCTCATAGACTACCAACTTTATGAGGCCTTTCAGTCTTGTTTCCATTCTCACCACAGCACTGAGACTGGCCTCCTGTGGAGTACCCAGAAATCATAAAATGGGTGGGCCCAAAAACAAAAAAAAGTGGGCCTAGCTCAAAACACATAGGTTATTTTTATTACTGAAACAGTTCATTTACTGTTATAACTTATAGAGCCTTTTGACTGGGTGGGTCTGGTTGACAAGTGTGTGGGCACATGCTCACCCCAGCCCACCTGTGGCTAAGCCTATGGAGTGGGGTGGGTTTATATGCAGTAATCAAGGCAGGGCTGTCCAACTTTGACATAACCATCGAGCTGTGACACTACTTAAAGGTCTCAGTGCATCGTTTTTTTTTTTTCTAGTATTAATGAATGCCCTGTAAGTCGGTTTTAGTGAAAAAAAATGCTTTAGTGCTCCTGTTACAGGCTGTTCTAGTCTGGTGGAGGAGATGGAGCAAGGAGGATGACAGGATCTCGCGGAATGAGACCTTTAACATAAGTAATTATTATTAGCCTATCTATATTGAAAGTCATAGACATTTACCACAGAGAGCAGTTAAAAATCTTAAAGTTTAAAGGTGTCATTGCATTGTTTTTTCATTGATTTTGCGGTGGTCTCTAGTATTAATGAATGCCCTGTGAGCCGGTTTTGGTGAAAAAAGGCTTTAGTGTTACAGGCTGTTCTAGTTTGATGGACGCGATGGAGCGGGGAGAATGACAGGTTCTCAGCTATGCTAGTCAATGGCTACAATCATTCAAAGCCCATTCAGTCATAGCACACCAAATAGAAGATTTAAACATTTTAAACAAACACACCTACTTACCTATATTCTGCTAGGTGAATGGGTGCAGCAACGAGACGCCTCCGGTAATCACATTTATGGCATGGCTTTTTCTAGTTAACGAACTTATGTCACTTTGTTTGCCTTTTTCTTATTTGTTCGTTTTTATGCCTATTTCCTTTCAGTGACTAGTGGAGGCAATGCATATGCAACTTGGAGTGACCTATCGTATTTAAAAAAAAACAATTACTTTCTCGCAGAATGAGACATTTGCAGTTTAAAAGCTTTTCCTGCTGTGTCTGCGTTAAGAGACTATACAGTTCATATGAGCCTTTGGAGGGCTACTCTAAAGGAGGTGAGGAGCTTCTGGTAGAGCTACCTGCTGGAGTCCCCTTCCTTAGAGACATATGATTACTGGAAAGTATCCAAGTGCCTGTCTATTCTGTCTTCCTTTTCTGCACATCAGGACGTAAAGAGTAAGAGGAGCCCTCACTTGGTGCCCTTCTCTCTGCTGGACGAGAGGACCCAGAGCGCTGGCCGTGAGACCGTCAGGGATGCTCTGTGTACCATTCTGGCATATGGCTACACACTGGAGCCATTGGACCAAGAGCACAGTACGTTTTCTGTATATAGACTGTGTCAGCTAAATATTAAACATTTAGTTATTATCCATTTCTGTATTCATTGTATACAATTAGCCAACATATTTATTCAATTTTTTTTTTTTTTGTAAGTTAGATTTTGTTCATAACACAGTGTTTTTAGTATTGTACATCATTTGGATAAAAGAACATGTAAAGTAACTTTACTGCTCCCGAAGGAAATTAAGGAACATAAAGGTAAGCATATAACAGATGTAGGAAAACACAAGGAAGTGAAGTTTTATGCAAAGCAGTTTTGTCATATGTCATATGAGCAAAAGAATCCATGCAGAAGGGTGAAGTTTGAAGTTTGTCTGCTTGTCTATCTCAGTGGTACGTCCAAACGCAGGCCTAACTCAGGCTGAAAAGTTCCGGTTATTCCGTGCTGAGCATACCTACGCTGTGCTGAGAGGAAAGTGGTATTTTGAATTTGAAGCAGTGACTGCAGGAGAGATGAAGGTGGGCTGGGCTCGACCTGGACTTAAACCTGACCTTGAGCTGGGGTCAGATGACCAGGCCTTTGTGTTTGAGGGTAGCAAGGTGAGTGAGAGTTGATCATAAACAGAGGTGGACATGCTGGCTTGAGAAAGTAAAAGCCCTGCCACATATTTGATCCAGACAATTTTCGAACCAGCTGATCCTAATGAGCACACAAATTATCAGACAGGAAGATCAGCTAATTGGTGCAATCACCAGACAGGCAAAAGGCATACATGTCAAGGTTTGTATTTTCTGAAGCTCTGATCTCCACCTCTGATCATATTGTATGGGTACTGTCAAACCTGTTTTGTATACATATTTTCTGTCTTCTTCAGACAAAAACGTAGTCACTTTATGTTTAAATACTTTTCCTATCACACATAGGTATATTTATTTATTTTTATTTTGTATTTTCACTCATCTGTGTCTGTTTTCATCTGTGCTCTATTTTATGCCTTTGACTCATGCTCTCTCTCTCTCTTTCTCTTTTTCTCTCTCTCTCTGCTCACACACTATTTATCTCTCTGTTTCCCTCTCTCACTACCACAGGGGCGGTTTTGGCATCAGGGCAGTGAGCAGCTGGGTCATGGCTGGCAGATGGGCGATGTAGTGGGTTGTCTGCTGGATCTGGATCAGTGTACTATGATGTTTACACTAAACGGGGAGCTTTTGCTGAACAACCGTGGATCAGAGCATGCGGCCAAAGACTTTGCCGTTCAAGACGGTCCGTGGTGTTATAAACAGCACTATCTCTTAACATTGTTATTTAAAATTGCCATATACCAAATGTAAATAAACAGATGTGATTTTTTTGTCAGTTGGTAATGAATGCATGATTATTATTTAATTAAATACAATTAATTCGATACCAGCAGAATGACAGTTAAACCTGATTTAAACTTGATCTTAATGACATGGGTCAGTGTGTTTGAAGAATGCTATTAAGACTGTATAGATACTGCAAGTTGTAGCTCACATGACATGTTATTTTTTCCTCAGGCTTTATACCTGTATGCAGTGTAGGGGTGAACCAGGTGGGTCGTCTTAACTTTGGCCAGCAGGATGACATCCTGCACTACTTTAGTGTGTGTGGGCGCCAGGAGGGATACCGGCCATTCGCTCATAACATGAGTCGAGACGTGGCCCTGTGGATGAGCTGGAAACAGCCCCATTTCATCTCTGTTCCTCAAGACCACAACCATATTCAGGTAACGTTTAAAAACATCAGTGGACCAGCTTAGACAGGGGTCACAGACACTCAGTTTCCTGTTAAAAACTTCTCAAACTGTAAAATAGCAGGTCTTCTGTGACAGTAAAAGGTGCCAGTATGACAGTATAGATGCAAAATGTTGTTACTACATCTGCTTGAAATTGATGAAATACAGTTATATGATTGGCTATCATTTCATTCTTTTCATTTCATTCTCTGAATTGGTTTATGTTAGGTGCATAGGAATGTATTAGTCATTTTACAGGCTTTCTCTTCTAAAACACATACCTTGACTGTGTTATGTAAGTACAATGTAGGCTCTAAAACCATCATTATTAAACTTGGCATGTTTGGTATATGCTAGTGCGCTATAAGAACACAGCTAATTTAGCCAGAAGTTGAAATTTTAGGTTATGCGTTCCATGTTCTCTGCGTTCTACAGTATGTCTTCCGATTTCCCCCCATTTCAGAAGATGAAGAGATAGCAAGCAGCAATGAACTCACAAATCACACATCACAAATGACAATTATGAAATCTTACACTGTCTTATTTGCAGGTAACTCGTCTGGATGGGACAGTGGAACACTCACCTTGTTTGAAGGTGACACAGAAATCACCAGGGTCCCCAATCACCGGAGGCACACTGTGCTCTGACATGGGCTACTACCGCCTCAACATGCCCATAGAGTGCGCAGAGGTGATGACCCGACCAGCAGAGGGCGCTGTCGTCCCCTGCAGCAGCACCGCCTATTACCCCAAGAGAGACTCTGAGGACAGTGAGATGGACTCGGACTTTGAAATGCTTATGAAGTCAGCTCACCGACACACCGAGTCCAGAGATGAACTGAACAACCATAAGGACCACGGGCAAGAAAAGCCCTCCAGACTCAAGCAGCGGTTAGTGAGGGCAAAAATATTTTACTCTTTATATCAGTACATTAGCCAGCACTGTTTTCCAGAGTGACCAACAGTGAATAAGGTAGAGGAAGAATCCCACTGGAGCAATGGGATGGGCATTAGGAGAGTGCTGCTTATTCACCCCCCTACCCACATTTTTCTTATTGGTAGAGCAGTCTAACCCGTGGCCTGATCACAAGTCCAGCTCCTTTACCCTTAGGTCTCAGCTGTTTGTTGTTATTCTCAAGTCTGTATTTCTCAACATCCAAGGAATAACAAGAATAATATTTCCTGATCTGCTCGTTTTTTCTCTCTCTGTTGTCTGCTTACGTATCTTGCTGACTTGTTTTATGTCCATGTCCAGTTTCATGTTGAAGCGGACCAAACCAGAGTTAACCACAAGCCACTCCTCTGCGCGCCTGCTAGAAGACGTGCTGGCTGTAGAAAAGGACGAGGAAAAGCGCCTCTCACGCTGCTCTGTGGTAAACAAACATCGCCTGTGATGCTGCTTTAAATGTCTGACTCATATTTACAACTCATCAAATCCACTGCACAGCACACATGACAGTTTTTGTGTGAACAAAAACATAATCATACTGGAATGCATAGTTGTGTGATTGTATCTAGTCCAACACTAACTTGATTTCCATCCAACTTGTCAATGCACGTTTTAGTTGTTTGAAGGACAAATTGTCACTTGGAAACACTTGAAATGTGCATTAGTTCTCCAGCTAGTAGTCCAAAACTATAGCTGATGAGCATCCCGTTAAGCCAAAGTAAGCCAAAACTCCACTAATACGGGTGTGAGATCCTCCCCTTTTCCCTCCTCACCAGCAGTATTACACACACACACACACACTCTCACACACACACACCACTGTCTCATATTGTACTATATATCTGAACCTGTTCTGATTTGGCAATGCAAATAATGCAAAAAAATGTCATGCTGACATTAATTGAGTTCATTCAATTGAGTTCAACTGAACTGAATGAATGAACGGAACTGAATTGAATTAATATCCTCCTCTCCTCTCTCCTGTCTTGTCCCACAGTATTACTACTCAGTGAAGGTGCTTCCGGGGCAGGACCCCTCCTGCGTCTGGGTGGGCTGGGTGACCCCCACCTTCCACCAGCAACAGCCACATTTCTTTAACCCGGAGAGGGTTGACACGGTGACCGTGACACTCGGTGATGAACAGGGCAAAGTTCATGAAAGGTTTGGTGCCAGCCCTATCGAAGTGACACATGTTGTTACCTAGGATTAGATGCACTGTTGAGTAGTGATGTGGAGTTATATTGTAATGCCTGTCAAAATGGGCTTTCATACCTCCCAGGACAGTGAATCTTTTGAAACTCTCATATAGCCAGCATATGGATATTGTGGTTTGATAGAGATTAGTTCTTTCCGATTGAAATGAAATATGGTACCAAATGTTTGTATACTGTGTAATTTCCTGTATATTGTGTGTGTGTGTGTGTGTGTGTGTGTGTGTGTGTGTGTGTGTGTGTGTGTGTGTGTGTGTGTGTGTGTTTGTGTGTGTGTCTGTCTGTCTGTCTATCTGTCTGTCTGTGTGTATTTGCAGTTTAAAGCGCTGTAGTTGCTATATGGTGTGTGCAGCAGAGGCTGTGGGCCTAAATCACAGTCGTGGTAGTGCTCAATTAGAGATTGGTTGCCTTGTTGACACGGCAACTGGACTTCTGACCTTCACTGCAAGTGGAAAAGAACTGGACACCTATTACCAGGTGAGTCCCCCATTCCCTTCGCAGAGGTGGGTTATCCCATCCTCAAACAGTAAGAGTCCTGCCATGCATTGGCTTTACCTGTGCACATAACCAAGATGATTTTGCTAATTTGTTTATCTGCCTGGCTAGAGTGTTGTGCTTTGTCAGATGGTTTTGGGAATAGTCAGAACTAATATGTACTTTGGCCTTTTTTACTCTCTGAAGCCAGAATTCCCACCTCTGCTCTTTCCGATTCAGTAGTTTTATCAAATGGGTGCTCAGGTGTAGCCTAGTAAACCAGCCCCTCCTACTTCATTTCATTTTGTACAGAGGGTCTGGCCATGCTGCCATTGACATTGCTGTATTAGGTACCAGCCAGTCCTAGCGAATCAGCGAACAGAGGGAGTGTTTGTGAGTGATGTTGGCTTTGTGTGATACATTTTACTTGTAGTGCATAGGTAGGGTAATTGCATATGTGACGACCAGACGTTAGCGATTGGGTAAAGGCAAGCCACTTGTTTTAAACTTCCACACCTCCAGGAAGAAATCTTTTGTCAATACAGCACTGCCAGACCCTCTGCACAAAATGAAATGAAGTACGAGGGGCTGGTTTTTCCAGGCTAGCTCAGGTGTAAAGGCAGTGTGTGAAATGAGTATGTGACCATGCAGACCCAGGTTTAAGTCTGACCTGTTTACCACGCCTTCCTGTCTCAATTTACTTCAATGAAGGCAAAAGGCCAAAAAATATCCAAAAATGGGTGATGTTGCTCAGGTGTAAAGGCAGTGTCACGTGTGTGACAGCATGACCTTTAAACTACTGTGGTGTTTCTCACTAGGTGGAGCCCTGTGCTAAGCTGTACCCAGCAGTGTTTGCCAAAGCCACCAGCTCTGACATGTTTCAGTTTGAGCTCGGCAGAATTAAGGTAGGACACACTAGATATCAAGTACATGTGTGTGTTTTATCTGCAGATGCAGATTAATATTGGGATTCTTATCTTTGTGTGTCGTGGCTTATTTCATTACTGCCAAATGTGTTAAATGTCATTCCTCTCTGTCATTCACAGTGATAATTAATCATTCTTTCTCTTTTTGATTTTGGTACAACTAAAACAATTTGTCTAAACATATATCTTGTTTCTTGTGAAATACTTTTGATTACTTTCTCTGTATAAAAAAAAGGTTTTATAAATAAAATGTATTATTAAACTGTAGAGAGGTATGTTTTCCTCACCACCCAGAATATGATGCCCCTGTCTGCGGGTATGTTTCGGGTTGAGAGGGGAAACCCTGTGGCCCAGTGTCCACCGAGGTTAAACGTGCAGCACCTCGTGCCCTTCCAATGGCTGCGCGTGCCTGAGCGCTTGCCCAGGGTGGAGGTGACCCGCATGGACGACAGGCACGGATGGAGGGTGCACTGCCCCGATCTGCTGCAGGTCATGACCCTTCACATCCCTGAGGAAAACAGGTCAGAGTTCAAAGGGTTGTGGCAGAATCCAGTATGAGCGATATGTGACAGCTACATGTGCGTTCAGTATGAATTTGGTTTGGGGCTAAGTGCATTGTTTTGATGGAGGTTGTAAAAGGTTAAACCAGGTAATCATTGTCTTTTAATATGAATTTTATTCATTTTTGTTAGTGCACCATCCTGTGTGTGATATGTCTCATGGCTCAGAAGGTAAAGGAGTTGGCCAACAATCTTCGCGGGTTTGATTGCCATTCCTCCTGACTAGGTCGAAGTATCCTTGAGCAAGACACTTAACCCCATACCGCTCCTGATGGGCTAGGCAGTGCCTTGAGTTGCAGTTTTCCACCATCTGTGGGTGAAATTAGTAGTCCTGTCGCAAACAGCAATAAATCAATTCATCGCGTGATGGCTTAAAATGAGCGCAGTAACTTTGCCGGCCTCTATAATTTCCATGTGCATGCTTTTTTGTTTTCCATGTGTCTCTCTCTCTACCAAAGAGACTGGAGCCTAATGGTTCATATTTTTTAAAGTGCAATTTTGTTAACAGAGACTTGATAATCCATTTTATTTATTGTTTTGCTTTATTTTTATTTCTGTTCTTTGCATATAAAAAGTGTATTTTTTGTTAACAAAGATGGAGAGTCCATTTTATTTACTGTTTTTGGTTGTTTTGTTTATTTATTTTAGATATTTAAAATGTCTTCCAATTCCAGTCTAAAATATTCTTCAGAAATGAAAGTTTATTGATCTTTGAAAGGGTGTACTTGCATTTTTATGCCATTATCATTATATTAGTTGAAATGGTCTGAAAACGACAATATTATTGTTTATCGCAATAATTTCTGGGAAATGTTTCGTTTCTTATCATGACAGGCCTACAGTCATGATAAGAGTACATGTAAGGCATTACACTCTGAAGTCCTTTGGGTGCACTGCTGAGTGGAAAAGCACTATATAAATGCAGTCCATTTACCATATGTGTATTTTGTATGTGTGTATCTTGTTGCTGACAGGTGTGTGGATATTCTTGAACTGTCGGAGCTTCACGACCTTCTGACCTTCCACCAGCACACCCTTCGTCTCTACTCTGCCCTTTGTAGTCATGGCAACACTCACATGGCACACGCCCTGTGCAGCCACGTGGACCAATCCCAGTTCCTGTACACACTCCGGTGCCGCCACATGCCCGGCCCACTACGCGAGGCCTACTACGCCCTGCTCAGCAAGGTCCACCTCAGCGCCCACGCAAGCGCCCGCCAGGCCATGACTCACGACTACATAGTGCCCATGACCCGCGACTCCAGGGCCGTCACGCTCTACAACAGCCACAGGAGGCGCCACTCGCTGCCGGGCAGTGTCCGCAGTGCCTCCCTTTGGCCCAGGCTGCACTTCTGCACTCCCTGCTTCATCAGGCACAATGATGGGGTCGTCAGTGGGGGATCCCTGGATGGGAGAGTGGCGGACGTCCAGCCGGACAGCCCCTGGTTCCCCATGGAGCAGCTCAAGGCCCTGCTGGTGGAGATGCTGCAGGAGGCTGTGTGCACAGTGGGTCAGTGTGTGAGGGATCCTGTAGGGGGCAGTGTGGAGCTGCTGCTGGTGCCTCTCCTGCAGCTGCTGCACACGCTGCTGCTAATGGGGGTGTACCAGGGCCCCGACCTAAGGGCCGCTCTCAAACTCATCCTGCCAGGCGTGTACATACAAAACTGGGCCATCGCCGAGGACGAAGACCGGGATGAAGAGTTTGACATGGAGCTTTATGGAGAGGGAGATGACAGTCTGGGAATCCTCCCGAAACACGATCTGCTGCAGATGAAACTGCCTGAGGCTGTGAAACGGCAAGTGAGTTGGAAAGTTGATAGAGTTAATAAAGAATTCTAGAAGACTTTGGGCTGAGATGAATTCAGACTCCCCTGCCATCTTTTTGCTCTCTTACCATTCTAAGGTGTGTAACTTGCTGGAGTACCTGTGCGACTGCCAGGTGCGTCACAGGGTTGAGGCGGTGATGGCGTTTGCAGATGGCTTTGTGGCTCGCCTCCAGGAGAACCAGCGCTTCCGCTACAATGAGGTCATGCAGGCTCTCAACATGTCTGCCGCCCTCACAGCGCGCAAGACCAAGGAGTTTCGCTCCCCTCCACAGGAGCAGGTAAGAAGCAGTGTTGCCCACAGGGACTTTGTTAAATTAGTGGTTGTCCAGGGAGCTGTGGGGCTACAGTTGAGGAAAGACATTACTACAAAATTATACACATTAGTCCTTTGCGTCATGTTTGTTTTAAACTTCACAACCAGTATGAATAGAAAGGCAAATGTTAAAGTATCTATTTTATATCTATAATTTCAACCCCTAATTGAGCCTAAGTCTAGTTTTAGTGTTTTGATGGTACAAATTATTTAAGGAGGGAGGGGATGTGTGTATGGGGTAAAACTTGGCAAAGAAAGAGGTGCAGGTGAGATTTATTTACTTAGCAGACTGGGAGCACATGGCTTTTACGGAAGGCCTTTACAGTGATTGATCCAGCTGCTAAGCTGCAGGAAGAATCATAAAAGAAGTCATAAGGAGACTAATGTACCATAAAATATGCATTAGCCCCTTTTATTCCAGATGAATGAAAGCAGATCTGGCTCTGCCGCACTCCCTCCAAAGTTGAAATTTCACACAAGCTTGGAAAACTAAACTTAGCTCTTTTGCAAGCTCCATTGCAGTGTTTGTCAGTAGACTTTGTCAGTAGAAAATAAGATGATTTTTACATTGTATTTTTCCAGTCAGACCACTTATTTATTTAGTAATGTGCGATAAGAAAAAAAAGTATCCTTTGATTCCTTCATTCCTGTGCCTAATTTAAAGTTTGTGTTTTTTTTTTTGGAGAGCAAGTTGTGACTGAACATATCCTCAATGATTATCAGTTTGGAGAAACTTTAATTTGGCCTTCATCGAGCACAGATTATTTGTTTTATTACATTTAAGGGGAAAAATGTGTATATTTTTTAAAAACAAAGAAGAGTTCAATTGACCTTAACTTAATGGCAAGCACTATGTAATTACCTCAGAATCTAATTAACAACATGTTTGATCTTTTGGATATCCAAAGTAGCTTAAATATTGATTGTAATCCATGAGCAGTAATGTATTTAAGAGTAATCAGCCTTTAGTGGTACATCTCAAAGTCTGGATATTAAGTCTGCTTGGAGGAAAAAGTGCTTATTTAAATCCTTTTTAGGCATCATTGAGTAGAAAATGTCTTCAAGATATCTGCTTTGATAGAAGCTAACAGATTCTCAAAGTCTCTGTGTATTTATTTTTTAAGTTATTTTATTTCTATAATATTACATGGACTTGTCAGCAAAGTTGTTTGGATAACATTTCACAGACAAAAGACAAAGTTATTTTTCCTTTAGTAGATACGATTTCTAATTAAATTTTGCAATGAATTCCTGATTACTTTTTACCAAGTACTTCATTTCAAGGGGCCTTAATTGAAATGCTGGGCAAAGTGCAAAAATTATGTGAAGTGAATTTAAAGGTGTCATTCCATGAGAAACGTTCTACTACCCCGATGGCTTTCATTAGTCAACGAAAGAAAAACAGGCGGATTTGTTTATTAATTAGACAAAGCAATGTCACAGTTGTGATTACCGGAGGAGTCTTGTTGTAGCACACATTCACTTAGTGAAATAAAGGGTTGGTATGTGTGTTTGTTTGTGTAGAACGCCTAAATCTTCTATTTGGTGTGCTATGACCGAATGGGCTTTAAATGATTGTAGCCTGTGACTAGCACAGCAGAGAACTGCTCTATCTTCACCAAACTAGCCTGTAACAGGAGCACTAAAGCATTTTTTCACTAAAACCAGCTCAGAGGGCTTTCATTAATAGTAGAGACCACTGCAAAACTAATGAAAAACAATGCAGTGAGACCTTTAATAACTTGGCAAAATCATTTCTCTAATTTAATACCATGAGCAAAAACCTAACCATAAAAATTACGCTATGCCAACACATATCACGCAGTAGCTTTAGTGCATGGGTGGTACATTTCTTGCCTAACTTTTTTCATAATTTAAATTAAGGCCTTGAGGTGTAAACTGTTTACAACTACTGATGAAAAACCAGCGGTCCAGATTTGCACATGGTTATGTAAAGGGCTTTTTCCTCCCACAGATTAACCTGCTGCTCAATTTCCGTGAGGATCTGTCTGAAAGCCCATGCCCGGTGGAGATTCAGGAGCTACTCCAGGAGTTCCACACTGATCTCATGACTCACTGCGGTGAGTCTGTGCTCCTACCTCCACCCCCTTCAGCATCAGCACACTGCAAATAAAACTGCACTGTGCAAAGATTAAACCAAACTAATGGGTTTCTTGCTAAATACAGGCATTGAAATCGATGAGGACTTAGAGTCTGGAGATGAAGGGGATCTGTCTGTCAGGGATCGGCTCTTCTCCCTGGTGGAGAAAGTGGCCAGACTCAAACGCAGGCTCTCCCTGTGTTCTGAGGAAGCCATCACTGAAAAGCCAGGTGGGTGCATTTTGGTGGGTTTTTCAGATAGACGGATAGATAGCTGTGACAAAGAACTTTGATTAAGGTTGCTCACCTGCCCACTTAATCTCTTTAATCCTCCTGACCTCCTGTCCCTGTTTTCCTCTAATACCCCCCTCAAAACACACACACAATCTCCCATACACACTCACACACAATCTCACACACACACACGGACCATGATGCTTACCCACCGCCACCCCCAGTGTCTTTGCGGCAGATGATATTGGACGCCACGCTGCGATGGGCCCAGGAGGGGGTGATGGAGGACCCGCAGTTGCTTCTGTCCGTCTTCAGGCTGCTGCGGAGGCAGTATGCAGGGCTGAGCGTGCAGATGGCTGCCCCCCTGCGGAGGGCCTACTGCATCAGCCCCGGCTCCGTGGAGGACACGCGCGCACTGCAGAGCGCCCTGGGCCGCATCCGCTCCCTGCTCCGCATACGCATGGGCCGCCAGGAGGAGGCGCTCATGATCCAGGGGCTCGGGTGAGAAGAGAGGCCCATGCCATCAACATGGAGCCTGGCAAACCAGCTCCATGTACTTCATTTAATTTCATACACAGGGTCTGGCAGTGCTGTATTAAGAAAAACGATTTCTTCCTGGACGTGTGGACTCTGCTGAAGTTTAAAAGACGTGACTCTGCCTTTACCCAATCGCTAACGTCTGGTTGTCACGTATGCAATTAGCTTGCCTAATTTAAATGTAGCACACAAAGTCAATGTCATCGCTCAGGAACACTTCCTCTGTTCACTAATTAGCAAGGGTAAAATTCTACCTACACTATACAGCAATGTCAGTGAAAGCACTGACAGACCCTCTGTACAAAATGAAATTAAGTATGAGGGGCTGGTTTACCAGGCTAATGAACATGTGTAAAAAAAATAAAATAAAAAATAAATAAAACTCAAAAACAAGGATAATAAAAATAAAAAGGTCCTGAGATCCTGGTGGGCCTGAGTGATCATGTGATAGAAGCTAAGCTAGACTCTTGGGAAATTATGGTGTCCTTGATCTTGCCTTCCTCTGTGTCGTGTTAAAGACCAACTCCTATTCTACAGTTTGCTGTTTTAACCTGTCTCTTTGTTTGTTTCGTCTGTGGGTTTTAGAGACATTATGAACAATAAAGTATTTTACCAGCACCCAAACCTGATGAGAGCTTTGGGCATGCACGAAACAGTTATGGAGGTGATGGTTAACGTCCTAGGAGAGGGAGAATCTAAGGTAAAAGCTCACCCTATTCACATACTTACAATCTTTGACATGAGAAGAAATGGAAAGTTAATATTTGGAAATAATCGTATGCTTTTCTTTATGGTATTTATGATAAATTAATTTAAAAATGTTACTTGTAAGATATTTTAAGCATTTACTCCACTTTAAGTTTCAGATATATATCATAAACGTCTCTCCATTCTCCATAGGAGATCATGTTTCCTAAGATGGTGGCCCACTGCTGCAGATTCCTGTGTTATTTCTGCCGGATCAGCCGACACAACCAGAAGGCCATGTTTGACCACCTCAGCTACCTGTTGGACAACAGCAATGTTGGACTTGGTATATGTGGTTTTTAAACTCAGCCTTGAAGAAATCCATCACAAACAGGCCATGGTGTTAGACACTTTAAAGGTGCTATGTATTGGATTGTGACCAAAGCTGGTACTGCAATGAAATTCAAAATACTATTAACTGTTATTTTCCCTTTAGAGGCAAGATGCAAAACACAGAATCAAACCTAAACACATTTTCAGGCTGTAAATTAACATTCAAATGTTGATATTCTGGCTGTACTATGACTGACTGTACAGTGAAGTCAGTGTTTCAGTTTAGAATGTTTCCCTAATTTCTGGTGACATCTTAGGACCCTTTTATGATTACTCGCCATATATTGCTAACATATAGCACCTGTGTAGAAGCTGAATCATTATTTTTCTAGTGGCATGGTTAACATGCAACATTGGTCCTCCAAGTTGCTCTGCGTGGACCTGTGAACATAGACTTGATTACAGTCCTGTGAGATGTTTGACGGTGTTCTTCACTGTAGTCCTGTGAGATGTTTGACGGTGTTCTTCACTGTAGTCCTGTGAGATGTTTGACGGTGTTTTTCCTTACTGTGTTCCCCAGCTTCCCCTTCGATGCGGGGCTCCACTCCTCTGGATGTGGCTGCTGCCTCCGTGATGGATAACAATGAGCTGGCACTGGGCCTCACTGAGTCAGCCCTGGAGAAAGTAGGAACACACACTCATCTGAATTCATCACCATAGATGCCATAAACATGTCAATGTGAAACAAATTAAAGAAAACAGGCTTCCCTAGATACCAATAAATCAAATACTACATTACACCGCTAGTAAACAGCTGGCCTGATTTATGGAGATCTGTGCTATTCAGTGTTAGAATACCAAAGATTGGCTAACAAGGTTTTATTTTCACAGCAAAGAAAGCTTATTGCCTCGGTGTTGGTTCTGTATTCTTCCTATTTTGTGTATGGTAGGTGGTGCAGTACCTGGCAGGATGCGGTTTTCGGAGCTGTCCCCTGCTCTTGTCTAAGGGCTATCCTGATATTGGGTGGAATCCAGTGGAGGGGGAACGCTATTTGGACTTTCTCCGGTTTGCCGTGTTCTGCAATGGTAATATTACTCTCGTTTATCAGTTTTACATTGAGATATTTTTACTAATATTAGCATATGGCATTTTCTGTTTGTTTTCTGATATACTATATATTATCTCTTAAAACATTTCAGTTGAAATCAGTGAGCTGTTATTGGATCAGGTACCATTTTGTCATTCATGTCTGCAGTTTGTGTCACAGGAACATGGCTGGTAATAAGTTTTCCTGTCCTGTCATGTTAAAGGCGAGAGTGTGGAGGAGAATGCTTACGTGGTGCTGCTCTTACTCATCCGGAGGCCGGAATGCTTTGGCCCCGCCCTACGCGGTGATGGAGGAGATGGTCTCCTAGCAACCATGCAGGAAGCCATCAGAATCTCAGCCAATCCAAAGACAGATGGACGAACAGCAGCTTATGAGTCCAGCAGAACTCTGTATGTCATTAAGACAAAGAAACACACCTCACACTCACACACAAACACACACATATGCATGCACACACACGCACACACACACACACACACACACACACACAATTTTTGTATCCTGTTTTGTGTCACCAATCACTGTTTTCCCTTTGCCCTGTGCCCCTTGGCTAAAATACTTCTTCTCTTTTAGTGACACACTTAATGATGAAGATGATGACCTCATCCACTTGGGGCATGCAATCATGACATTCTACTCAGCCCTCATTGACCTGCTGGGTCGCTGTGCCCCTGAGATGCACGTAAGAACCCCACAAATGTCCTCTACACAATATCATCATTACCCCACAACATACAGTGCCACTTTCGACATGATTAAAATTTCTTAGTGATAGAGTGATAGTCTGATCATCATGATGGCTTAAGGCCGCAACACGTTAGATGGTAATGGTCTAATAAATCCATGATAAAAAAGACGCAGAGACAGAGTTTTTTGAGTGTGACTCCAAGGAACGAATCTTAAAATAAACCATAAAGAAGCAATTTGTGTTTGGAGTAAAGTATATCTTTTCTTGGACTAAAGGGAGAATGTGCTGGTCATTTGTGAATTGTAATAACCACACTGATTCGCAGCTGATAGAGGCTGGGAAAGGTGAGGCTCTCCGGATCCGAGCCATCCTCAGGTCACTCATCCCACTGGAAGATCTGGTTGGAGTCATCAGCATCCCCCTGTACTTGCCTAGTTTGGACACAGGTCAGAGAGAGCTGACTGGGCAGTGATTTCAGAAGAATAAAGTGCTATGATGAAGTCATTTGAAAGGAGGGTTGTTTTGACATTTTTTTTTTTCCTCAGATGGCACTGTAATAGAGCCAGACATGTCCACTGTGTTTTGTCCTGACCACAAGGCTGCCATGGTCTTGTTTCTGGACCGCGTCTATGGGATTCAGGAGCAGAACTTTCTTTTAAGACTGCTGGAGGTGGGCTTCCTGCCAGACCTCCTTGCTGCTGCTGCCATGGACTCGGTGAGGCCATCCCATTAGTGTCTCTGGAGGGTGGTGGTGGTGGGGGGTGGTTCTTTTGACAAGTAGCCAGTGCGGGCATGCTTTATTGATATTTTTCATCAGAGTTGTTCTGTAAAATTGCTTTCTGTTTCTGTACCCCCCCCCCCCCCCCCCCCACACACACACACACACATACACAGTCTGATCTGGCAGGCACAGACATGGCGCTGGCTCTCAATCGCTATCTGTGCTCAGCGGTGCTGCCCCTCCTCACCAAGTGTGCGTCTCTGTTCGGTGGCGCCGAGGCTCACAGCCAGCTGGTGAACTCCCTGCTCCAGGCCGTCTACCGGCTCTCCAAGGGCAGCGTGCTCACCAAAGCCCAGAGAGACGCCACCGAGGAGTGCCTACTGTCCATCTGTGGGTAAGGAAATACCCTGCCTGGTTCTCTTATCATTGCTGTTGCTTACTTTATTATTTGATGCTGGCAGGCATTCGGCTATCATGTGGTTTTTTCATTCACACAGCTAACATGAACCAGTGACGAGTTGACGATAATGTTATCTTCGATGAATCTGACAACATGACGAAGCCAAACTAGTTAGTTAACATTTGTCGGTTTATTTAGTAATAAGTCATGTTAACCAAATCAGATTAATTACGCTCTGATCAATTAAATAAAACAATCAACCACACATAGACAAGCGATATGACTCTATGAAAACATGATGCCCCCAAATATTTAATGTAATATATACAGTATATATTATAGTATACATAGTTATAGTATCATTCTATTAATACTATTAAGTGCTTTTGGGAAGCACACATCCAAATAAAATCAGTTTGGTCATCTTGGCTTTGCAGAACTGCTGTAAGACTTTTTTCTGTGTGTCTATTGTGATGCAGCAACCTCAGGCCTTCAATGGTGCAGCCACTGTTACACTGTCTTGTGTTTGATGTTCCTCTTCTGACAGAGAACACAAAGATGCCCCTAAAGGTTAGTTTCCCTTCTGATAAGTGCCCTGTGACCTGGTGCTTATCAAAGTGATTTTCCGTGTACAGAGAGTTACATTATATTATTACTATCAACCAGAGGTGGACATCCCAGCTTCAGAAAGAAAAAGTTGTGCCACGTATTTGTTCAAACCACACACTGAACCAGCTGATCCTAACTGCCACAATTCATTAGCCAAGTAGATCAGCTAATAAGTGGAATCACCTACAGTGTTATGTGCACTGGCAAAAGTTTGGCAAGGTTTTAACTTTCCAAAGCTGGGATGCTCACCTCTGGCATCAATTTTATATTATGTATATGGTAAAAGCTACTGTCTGGGATCTGAACAGCTCATAATTTGTGTAACTGTTGTGTATTGGCAGCTGCTAGCTAATCACTATGAGCACAGCTGGAGGTACTACTGTGTGGTGGGGGGCTGTGGGGTCGTGGGATCGGCCTCTGCAGAAGAGCTTCACCTGTCCAGACAGCTGTTCTGGAGCACATTCAGCGCCCTGGCCAGGAAGGTGGGCACAAGCCAGGTGCAGAATTTTATAAGCAGTGATAGGCCACCTGGCCTCAGAAGCTAATAGCTATAATAATAGTAATATTAGCTTTATAGTCTAGAAAAATGGAAATTTGTCTTTGACTTCACAGGTGGTTTAAAAAAATCTGAGACAGACACAATAAACAAAAAAAAAAAAAAAAATATATATATATATATATATATATATATATATATATATATATACACATACATACATGCATAACAAACAAACATACATACACACACACACACAGAATGTTTGTGTGTCAGCAATAGAAACCCCTTTACTCGTCTCAGCAGCCATTGGTTTGCTAGACACTACATTCAGTTATGTTCAGTACCCACACTGCATGTTATTATTATATTATATTATATATTATATTCCAAAGTGCAGGTCAAGAGATGTGCATTGTTCTTCATTATATTTACTTTTATGTTTTTTTTTTCTTAATCTTTTGTGGATGAACTGTAAGGTTTAAGGACAGTTTATTTTTTAACAAGTACTGAGAATGGGATGACTGTGTCTTTTTTTAAAGTTTTGACAAGCACAGAACAACACACAATTTTGAAAGAATGACAGTACATTCTAGAATGCAGTCTTGATGCTTTGTACTGTACGTGATTGTTTTTTTGAATATCTCTGCAGTGTCCCCTCAAGTGTATTTTCCCCCTGGACTCCCTACAGCTTCCCAATGTGTTTTGTCTGATGTGGACAGTGGGTGTTCATACTGCCAAATAGCAGTTTTATTGGTCTTTTGTTTTTTTCTGTCAGAATGGACAACAAAGCAGACATAAAGTTAAAACCCAAAACAGGAAAAGATTAATGAGAAATGCTGGAAGCAGTGATTATTATTCACACCTTATATGCTAAAAGTTGAAGTAAGATGAAGCTTTATTGAAGCTCCACTGTGGATAATTACAAATGATTGAAGTCTGCTGTAATTGTGCACCCTGTGGATATAATTTTTGGTCTGAAAATCATACCAATAGATCCAGATAATTTCTTTCTGCCTTCTGATAGGATCCATGTCCTACTCAACCATGCCCCAGATGTCCTTGCTTACCTATTCTCTGCTTTTCCTGTGCAACGGTCCCCTGTCAGGGATCTGTGGGATTACCAGACATCATAGATTCTTACCAAGATAGGGCAATGTAATATGTTACTGTGGGAGCAAACATAAACAGTTCTGGGTTCTTCAACACTCTCTGGGATTACTGTTTGTCTCCTCTCCTCTCCTCTCCTCTCCACTCCTCTCCTCTCCTCTCCTCTCCTCTCCTCTCCTCTCCTCTCCTCTCCTCTCCTCTCCTCTCCTCTCCTCTCCTCTCCTCTCCTCTCCTCTCCTCTCCTCTCCACTCCTCTCCTCTCCTCTCCTCTCCCATGTTCCAGTCCTACGATGCTGACCTGTACCAGCTGTGTCTGGCCTGCCTCAGTGCTGTCGCCCGGGCCATCCCCCCAGATCACCTGGACCCCAGTTGCAGGGGCGGCCTGGAGTCCCACCAGTCGCTAGACACAGAGGGACGCTTCTGTCCCCAGCCTCTGGATACCTCCAAGTGGGAGCAAAATCTGTTACCATTTATTTTCTTTACTGAAGTGCAGTTTCATTTGCCCCTTCTGTAAATGCTACAGGTTCTACATAGCATGTTTGCCACTCTGTGACATCAAGTGACATTTTTATCATGAATTTGTAAACGAAAGAGGGCTCTCATTACATGTCTAAAAGTAAAGCTCTATTTTCTCCATGTAGACATACCAGGATACAAGTGCAGACCTCTTTTGTATTTTACATACTTTATTTAAGTCGCATCTGCCCTTTGTGTGAAAGGGAATCAGAATCCGACTGACAGTAGATTTTCACTCAGCACACTCCCACAGTAGACTTTGTTATAAATGGATACACGTAGCAACTCGTGCGGAATAGCCTGCATATTTTGCATTGATTCTTTCAGCCAGCAGGATACATTTGGGGGCTGCCGAAAGCACTTATTTATTTATTTATTTATTTATTTATTTATTTATTTATTTTCCACAGTGTTTCCATCCCCGAGGGACTGGAGTACGTGGTGAATAAATATGCTGAACACACACATGAGAAATGGTCTCTTGACAAGGTGACGGTCATATCTGAGCAAATTCTGAAATAGCTATGTGACTCTGTGCCGACTCCCCTTTTTGCATTTGACTCTCTGCGCATGTATAATTCATTCAATCAGTTTATAGTGGCAATTATGTTTTGCTTGTACTGATGAGTGCTGTGTAGAATCGTATTCAAATTGAGGCTTTCTGCTTGTTGCAGTTTGCCAGTGGCTGGGTCCATGGAGATCAGTTGTGCGAGAGTTCCAAAGTTCATCCTCTCCTAAAGCCATATCGTGCCTTGTCAGAAAAGGTATCCAAACATGCACACGCGTGCACGCACACACACACACACACAAACACACAAACCAGATGATTTACTACTTGTATGTACCTTAGGACAAAGAGAGCTACCGCTGGGCCATAAAGGAAAAGGTGAAGATTATGCTGGTGTTTGGATGGACCATTGAGAGAACCAAGGATGGAGAGGCATTGGGATTACACAACCCAGCACAGCGAATCTCCCAGGCTGGCCAGGTACAGCAGCTTCTACTTTAAATACTTTTTGCAACCACCTTGTTTTTATAAGCTCATCACTACAGATGTTCCTTTGCATGTTGGTTTTGCAGCTGTCCTTTGAAGGTACCTCCACTTTCAGTCCCAAAGCCATCGACATGAGCAACGTGACGTTATCATGGGACCAGTATGTAAGTCATTCCACATCTTCTGGTTTCCACTGTTAATCGTCGGTGCCTTCTTCCTCTTCTCCTTGGGCCTTTTTACAATGGAACCAAACTGAACTCCCTCTTGTCTTAATTAGTCCATGGCAGAACAGCTGGCTGAGAGTTCTCATAACGTGTGGGCCAAGAAGAAACAGCTGGAGCTGGAATCCAAAGGTAACGCAAAGCAGAGCGGCATTAGCTATGTGACAGCCTCACACTTGTGCCTCATTTCCACCACCACAGTCCCAGTGCCGGTGCCCAATCTGGATCTGGTTCTGCTTGTTTCAGTTGAAAAGTGACAGGTGATGCAGCACGGCACTCTCAAGTTGCTGGTCCTAAAGTCGGAACCACAGTTACCTCTTTTCTACCAAAACCATTTTGGTGCTGGTGCCAGCACTGGCATGCATTTCCACAGGTTTCAGAACTGAGCACTGTGACATTGTGGTTCCGATTTTGCGACCAGCAACTTCAGAGAGGCGTGTCAGTGCCAGCTTTTTGGCACCAGCACCTGTCTCTTTCTAGTCGAAACAAGAAGTTGGATGTACTCAGTATACTAATGGGGTGTAGTGTACTCAATGGGATTGTAGATGATACAGAATGTGTAATAAGATAGAGCAGTGTCTGAAAATATATACATACATAAATATATACATAAATATATATATATATACAGCATTCATACATATATTCAGTTTATTACACATAACTTTCTTTATTGCCTTTAAAATTCTCATGTCTTTACATTTCTTGGGTTAATGCCAAGGTGTAATAGTGTACTGTTCAACACGTATTCTTACTGCCGTATTTACATTTTTGGTATAGTGATTAAGTAAATGTCCATTAAAATAGCATGATTCCCACAAGTATCATGTGATAACTGCCATTTTTGTGTATCACCTGAGTGATACCCTTGGCTCTATTTTTATTACATACAGATTGTTTTTATTGTGTCATAGCACCATACCAGAATAGGACATTGTGTTTGTTTTTGTTGTTTTAGGAGGGGGCAGTCATCCACTGCTGGTGCCCTATGACTCTTTGCCTGCCTGCGATAAGACCAGGGCCCGGGAAAGAGCACAGGACATCCTCAAGTTCTTTCACATGAACGGATACAACGTGTGGAGGTAAGCCACATCACATGGCCAGATCCTGTCTGTGTGCACGTCTCACAGAGCTTCACAAGGCATTCAGGACTAGTTTTCAGTTGCTTTTTGGCTGTCTGGGCAAAAAAAAACCTTTTTGGCTGTCTTTGCATCATTATGATCAGTCATGTTGAATCATGCCATCAGATTTTCTGAATGTTAATGTAGTGTCACTTTAATGAAAAGGGTAATTGTTTGTGACAGGTTATGACAACAGGTAATGTTTTCTGATGCCTTAAAAAGTTGTGATCCAAAACGGGTATCTGGAGAAAAATGTGGTAAAAGTCATCCACCCATACTTGCTCCCTCATTGGTATTCGCAATGAGATAACCCTCAAGGCATTCACCGTTCCTTGTGTGTTTTTCTGTATTTCTAATGGCAGAGTTTTGCTTCCTGTGTTGGCAGGAATAAAGATGAGTGGTGGCATCCATGCGCTAAGGGGAGCTAAAGCATGAATGAATACATGATTAGCCACTTTAGTCGTGCCAAATGCACTCTTTATATTGACACAGTCAGAGCCTGGCTCAGACCCAGATCAACCTCTAACAGTGGGAACTGCTGTCCTCCAGCATTTAAATGTGTTTCGTGATCAAAACAGCTTCCACAAAACCTCCTCAGGGTATGCTGGTTCTGCACCACCAGCAGCTAGTGAGTATTTATTGACAGAGGCAGCTGTGTAAGACAGATTTAGCTTTTTTTTTGTTTTTGCTTCTACAGTTAATGTTTCATGAGGTGAGAAGATAAATTCTTACACTAACCAGGGCTGCTAGTCACTCTGCTGGTTTCACCTGCACCAAAGAAAATGACAACAGTCGAGAAGGCAGCTATAAATATCTTAATTAAAATATCAAAATCACTCTCTAAACTGCAGCCATCAGCCAACTCACCCTTCTAGATTTATTATGAAAGGCATTTGAAGGATTTGCATTGGTGAGGTTTCTGTTCTTATAAATTTATTTCAGTATTGGTCCAGAATATGTTTACTTTGAGGACAGTTTTTTAAATTATGTTATATTTAAGGATGTTGCAGTATACACTGGTATGTATGGCATAACTGATTTGTGCTGTACCTGTTGTGAATACTTAATGTTCTCAGTTTGGTAACCTGCAGTATTCTTTCCTTATGGTATCCAGCCTATCAAGCTTCAACTCTGAGTTAAGTTAGTACAGTTTAGGCCTTATGAAAGGCCAGCTCCTCTTTTAATAGTGTTCTCCAAGGGACTTCTGTCTATGGTAGGACCTAGAATTGTCCTACATGCCTCTTGAAAGCAAGCAATGAAATTCTCCACAATATTGTTGTTAAGTTAT
Source organism: Coilia nasus (assembly GCA_027475355.1). Taxonomy (NCBI): domain Eukaryota; kingdom Metazoa; phylum Chordata; class Actinopteri; order Clupeiformes; family Engraulidae; genus Coilia; species Coilia nasus. Next base: position 6,421,885 of record CM050204.1, on the reverse strand, counting down.
GCTGTATTTGAACGCCTGAGTTAAAATTACACTAAAGATGCGAATGAACTCTACATTCTATTAAATCATTATGTCTGGGTCTCCACAGGGAGAGGAGACCCATGGACTGTGACTCTCCGGCCATCGCCAGTCGCTTTGCCTATGGCATTCTCCAGCAGGCTCTGACCTACACTGACCTTGCTCAGGAACAACTGCTAGGTGAGAGAGATTGCTCTCATTCATTTAATCTATCTACCATTAAAGTGTAGGGTAATGCCTCTGTATTCTAAAGACAATTTGTAGGGACAGGTATGTTAAGGGAAACCAGTGATTGGCAACCTGCATTCAGAAGCTACAATCTAGAACCACATACTGGTATTCCAAATCACCTAGTTCAACTGTGCCGTTAACACAGGTGATGATTTCATTGATTAACCTTTCTACCTGACTGGAGAGTTGTGCTAATTAGAATCAGCTAATTTAGTACTGGTAAGTGGATGGACCAAATATGTGGTACTGCATTGTAGCTCCTGATGCCAGGCTGTCCATTACAGGATAAAACACATTTCAAAGGTTATGAAAGGTAGGAGAGAAGCTGTTGGGATGAATTAGTGTGGGATGGCGCATCTCATTACTGAAGCAGACAACCACTCTGGTCCTTCTCTGGCATCCTCACCTCAAGTTGGAGAGGTACACAAAAGAAGATAAATTGCCTTATGTTGTATTTGGGACAAGGATTTAAGGAACAGCTTGCTAAAATGTGGCATAACACCTTTACTAATGTTTGTGGCTTAAACATAGATTTTTTGACTGATTCACAGCTTTGTCAGTCTCCACAAAGTGGAGGTGAACATTCCAAGCCTGTTATTACAATCCTGCTACAAGTGTAATAAGTAGCATGAGAATTGCTTTTGGGTTATGTTCAGACTTCATGCACCGTAAAGCTCATTAAGGACATTTTCAGTTTGTATTTGTGAAATAAAAAAATAAATCGATTCGAATTAAACACTGAATTTATTTACAGGGTTTATGTGTCATTTACAGCTTGTCATTTGTCAGCTTGTCATTTACAGCAGCTCATCCTATCTATGTGTTGTTGTTTGCAGAGGTAGCCCAGGCCACTGGATTGAAATCAGACCAGGCTCTTCATGAAAAGCAAATCAATTTCTTTGTCAAGGTCAGTCCTTTTGAATTTCCATTAAACTTAACAGGTGCATAGTACACTCCTTCCATTAATCAAACTGTCATTGACATATTAAAGCAAGAGGATTTTGGATTCTTGTCTTGCATCAGTTAAAAAATACAATGAACTTGAAAAAAAGTAAAATAACTCACATGGCACAATGGGTGAATGTAAGCGATGTCTAGTGTACCATCCTCATGAGCAGTAGGTTGATACTCCCTAATGTGGTTTACCAATCGCTGCTGCTTCTAAAATTAGCAGTGCATGAAATGGCCTGGCCTCATGACAGCCTATTTGGCGTATTTGATATCGCGTAGAGATACCTTTTGTTAATAGGATCTCCCGGTTAATTGCATTGTAAAGTAATTCAATTGGGCCAATGTTGTCATGAGTTTCCAGACGGGCAGTGGGGGGGGCAGCAATCTGTGTGGGAGGCGCGGTGCTGATTGGGTTATTGATTAGGCCGCCCACACACCTCTAACGAGGCGGAGAGCAATATCCCCACAGGACGAGCCTCGCATGGCAGTTCTGAGTCACTGACCCACTAGGTCAGAAAAAAGACGTGTGTGTATAAATACACCAATTCCTCTGGTGGGTATTTATTACAAACAGACGAGTCAATATTTATGTCCAGCAAGTCAGTCCACCCTGTCTAGCTGGCTTTTTTCCACCCTGTTTGGCGTCACACATTTGCGATTTGGAACATCTGTAATTTAGCTTTTGAAGCTAATTTTGTCCCTCTCTCTTCTCTTTTTTCCCCTAAACTTTGATACAGGTTGTTTTGCCCCTGGTTTATCAGTATTTGAAGTGCCATTGCTGTTACTTCCTGTCCACCTCTACACATCTCCTTGGTAACAGAGGCCACGCATCCAACAAGGAGAAAGAGATGGTTACCAGGTAACCAGGGGAATGTGCCCAGTGGCCTGTGACTTCAGCCTTGCCCCTTTTTTCCCCATTAAACTCCTGTTAATGTTTCTTAATTTCAGTGTATTGACAAGCATGCTTTAACAGTCTACCCTTCCTCACTCAATCTTCTCTTGCTATTTTCATTTCTTTTATTTCATTTTTTCCATTGTTCTGTTAGCTTCTCTGTCTCATGTGGTCTTCTTTTGCCCTATGACTTCATCCTCAGCCTTTTCTGCAAGCTTGGAGCTCTTGTAAGGCATACAATATCTCCCTTTGGTAAGATTTGTGTCATACTATTCCCGTCACCATTTATCCTCTGTGCTATCCCCAGGAGTTAGTTACACTTGGTCTTTCCAGCTGCAAATTCCTCCACCCTTCACACATATTTATCACCATTATTTAGTGCATTCCTCTGTCTGACACAGGCAGTAGGTCTGGTCCCAGAGCAGATCAGTGTTCAAAACAGTCTGCAGAAGCCCTAATTGACCTAATTTGGTTAGAAAAAAGGTGCTGTTTATAAATACGGTCACTGGCACTCCAAGAGAGATTAAGGATACTGTCTGGAGGTGTTTTATTATATATTCCAAAGGTGTCACCAAGTGGTGTTTGTGTGTTAGGCATTCTAATTAAGCTACAGTGTTTGGTATGGATGATCTTTCTTTATCATTTTTTATATTCAGGGAATGACTCCACCTCAGTGACAAGCTGTCTGACTATTTTGGCATCATCTCTGGATGCAAGGTTGGTTGTATGTTTGCAACGAAAATAATTCCCCACGAATTTCATCTTGGTGCGCTCATATTAATGTCCACAATCTGACACCCCCACCCTTTGCCTCGCCACTTTGTTTCTAGAACGGTAGTTACGAGTGCCACGGAGTCGGTGCGCCTGTCCCTGTGCTCCTTCTTTGAAGAGGCCGCCGCCGACCTGGAGCTCACTGTGGAGACTCTGGCTCTGGGCCCTTCTCCTCCTCCCTCCTCCCCCACCACCAGGACCCAATTTGGGGGAGGATGGGACAGCGTGGCCTACACCTCGGAGATCCTCATCCCCGTCCTCACTGCACTCTTCCAGCACGCTGCCCAGTGTCAGTATGGCCAGGAGCTCATACGTGAGTTGGGGATCTGCTCTTTAACCCCTTCTGTTCCACCATCTGTCCAACCAAACTTAATAATAGTAGAATATCTTAATTTATTAGTGTGGTGAAATGTATTAGATATCCATTCATCCATCCATTCATCCATCTACCCAGGGCACTACCATCAACCATAATGCTTTTAAACAGTAAGTGGTGTGTTCCATAAAAAGAGCACCTATATGAAATTGAAGATGAGAGCATGCTCATTCATCATCTCAGGCAGTTGATGCTTCTGTCTTGTGTCATTCTCTCTCGCTCGATGAGAAATTATATTTCTCTCATGCATCACAGTTTGTCTTGGCAGCTGTTCTTCTGTTTTGTTTAATCATTCATTGTTCATGCCTTCTGTTCCTGTTGGCTTTCATATGGCCCCTGTTCAGTGATGTGTTGTACATTAATATGCGGCTGCTCCGGGAGGATTTTTCCCCACAGATCCGGCCCCGTTGACAAATGCCACGGGTTAACTAGGGATCATCCGTCTGTCACTCACTCACTCAGCTGCTTCAGAGACTTTGGTATTTAAATCCTTTCAAATATAAAAACCGGCCGGCCCTCCTGGGTAAAAACTCAGTTACCATGATCTGGTTTGTGATGGCTGCTACAGGAATATTTGTAAAAGCTTCAGGTTAGCCGTCTCACGGGTTCTTTCATTTTTCTCCAGTCTCAGAGCAAGTCTTCAAGTCTTATCTACTGTAGCCTGACATTGTTTCACGTTCACATCAAACCAAATGGAAGTATTTGAACAGATAACATTTCAAACATCGTTTTAACAATCCCAACAATCCTCTTCATATGTTGCAAGTCCCTGTAGGCCAAAACCTTGTTTGAGTCTCTGTCTCTATCTCAGGCTTTATTTCTGTCTCAATCTTTATCTCAGTCTCTGTGTCTGTCTCTGTTTCTCTCTCTCTCTCTCTCTCTCACACACACACACCTCTTTTATCCCCATTAAACTCCTTTTGCCATTTCCTAATTTCAGTGCATTCACAACGTGCTTTAACTGTCTACCCATACTCATCCAATCTTCTCTTGCTATTTTCATTTCTTTTATTTCGTTTTTAATTGTTCTGTTAGCTCCTCTGTCTCATGTGGTCTCTGCCTCTCTTTCTCTCTCTCTCTCTTTCTCTCTTGCTCTCTCTCTTTTTTCTATCCTTCTCTCTCTATCTCTCTCTTTCTCTGGCTGTCTGTCTCTGCCTTTCACTCTATCTATCTTTCTCTGTAACAAAATAATTAGTTCTAGTATGGGTCAGAGCCTGTGTCACTGATGACACACAGGACCTTACATAAACATAAAAATCGGTGAGTATTACTTTGAATCATCCGCTAGTATCAGTTTAAGATATACTTGTTCTGTTCTGTGTTGCAGTGGGTAAAGTTCAAGCCTTCTGCTACAGAATCCTCATCAGCCTTTATTCACTTGGCACTTCTAAAAATGCTGATGCCGAGAGGTGGGTACCCAGGGGCATGACTAAAGGACAAACCAGACAGAAAAAAGTTTGTGTGTATTAACGTGTGTATGGTAATGGTGTTTTTAGGTATATGTATTTATACATTTTATTTTGTTTAGTAACTCCAGTCCTTACATTATTTTTTAGTGATGCAGAAAAGGACAAAAACATTGGATGTGTCAAAGTTGTATTGGGTCTACCTTTAAAGGAGAACTTCGGTGTAAAATGAAAATTGGCATGTGTAAAACATTATACCGAGTTGGTATGTTTGCTGAGGAGCAAAATTGAGTTAGCCTGTTGCATTCAGAACGTAACTATTTTTTACCATTTGTCTCAGAAGGCTAGCAATGGAAGTGGTAGATGCCCTTAGATGAAGCATGAAGATTACGCTATTATTAAACCATTAAAACAGCTTGAATAAACTCCACACTCCATCAGTACCACAACAAAGGCCACAACATTCAAAACGAGGCACTGAGAACTTTGTAAGTGTACACAACATTAATTATTAATAATTAAGTATTAATAAAACACTGTTGACAGGCAGTACCTTGCTGTAGTTTCTCGTCACCGCCATGATAAAAGTCCGCACGAGTCGATTGACGAACACAAACCAGCAGGAAGAATAGGAGGAGAGGTAGTACAATCGTCTTGTTTGGACTTTCATCATGGCGGCGACGAGAAACAACTGCAAACTACTGCATGTAAGAACAGTTTTTTAAATAAACATTGTGTACATTTACAATATTCTCATTGCTTTGTTTTGAATGCCAGAGCCTTTGTTGTACTACCGATGGAGTGTGGAGTTTCTTCTAGCTGTTTTAATGGTTTAAAAATAGCGTAGTCGTCATGCTTTGTCTAAGGGCACCTACCACTTCCATTGTTAGCCTTCTGGGTCAAACTATAAAAAAATAGTTGAACTCTCCTCAGTACACATACCAACTTGGTATGATGTTTTAACATGGCAATTTTCATTTTACACCGAAGTTCTCCTTTAAGATACCTTTTTTACAAATGGCATTATGATGCGGAAGACTAATGCAAAACTAGTGGCACATCAGCAGACTCAAGCCTGTCAAGTGGCACCAGGGTGATTGCAGTAAGACATTGAGTAGCTGTTTCTCCGAGAGAGATATCTTCTTTTAGGAGCAGGGAAGGCTGTACGTTTCTAAAGCTGTCACTCTGTACAGAGTTGATCAAGTGGAGGAGACATTTTTCCATCACCCCTCTCTCCCTCCGGCTGGTGACAGGTACAGGCCAGAGGTGGGGACGTGTCTGTCTGCACTGGCAGCTGCTTTTCCTGTGGCCTTCCTGGAGCCATCTTTGGACGGGCACAGCCCTGATGCCGTCTACAACGGCATGAGTAATGCAGAAGAAGGGGGTACCTCAGTGCATCATCTTTTTTTTTCTCTCAGTGGCAACCAAGTCACCATGGCATGAGATGCACACCTCAACCACAATCCAGTGAATGTCACCATGATTATTACCATCCGTCACAATATCACTTTCACTCTTCCTCTGTCAACTTTTTTAATGTCTTCCCTCGCTCTCTATCTCTATCTCGCTCTCTCTGTCTCACTCACTCACTCCAATTTTCTCTTTCTCTCCATACACCACCCTGTTTTGTTCTCTCTCATTTTTATCTTACAATATGTCCTGTCTCTTTCCCTCTCTGTTCCTCTCTTCCTGTTTGGGGTACTTCAGTGCATGATCTTTTATTCTCTCTTTTCACTCTATCAATCTCACTCTACTTTTCCCTTTTTTCTCCCTCCATCTATCATCGTCTTCTTGTCCCTCTCTCTCATTCCCTCTACCCCATCTCACAATGTCTTTGCGATCTCTTTTCCTATCCCTCTCTGTCTGTTTGGCTGGCAATCAGATGTGGAAGAGATATTGTGTCGCGCTGAAGAGGCGAGGCGTCTCCTGCCATCTCTGCAGCAGGCCCTGGGGGAGGTGGAGGAGCTGGCCCTGGCTGGCTCTGCGGCAAGACATGCTCTCCTGTCCCAGGTGACGGAGGTCACGCTGCCTTTGCTCTGCAGCTACTTCTCCCGCTGGGGCCGGGCGGCGCAGGAGGGGGTCAGGGGCAGCATCTCCCCTCTGAGGGCCCAGGACACTAACACTCTGCTGCTGGGACACATTCTCTCCATCATTCACACTCACCTGGGGGTGGCGGAGGGGACCTGGATGAAGCGCCTGGCAGGTGAGCAGAGAGAGGTAGAGAGGTAAAATGATGGGGATCAGCTTTGACCTACGTTGTCATTTGACCATATTTAGGCATTTGCTTAAGAAGGAAGATTTTAGATACAGTACTTAACATTTACCAACACTGTCATTTGAGCATAATCCTGAACTTGCTTACAAGGAGGATTTTTGAAAGATTCTTCACTTTTTAACATGTTATTTGTGTTACGTGGTGGCCGTTTAGAGTGTGGCCCTTTCTGACTGCTGCTGACACTCAATCGTTTCCCTGTGGAATGGTGTGGCTTGACCGTTGCAATGTTGAGCTAGGTACAAGCAGAAGAAAACAGTTTTCTAAAAACGTAATGCACTCAAAATTAAAATCAGTTTAACTTTTGAGATCACATTTTTCAAAATGGGTCATTGCATAGGTTACCTACAGTGCCTTGTTCACAGCTGAGTTCCAAATGACAACTGAAAAAGATGGGGGAACTTGGTGTAACGGATGCCAGCTAGCACAACTCAGCGTAGAACGTTAGTAAACCTCCCTCCCGATGCCTCAAAAAGATACGCTGCTGACTGGTAGCGCATCTGTCTCCCATACCGGAGTTGCTGTGAGGTCGCGGGTTCGAGAACTGGGTCTGGACTGCGCCGGAAGACCTCAGTTACATTGGCAAAAACAAACAAGCAGACAAACAAACAAACTCTAGCAGCTTCTTGTTAAACTTAAAAGTTTTATAACACCAGTGATGAATGTCTGTAAAAAAGTGTGAATGCCTGTGTGATGGAGTGACCATCACTAGGGTTGTGGGTGTGCTCTGACTGCCATACCAGTCAGCTTGGCTCTTTAGCATTGCGGTCAGAGCCCCTGTTTGGTACCCCAGAGACCTGGGTTCGAAGCCGGGTGGGGTGACTTCTCCTCCTCTTCGCAACAAATGGTGTCAGAAGTGGGATGGCTTGCCGTGAGGTCATCAGAGGTGCAGCTACTGTGTGAGCCATATGAGGGACCCCCAGGTTAGGTTGACCCTGTGTTGAGGGTCTGTCTCTGTTCCCTGAGGATTTTTAACTTCTAATTTATGCTGCTATGGTCTATTAAGGACCATCATCTAACAAGTGAACAGTCCTTATTAAAGTTTTATTCCTTTTAGTTGTTTCTCAGCCAATTATTGGCCAGGCAGAGCCACAGCTGCTGAAGTCCCACCTCCTGCCTCTGATGGAGAAGCTAAAGAAAAGGGCGGAGTCTGTTCTACTGGAGGAGGAGCATTTGAAGACTGAGGGGAAGGGGGATACATCAGAGGCGGAATTACTCATTCAAGAAAAGTTTGCTGTGTTGGTCCGTGACCTATATGCCTTTTACCCATTACTCATTCCCTACGTTGACTTACACAGGTGAATACACACACACACACACACACACACACATACACACACACATTAAAACACACAGAGGCACTCAAACAAATACTCCTGATATACATATGTATTGGTTGTATCCATACAGTATATCCATATAATGGTTAATATAATGGTTGTACTCCATATATTCATATATAATGGAAATATGATTTGTCTTCTTGATGCTGTAGAGTGAGTTGGCTGACAGAGCAAAACACAGAGGCTGAGAAGCTTTTCAGTATGGTGGCGGATGTCTTCATATTCTGGGCCAAGTCTCACGTAAGCATCCGACAAAGTCTGACTTACTCTGCTTAGACACACACATATTATGGCATGCAAAAGTTTGGGCACGACCTGATCAAAATATCTATTACTGTAAAAAGTAAGGTAAGTAAGGTAATCCTCCAAAAAGATTAAAGTTAAAGGGGCCATATTATACTCTTTTTTCAACACGTTAGTATACTGTACAGCTCTGGAAAAAAAGAGACCCCTGCAAACTTTCCTAAAATCAGCATCTCTACATGTATGACAGCCATTCCTTTCCACTGTCAGTTGAATTTGGAGTTTGGGAGAAATGTTGTCAGTAGTTTACAGAATAAAACAAAAATGTTCACTTTACTCTCACATATACCTATAAATAGGTAAATCAGAGAAACTGATAATTTTACAGTAGTCTCTTAATTTTTTCCAGAGCTGTAGGCATGTCCTATAAAAACATGGTCATCAAGTTCTTCGCACAAAATCACTGTCACGTAAAATGAGATTTGACCAGTTCCATTCTGGCTGTTTTTTTTTTACCTTTCAGAATGAGTCGTTGGGGTCTGCTTCTTCTATAGTGTAGATCATGGATGTCATACCACGCTCTGCTATGTTTCACACCACTGTAGACAAACTTTGGCCAACCATTCCTCCTAGGTGAAACCAAGGTCTGGCCGCTAGGCCTCCAGAGAATGGCTAATAGGCTACAAGTTGCTCCAGTACAGCTCAATCTGGTATTGTTTTTGATGATGTTTTCCAATATTGTACAGTTGTTAGCAGCTGTACACATGTTTCACAGAGCTTCCCTCACGCATAGTAGAAAATATAAAAAGTTTGACATTCCGTTCATACGTTAGAAGCCAAACAAGAAATGGCTTATAGAAGCACAGTATTGCTGACACCAAAATCTTTCAAGTGACTCGCAGCAAACGAATGAATGTTTTTTTTGGCACTTGGAGTGTTTGTTGGAGCAGTACAGACCCAAATGACAATACAAAAACACACAAAAACTTTTGAATAATATGGCCCCTTTAAAGATGAAACATACACTATTTTAAGTGAGGTTGTTGGATTATTTTTTTCTTTAAAAAAAATTGTACAAGAACACCATACAGAAGGTTGGTGAACCAAGAGATCTGGGCTTGCAAAAAATCTTCAACCAGAGTGTCAGACCTTCACTAGCTTGTTAGGACTGTACTGTGTTTACATTCATTGTCAAAGCTTTATTAATGCTTTGGTTTCTTAAATCTTGTTCAGTCAGCAGCCACAGGCTCTGCTGTCCCATAGTATGCAAAAATAACTGATGCCTTTAAAACAAGATAAGGCTACAAGATGGCAGCAAGAAGTTAACAGGGATGGATTTATTATGCTTTAATATGCTTTTTGCTTGTGTTACAGCTAATATCTCACGTAAATTGTACAGATAAAGGGAAGAAGGAATTCATTACCTGTATGTAATACTAGTAAACTCTTGCAAAGCAAACCTCATTCATATAACAACTACAGATAAGAACAGGATAGTTTTCTTTAGTAACAGGATAAAGATCATGAACACCCCTTAAAATCCACAAGGGCTATCCAAAAATACAAGCTTGAGATTTCACCATGGCCCCACACTGTTCCCTTCTTTACACATCATAAAACATTTGTGGCGAGGCCTCAAAAGAGCAGTGAGGCCAAGAATCCACACTACCCAGATTAAATCATATGTACTGCACATATCAGATGATGGAGTTTCTTTCCTCAAGCCATTGTCACAACCTGCTAGCTCACGCAAGAGAACATAAGGGAGACCACACCCAGAAATCAAAGTTGTAAATAAGTTTTATTAAATAATAAGGAAACAGTGTAGTGCAAATCAGTAATGTAAAACCAACCAATGCAATGCAAAACCAAGAAGCTGGGAGGAAGGGAGCACACCAGCAAAGGAGGAAGGACTCCCTTTATCCCAATCACACGCACCTGCAGCAGATAGCACCCTGCACAGGAATGCACCTTCAGGAGACAGGCAAAAAGACAGGAACACAGACACGCAGCAGACAGGAACACACAGACAAGCAGACAAGGGCAGACAATGAGCCGGTCTGGACACTGGGCAAGGTCTTACCATCAAAAAAATTTGCACTTCAAACTGACTAATATTGTACATTTTACAGGGCAAAATACATACATTGCTCTTTCTGTCTTTGTCTTTCTCATCTGTTGTTTTATATTTATATACATATACCAAGATTTTCGTTTTGTTTGTGCAATCCAGTGTTTCTTACAGGAAATGTGTTAGTTAAGGTAGTGGTGGTCCAGAGAGGTAAAGGGTAGGGTTTAGAAATACTTCCCTCTAAAGTTATTCATATTGGTCCATTGTGTGTGGTTTAAGGTTTTCAGCTGGTATGAATGGGAGGCAATAGAAAAAAATCTATTTTCATACCAATTTCTATAAATTCCTCACCTAATTGTAATTGTAAAGCGTAATGTTAGTGTGCTTTTGGGACAACATAATTAAGGTGGGAGGGACTGTGTTATTAATGTGGCCTTTATCTATAAAGTGCTTGAAAGCACTGGAGGCAGAGATTTTGGCACCTTTAACAAGAGACAAAAGCAAAAAATTCAAAGAATAAAGTGATTCTTAGGTGGCTACAAAAAGCATTTGCAAGGCGTGACACTGTTTTTATTTAGGGAGTAACATCAACTTTGACCAGGGGTGCACATACTTTTGCATGTTATAGTAAGGCTGCTCACAAATACACAGAAAACAAACATGCACGTACCAGCACAAAGTTGTTACATATGCAGTAGACATATGTGACCGGCCACAGCAAAACCGGCCACAAGTCGGCCGAGACACATTTTGAGTTATTCACAGATTCTGAAAGTGTAGGTTCTAAACTTTCCAATGATGCCTTACACATGGAAATCGGATAATATATGAAGAAGTTGTGGCCATTTGAAAGCATGCACATCTTAAAACACAAAGCTGAGAAAACTCCTGACCGATTTTCATTGTGCTGTGTCGTGCTTCTCCAGAATTTCAAATGGGAAGAGCAAAATTTTGTGGTCCAGAATGAAATCAACAACATGGAGTTCCTGGTCAACATAAGCAAAAACACTAGACCGACATCAAAGGTGGGCATTGTATGGTGTCCATGTTAGGTTGTAAGAAAATACAACGTGTTTTGCCCCTTGTGATAAGCACCATACAACAAGTTGGAATTTTGTAATCATCCTCAGCCAGTGATGTAGTGGAGGGCAAGCACCCATAAAAGCTATTTACATACTGTACCTCTTTCAGTGACAAAACTGTTTACTTTTTATGATTGCTAATGTTAAACAGATGGATAGTTTATCTTCCTTTTTTACTTGCTGCGTGTATCATTTACCAACCTTTCTCGTTAACCTTTCTGTCTTTTTACCACTACAACACTGGACTCATAATGTTATACACTTCACTTTGGTGTTAAAGTGCTATAGTTCCATTCATACAGATATGTACAGGGACAGGGACAATGTTGTGAAAAAGACATGATGTGAGCAAATTGCAATGCATTGTGACTTTGGATGAAAGATAGGGGGATTGGTGGAGAAAGAGAGATGGAGGAAGGTGAAGAGGAGGGGGGATCGGTACTCCACACACACCTCTCTTATCGTGGCTGCGCTGAAGAAGCTGCTCCCAGTTGGCCTGAGCGCCTGCTTGGCCGGTGACCAGGAAGTCATAGCCAAAGCCAAGGCTCAACTATCGCAGGTTAGCAGAATCTACAAAATCTGAAACAGGTAAAGGGGGGATTTTCAAATGCCATCTTTGGGGGGTCACGTGTTCCCCCCCCTTTGATATGTCTTTCTGACATGTCTTTATGTAGAGGGACACAGAGGAGGAGGTCAGAGAGGTCATTCGCAAAGGCCTTCAGAGGCACAGAAAGGTAAAAGTTCACAGAACAAAATGTCCTCATTCACCCACCCACAACACTTTTATCTCAGGCTTATACATTTGTTGTGTGTGTGTTTACCGCTAAATGTGCTTTATAAACAAATGTTACTTACTTGTCGGTCAGGATATTCTCAAAGGGCCATGCAATGTTAAGGACTCCAATGTTGAGAGGGTTTTTGTAATTGCTCGTGTCTCATTTCACCTGGACCAGGTAAATTCATTTGCATAATACATATTTCTTAATGTCATAATTAAAATCATTTGCTGTTATGTAATACAGCATAAATGTGAATTTTGAATGTTTCAGTGTGATTCTTGAATGCTCACAGGTTGAGAAGCCACAGAGGACAAAGAGGGCTGTATGGAACAAACTGCTTTCCAAGCAGCGCAAGAGGGCTGTGGTGGCCTGCTTCAGAATGGCACCCCTATACAACATACCCAGGTGCATGACAAACAGACACATACAGTAGACACATTCATACATACAGTGCAGATACATACAAACATACTGTACTGTACAAAATGTGGTAAAGTAGCAAGACACCAACTGTGCTCCTACTGTTTGCAGTTTCAAATCTAGGCTTAAGACCAAACTGTTCTCAGATGCTTTCTGCTAACGTGCTAATGATTAACCTTTAATTACTGTGCTTTTTCTTTTCTTTTTTCTTAATATGTCTTTTAATTCTTACTTATATCCTTTTAAGCCTTTACGTTTATCATTATACTTGTTTTGACTTTTATGTTTTTACATACTGGTCTTTTATTTTTGTAAAGCACATTGAACTGCCTCTGTGCCAAAATGCTCTACACAAGTAAACTTGCCTTGCCTTCCCTTGCCTTGCCATTCTGTCTTGCTGTCTATTTTCCATTTTACATTCTCCCCCTGTATTTTTGATGTCTTTCTGTCTCACACATGTTCTCACTTTACCTTTTTCACTGCAGGCATAAAGCAGTCAATCTCTTCCTCCTGGGTTACGGCACAGCATGGATTGAAGAAGAGGGCAACTCTTTTGAAGATAAGCTAATAGAGGATTTGACTGTAAGCATGCGTATTGTGTACTTATTGCATAATCCAATATAAACATAGTAAAAACTTCATTTTAGTGCGAAGGTACTAAGTCTGATTCAAAAAGCGTTTACATTAAAACACTTCAGGATGTGCAGTCCACAGTGTAAACCTAGCCCCAAATCTGTGTGGTCAGACATGCCAATAACTGCTTCTTGACTTTGTTTGCACAATTAGGGCATTTTATTGATGTTTCTTTGATGGGAATCTATAGTAAGATGAGCATTACATTATTTTCAGATGTTTCAGGAAAGTGTTTCCTCATGTTTTCTTGGCTGCAAGTGGCGCAGGATTTTTCCAGATGTTTACCCAGATGTCTAGGTTAACAAACTCTGAATTGTATATCTAAAAGTGTGGTCTGTGTTGCTTCTTAACCAAGACACCTTTTACTACCTCAATGGTGACATACATTACAGTTTCGAGATATTTAAAACACATTTAAAGAAATTTTTTTTTAGTTCATACTTAATTAATTCCTTGTCATTTATTTTTGCGGTGAAGTAGATTAATTGTTTTTTATTGTTGCTGACCCATGCTTTGAAGGAAAAAACATCTGTTTTTGGTTCAGGCACAGGGCTTGGGCTTCCCAGTTGTGTTGAGCTCATTTGTGTAATGTGCACTCACACATTGTGTGACAGAAAGTTGGTGATGGAGAACTGGACGGTGTCGAGGTAGTCGAAGGTGAAGGAACCGTTCACTCCGATCCTCTCCATCAACTGATTGCACTCCTCAGCCAGAGTGCTTTGACAGAGAAGAGGTATGTCAGATCGGTGTATGGGGTTGTTATGCCTGTATCTGTTCAGTATCTTTATAACCAAGAATTGTACTTGTATAAACTTGAATTGGTCAGGAATATTATCACATAAATGAAATGTTTAAAACATGAGCTGTTTCAGGGCATATTTGCCATTTGCTGGTTACAGTTATCTTCTCTTTAAATCCATAGCAGACTACAGGAAGATAGATTGTACATGTCCTTTGCAGAGATAATGTCTAAGGTAAGACCAGTCAACAATGTTTTCTGTAAAACAGTTCTGTGAAAGCTTGACCTTCTCAATCACCAAAATCATTTGGTCCTCTTTGGAAGACATAGGTGAATTATACAAAGAGGTCATCACTCTTGATGTCTGTGTTGCTTTATTCCTTAGAGTTGCCATGGTGAAGAGGAGGATGAAGATGAGGTCAAATCTTTTGAGGTTTGTAACTTGAATACATTTCTACCTTTCTACCTCTCCTGGTCTGCCCTGTTTGCTTGTCGGTATCTCACTGTAGGTCATTTGGGCACCAATATGTCAAAAGCTGAGTTAAAGTGACTGACCGATTGACCCGCATTCTCCCATTGCTTGTCAAGGAGAAGGAGACGGAGAAGCAGAAGCTGCTGTACGAGCAGGCCAGACTACACGAGCGCGGAGCTGCTGAGATGGTGCTTCAGACCATCAGTGTGAGCAGAGGTAACTATGGCAACAAAGTAGGTCTTTTTTTGTAACAAAGTCTAGAAGTCATCGGCCTTTATTTCTCAAGAGGTTGAGTCATGGAATGGAACATGTCTTCCAAATTTATATTTCAGTTTTACCAGTTAATAATTTACCAACACTTTCAAGAGCATTTCTTTAAAACTACATCCTGTAGTTAATTTATCACTCTGGTCCAAAGGTGAAAAGGGAGCCATGGTGGAGGCCACACTAAAGCTTGGAATAGCGATCCTTAATGGAGGAAATATGAGTGTTCAACAGGTATGGTCATATATAATTCCAGATGTCTTCAGTGGCCTTTAAAAGGCCATTGTGCTAAAATAAGTGAGCTTCCATGTCTAGACTATACATAAGCCTAAACTTTGGCAGCATTAGTTTGATGAAGTGTCCTTAGTATCATTTTTCTCATCCGTTAGTCAGCATGTTACAAAGAAGACTACAGTGCACACTGCACTTTTATGTGTCTAGCAGGGTTTACTTTAACACACTGTATAAACGTTGTACACACTGTACATGTTGGACAAAAAAAAATCATCTGCTGACATATCATTTTCAACAGAAAATGTTGGATTATTTGCGACAGAAGCGAGATGTTGGATTCTTTCAGAGCCTGGCAGGTCTTATGCAGTCATGCAGGTCTGTGTGTGTGTGTGTGTCTCTCTCTCTGTCACTCTTTCTGTCTCTCTCTCTCTCGCCATGTGAAAGCACTCCCAGCTTGTTTGTTTTCTTAATTAGTTTTGTGTCACTGTGTGCCATCTCATGGTGTCTGATTGCTTCTCTGCTAGCGTACTGGATCTCAATGCCTTTGAGCGGCAGAACAAAGCGGAGGGACTGGGCCTGGCCATGGAAGCGAGCTCAGGTGTTCAATCCTATCAGTAATGAACAAATCTTTGCAGTAAAGAAAAAAAGGGTCTGGAAGTTGACTGAGAATGGACTGGGGCCTTGGCTCCCAAAATTGGCATTTCAGTTGGTATCTTCCTGCCTTTCTCTCTGTCAGTGTTCATTTATTTTATTCTGTCTTTTCTGTCCTGCTCCCTGTCCATCAACCTCCAAGGCGACAAGGTAATGGCAGACCAAAGACTGACCTGTGACCTTTTCCGCTTCCTGCAGCTCTTGTGCGAGGGACACAATTCAGGTGCGCACATAATACTGCTTTGTTATTCTCACTTGAAGGACTGACAAAATTGATGTGTTTAATGCAGTTTTATTAACTATTTAAGAGACAGTTATTGAACAAAGAATTGTTTTTCTCTGCTCAGAGTGATTTAATTGCACAGTGTTTCGACTTTGAAAATTTACACACTTGATGAAGACCTGCTAAGACCTTCAAGGCTGAAACATTGTGCAAGTAAATTACTTTGGAAAGAAAAGAAGTGTGCCGTTTCTTTTTATCCTTTACTTGGTTTCTGTTAAACATCTTTTTGTAGATGTAGGTGCACTTTCAATGTGTCAGGTCTTAAACTTACCCCTACCCCAGGTTTGCATAACGGCACACAAACTCAGAGTGTATTGTTATGATATTCAATCATCACAGAATTTCAGAATTATTTGAGGACTCAGGCAGGCAACAACACAACAGTGAACATCATAATATCTACAGTCGACTACCTCCTTAGGGTACAGGTAAGATTACATTCATTAAAAGTAATGCCTCTAAAAGGAACAGTTAAAGGACAGTGTATTAGTGCCAGCACATTAGCTTTACACCAACTAGGGTTGATGATGCTGTATTACATCTGTTCAGGAGTCCATTAGTGATTTCTACTGGTATTACTCTGGGAGAGAGAAGATGGATGAACATGGAAAACGACATTTCTCAAGGGCTGTTAGTGTCGCTAAGCAAGTTTTCAACACGCTCACTGAATATATTCAGGTGGGTTGGTTTGGGTGTTGGCAGATGTAAGGGTAGAATTGGAAACCCATTTTTTTACAAAAACACAGACATGAATGTTTCAAACTATAGACCTAAATTTAAAAAATATGAGTACTGTGTCTGTTCTACTGGAGAAACTGAGCTTGTTTGTCCCTCAGGGTCCTTGTACGGGGAACCAGCAGAGTTTGGCTCACAGCCGACTATGGGATGCAGTTGTGGGTTTCCTGCATGTGTTTGCTCATATGCAAATGAAACTCTCTCAGGTGTGTACAGCTATGTCCGTAACACTCTGTTTTTAACATGCCCTGAAATGAAGAATATTTCCATGCACTGGAGTTGTATCATTAATGAAGGAGTTATGTTAACACTCGACAATCTCTTTTTTGATTGTTCTACAAGAGGGGGTCGTTTACAGTAATTCTGATTTCTGTAGTGATTGCATTGGTTGACAGGATTCAAGTCAGATTGATTTGTTGAAGGAGCTGATGGACCTGCATAAAGACATGGTTGTCATGCTTCTCTCCATGCTGGAAGGTAATCACTTTTAATGGTATATTCAGTGAGCTTTGCGAAGAGAGCAAAATGTACCTCTGAATACTGACTGACTTTTATCTCTCATCAGGAAATGTGGTGAATGGCACTATAGGCAAACAGATGGTGGACATGCTGGTGGAATCGTCCAGCAATGTGGAGCTTATTTTAAAGTTCTTTGACATGTTCCTCAAACTGAAGGACTTGACCTCATCAGACGCCTTTAAAGAGTATGACCCCTACCAAAGGGGGCTTATCTCCAAGAAGGACATTCAGAGGGCCATGGAAGGCTGCCAGCACTACTCGCTCACGGACACTGAGTTCCTGCTCTCCTGCATGGAGACAGACAATGGCGAGCTGGACTATCGTGCATTCGTGAAACGCTTCCACGAGCCAGCCAAAGACATCGGCTTCAACATTGCTGTGCTTCTCACCAACCTGTCTGAGCACATGCCTGGAGATGCTCGCCTGCACACATTTTTGAAACTGGCAGATAGCGTTTTAAGGTATCTCAAGCCCTTTTCTATTTTATCTTATTTTACTGGAGCTACTTGGACAATCATGAAAAAATGACCATTAAGTAAGGGATAACAGCCGTCGAGGTGTGCATTCGACGGAATTAACCAACGCTGGCAGAGACGAAACTTCCCAGTGCGAAGCGGATTAATTGCGCTGAATGCACACCTCGAAGGCTGTTATCCCGCTTGTGGCCCGGTTACCACACTCAGAAATTTAGGTAACATTTAAAACTTTATGTCGAAACATTTAAATTATTCTATAATTTCTTTACAATTAGGAATCATTGTCTGTTGTAACGCAATGCAACCTGTCCTTAAAAAGTAGAGCAGAAAAGCAACCGTTGAATTGAATTGTTATAGTTGCCATTTTATGGAGCATTGATATGGAACGATGCTTAAACTTAATGCCAGAATTTAAGAACTGCTGTACTTTCCATAGTTAAACGGTTCAACGAAATTGATGCATACCCCGCCAGCCAATCAGAAAAGTAGCATTCTGTTTGACCGGGCCATAAAGACTTATAATTTTTACACAAGCTCATGCTTTAGAGAATAACTGTAATAATATGAATTCCTTTACAGATACTTCCAGCCCCACCTTGGTCGCATAGAGATTCTGGGGAGTGCTAAGCGTATTGAGCGTGTTTACTTCGAGATCAGTGAGGCAAGTCGGACGCAGTGGGACAAACCTCAGGTGAAAGAGTCCAAGCGTCAGTTCATCTTTGACGTTGTCAACGAGGGGGGAGAGAAAGAGAAGATGGAGCTTTTTGTGAACTTCTGTGAGGACACCATCTTTGAGATGCAGCTGGCTGCACAGATCTCTGGTTCGGATGCCAGGGTGGGAATGTCTAAAAAGGATGAAGATGAAGATGATGACGCAAAGCAAAGCAGACCCAGGGACTCGAGCACCTTTTCCCTCGCTTCAGTCATGTATGTTTTCTTGGCTCCTCTGTACTTTCTGATAGTGCTGATGTCACTGCTCTCTGTGAGAAACCTCCACAAGCATCTGAGGAACGTCAGCTTGAAGGGTCTCATAAGCACCATTTTCTCATTTGTCTGGAACATTCTCTTGGGTGTAACTCGACTGGTCTTCTGCATGATCTCCTTCATACTCTATGTACTCTACCTGACCTTTATCAATGGAGGCATTATTGAGATTGCGAGGAACTTGACCCTTGCTGACCTGTTAATCGATGCCCCTGACCTCAGTGAAGACCAGGTCGCAGAGATGTGTGTGGGATTGAGGGATGGAGTTGGGCAGCTCTCAGATGCTGACTTCTCTCAGGAGAGCCTGAGTATAGTGGAGCTGGATCTGGACCTCTCAGCAGTGTCCAAGGATCCACTGGTCCTCACCGACATCTTTGGGCTGCGCCTCAGCAAGGAGGGCAACAAGTTCAGACTTGTGTCTCGTGACTCCAGCGCCACCCTGGATCATCTTCTCACTGCCTCTGTTGAGGGTGCTGATGTTGCTGAACTCAGTGGGAAACAAAAGGTATTGGGCATATTGTCAAGAGCTGCTTTGCTAAACTTGAGAACTCCAGCTTATGATGATGATGATGATGATGATGATAATAATAATAATAATAATAATAATATCAAAACATTTATGCCACCAGGGTCAGAGTCATAGACTGTCGAGTGCCATATATTTGGTTCATCTACTCAATAAATCAGCTTATTCCAATAAGCACAACTCTTCAATGCAATATACGGTGATGAATAGCTACTAAGTTGAAGACAGGTTGGCCAACACTGTTAGGTTTTTGGCATTGCTAGGTTTCCCCTGCAAATTACCAGTCTGACCCAGATGGGCAAGAAATAGCATAGCCTACTGTTCTGTGTACACTAAATATGACATGAAACACATTCATCATATAAATTTAACATGAATGGTACAATAGTATTTAACATGGTCAATGGTGTAAGTGCCCAAAGGCTTGTGATGGCTGTGTGTGTGTGTGGTTTGTTGTGGGCCTGCTGTATTCAGGGCACAGTTTTGTAAAGCATGTGTGCAATTAGCCATGATTGCTTCTCCAAAGCTTCACTCAAGATGCTGTCAGCCTCACACCTCACCTGCGCAGTGGTCTGTGCTGTGATTCCGGGGCAGGTCCACACTGGATGTTGGAGGCTCAGATGTGGCCTGAGGTGCTCAGCTCCACAGTTAGTCAAGATTGCCTCTGCATGAGTAAACATTTGGTGGCAAAAATCAGGCTGCTTTTCTCTACTTCAGCAAGAACGCATTGTGTTTTGAAGCTTAGCACATCAAAGCGGTGCATTGTCAGTGGTGCTGTCAAATATTACAATGAAGAAAAGTGAAAACAGGGTTTTTAACTAAAATGTCTGTGTGCATATTTTAGGAGATAAAAAAGACAGTGAATCCTATAGGACACTGAACGTTCTAATGCCATATCTCAAGGAATTGTAGGGATAATTAATATGTATTCTCAAATCCATTAATATGTATTCTCACAAGTATCTGCATTCAAGTCTGTCTAAGTCATATCATGGCGTTTTTATACGTGTTTGCATTCACAAGTGTTTAACTCACACCATTTGGTCTTTTTAGGTGTTTGCATTCAAGACACAAGACTGTGAAGAAAAGGAAGAGAAAATAACTGAAAAAGCAGAGTGAGTTGGTCACTTTTTTCTGAAGATGCTGACCGATAGATTTGCAGTATACATATTTAAAACACCTAATCTTACATTAAAATTTGTACGCAATTGCAAGGCAAGTCTATTTACAAAACAATAGCAAAGACAATAATAATAATAATAATAATAATAACAAAATTAATAATAATAATAATAATAATAATCTTTATTTATATAGCACTTTTCAAAACGTATTAAAAGTTACAAAGTAAATAAAATGCATACAATTTAAGATGTAAGGTAATAAAGCAATAGACCTACAGGTTATACAACGTAATTAGGGAGAAATAATAATATAATAATCGAAATTATATATATTTATTCAGTTAGAATTTAACATTAATATGAAAATGAAAAACTAAACAACTCTTGCGCATTGGTAATTTAGAGTGCTTCACAAATGTGCAGCTAATAGTCTTCATTTGTATTTAATATAAAAACCTTTACAGAAGAGTGGATGAGAAGAAGGACAGGAGGATTGGGAGCAAGCACAGATGGAGAGCCAGGCAACAGCACTGCTCAAAGCAGGAAGAGTCAGCTTTCTGGAAAACACTGAGTTCCTATCAAAGACGAATGCTTGTATGATTAACAGCTCCACACAAATCCTTTTTATCTATATGTGAGCATACATAATTAGTATTTATTACTTCATCACATACCCTTCCACTTACAATGCCATCATATTCCTCTTTTTCAACAGAACTGCTTTGCCCGGAATTTCTACAACATGCGGTTGCTTGCCCTCTTTGTTGCATTTGCTATCAATTTCATCCTACTGTTTTACAAGGTAACAGTGTTTTCTTGAAATGTTATACCAAGTATTAGGCACTGTGTAACAGCCAATGTGTTTTACAGCCATTCTATTTTAGAAACACATCAATAAAAACTAGTTAAATTCTTTCATGGCAGTTTAATTTCTGTTGTTCCCGATGGCGGGTTATTCATCTATGTTTAACCCATGACTATATGCTGTCACTGGTGGATGTGGGCTTAGGTCTCTTCCTCATCTGGAGCTGGAGGTGAAAAGGAGCCAGAGGGCTCTCCTGCATCATCTGACTTCCCAGACGAGGGGGACAGGGAGGGGCTGCTGTCACCCTTAGACACCCAGGACACAGACACGGCCTCGTTCGTCCTGGAGGAGGACAGTGGCTACATGGAGCCCTCTCTGCATTGCCTGGCCATTATTCATACTCTCATATCCTTCTGCTGTATCATCGGCTACTACTGTTTGAAGGTATAAATTCACTCATGTAGGTGATGCAGTTTAACCAAGCCCATTCAAACCCTACTTTTGGGGGGTTGCTGGATTGGAACCAAAAGTGTATATTCTGAAGAAAGCTAGATATGATTTGTACACCAGAAAACTCCCATATAAAAGTTTATTTAAGTAACATTTCGATTTCAATGGCACATTGGCTTATCACATAATATGCTTACAAGTGTTACCCCATCATGTCTCATTTCTGGCACAATTTATAAGGACTGTTTTTGTTCTGAATATTTTTATGGATTGTCAGGTTCCCTTGGTGATTTTTAAGCGAGAGAAAGAGGTGGCACGCAAGCTTGAGTTTGATGGCCTTTATGTGACAAAGCAGCCGTCTGAGGATGACATCAGAGGACAGTGGGACAGACTAGTCATCAATACTCCGTAAGCAAACAGCTTTTATTGATATCCAATGCGTTTGTTTGTGTGAGTATCCCTCTAAATGAGTAATTCTTTACAAAGTACTGGAAACATTTTTATTGTATTTATTATATTATTATATTTATTCACTTAGCAGAGAGTGTTATCGAAAAGGACATTCTGACAAATTTTGGATGACAATATTTATGATGATCATGATTATATACACATTTTGTGACTTAAGTTGTTTGTGTGTGTGTGTCTGTATGTGTGTTTTGTTTTCCATTCAGGTCGTTTCCAAGTAACTACTGGGATAAGTTTGTGAAGAGGAAGGTAAAACATTTTGAAGAATTTTGACTTAAACCTGAAGTCCAGTGGTCTATTAATAGTAGGGTGCAATGAAATGAGTCTAAAAGCCATTTGGTGTGTGTGTGTGTGTGTGTGTGTGTGTGTGTGTGTGTCTGCATGCGTCTTTGCCAGGTGATGGATAAATATGGGGATTTTTACGGCTTGGCGCGGATCAGCGACCTGCTGGGTCTGGATCAAGCGGCGCTGGACTTTAGTTCCCAGGGCATGGAGAGGA
This sequence comes from Coilia nasus, assembly GCA_027475355.1. Classification (NCBI taxonomy): domain Eukaryota; kingdom Metazoa; phylum Chordata; class Actinopteri; order Clupeiformes; family Engraulidae; genus Coilia; species Coilia nasus. The sequence continues at coordinate 6,399,168 of CM050204.1, read as the reverse complement.
GGAGACCCAGGAGAGAGCGAGAGCTCACAGCCCTGTAAGTTAGTCAAGCTGTGAAGGCTACCTCACCTCAGCCGCTTACACACTCTAGAAGTTTGACTGTGAAAACAAGGTAGGGAGCCCACAGCCAGAAGATGGCAGTGAGGGTCAACCTGAAAACCCTGGGACTTGTTATTGCTGTTAAAAAAAAGAAAATGATAACAGTGAGACTGACAAGGTTGTTTTATCCTCTTAGGTTGAGCTCCATTGACGTGAAGTACCAGATATGGAAACTTGGGGTGGTGTTCACTGATAACGTGAGTGGAAAGCTTAAAAGACCTTTAAGGCTGCAGTATGATGTAGAGTCCAAATTTATCTTTAGTAAAGGTGCATACAAAAATGTATTTTTCAGTGAGTATTACAAAAATTGAAATGACATAAAGGCCAAGGGTATGTCAGAAATGAACACACTGTTGTGGTAGAAATGAAATAAACATGATTTCTAATGCATCTAATATGTTATGCATTATTTCTTTCTGTCTAATCTAGTCTTTCCTTTACCTGGCCTGGTATATGGCCGTGTCTGTCCTCGGCCACTATAACAACTTCTTCTTTGCTGTACATCTGCTGGACATTGCTATGGGATTCAAAACACTGAGAACCATCCTCTCCTCTGTCACTCACAATGGCAAACAGGTTCTGTCTGATTTTTGTTAGAGTATGTTACATACACAGCATGTCTGCACAGTTAAATAAGAACAGTGCTGTTAATGACACGTTATATTAATGTTTGTACCACAGTTGGTGTTGACTGTGGGGTTGCTGGCTGTTGTAGTCTATCTCTACACTGTGGTTGCCTTCAACTTCTTTCGGAAGTTCTACAAGAAGAGTGAAGATGGTGAGGGTGTGGATATGAAATGCGATGATATGATGACAGTGAGTATTGAGTTAGTTCTACCTGTGTCAGTTACTGAACACTGTGTGTACGTGTGTGTGTGCGTGCGTACAGTATGTGTGTGTGTTTAAATCTTCCCCTGTTAGAGGGTTAGTGTGTGTGTGTATGTGTGCGTGAGTGCAGTTTAACCTGTTATTTAGGGTGTATGGCTGTTGGATAGATAATGATCTGCCGTCTTAGTGGCTCCCAGGCCATGCTGTATTGATCGAAGTTTGCTGGCACAGTGTTTACCAGTCTGTCAGTCACTCCGCTCTATCCCAGACAGAAAGCTAATCAGTTCATCTCCTCTCTGAATGAGCCACAGAGAATCACTGCAGTCATGTTTGTAGAGCTGTAAATGGTGTAAAATATATCTCATATACAGTGTTTCTCAGAGGTGATGTATTAGTTAAGGTGATGGTTGTCCTGGGGGTTATGGTTGAGAATGTATCATTCCAAAATTATTCATAATAGTCCTTTGCATCGTGTTTGTTTTAAGCTTTCCAGCTGGTACGAATGTCATTTATATTCCTAAAATTTCATTTCATTTTAAGGCCAAGTCTAATTCTAGTGTTCTATTGAGACAACTTTGTTAAGGTGGGATGGATGTGTTTCTAAAGTGGCTGCCTTAACTACAGAGCACTGGGGAAACACTGCGTATTGTATATAGCCTGTGCATGTTTCCTCAATCATCATTATGCATTTGGGGAAAAAAGGTGGTTTTCTCTCCTGGCAGTGTTACATGTTCCACATGTACGTGGGCGTAAGGGCAGGAGGTGGCATTGGGGACGAGATCGAGGATCCGGCCGGAGATGAGTTTGAGTTCTACCGCATCGTTTTCGACATCACTTTCTTCTTCTTCGTGATTGTCATCCTGCTGGCAATCATACAAGGTCCATTAAATTCCACATATTAATGAACCCTCAAAAAAGCTCAACTTTACTGCATGGAGTGAGCTGAAGTATGTTGTGTTATGTTCATATAAATAAAGTTATATTTCACTGTCATCTTTTACATTCCTCAATATGTCTTTGGCAAAGGAACTTGGCTTGCATGCAGTGTGGTATGATTTTTGAGCTCATTTTTTGATTCTCAAAAGTCACGTAATGTTAGTCAACATTTTATAATGTTGTCAATATAATTATAATATGTGAAATTATAATTTTAATAATGCTGTGATTTTTGCCAAATATAGTGGTGCATTAGTATAATGGTATAATAGTACTATAATAGTGTGGATTTGTGTGTGTGTATTGCCATACCCAGTGTGCTCTGTCTTCTCACCTTAAATGCTTATTTAGATATCTGTGTTGATTGACCGTAATTGCAGCAAATGTACTGTCTTCTTTATGACAGCAGGTGCTCTGGAAGGTTTCTGTCCCTTAATAACATCAAAGCTGTTCCCAGAGTTCTTCTGTTTTAACATTTTTAACCATAGATACAGTACTGTAGATATCTATGTTTCCAATGATGTGAAATGTACCTAGTGGCCCCAGAACGGTAGGCAGTGATGTGCAGCCTGGCTCCAGAAGCTACTGTACAGTCCGGTGCCACGTATTAGTTCCAGCCCTTTTTAACAAATATTTTAACATTTTTTAAAGATTTTAACAAACACAGCTCTTTGGCCAGGTAGACTGCAAAGGTAGAATCAGTTTTTTTGGAAAACATGGTTCAATACTGTAGCTTCTGAAGCCAGATTGCCCATCACTGAGTGTAGCACTTTAGGGTATTAACTATTTCATGAAACAACAATAGCTTCACAAATCATGGCAAGCTGGTCTCCAGACACAGCTCTAAAAACACACAGCCCTACCTAATCATGACTTGTTTGTTTAGTAGTGCAATATGTTTACATTATTTAATGCAAAAATCGAACATTTGCAGCAACTGACACATTTCCGAATCTGAAAAACAGGTGTTGTGCTTTTAGTGTGCTTTTACTTAGTGTAGACAAATTTAAATGAAATTTGGCATGCATTGAAGGAATGTCACCATCTTTGCAAGTGACACATTTTTATATCCCCTGCTTAAGCGTGTTTAGACAGTTGGCATGGTCATACTTGGCTACATTTGCGAAGTGGTCAATGACAGTGAATGACTCAATGACTCGGTCTCAATTAAAATCTAAAGATTTAGTCTTAATAGTATATATGGTTTTTTAAAAACATAGCTCGAGTCTAGCACAAATCTCTAATATTCATCCGACGGCGACATTCTAGTCGTGATTTAAACGTCTAATAGGACACAACGTCCTGTGAATTCTTATGAATTCTGATTGGCTGACAGTGCTTTTATAGTTCATAAAATCGCTCTGAAAGTGATCCCAACGTTATTGTTCAGCCTTTCATTGTCGCTATACTTGATATGTGAACAAAGTTACAGTTATAATTATCTTTATAGCTACTGTTCTGAACTGGCAGAGAGTTGGCAGCTATACACTTTATGTGGTGGTCACATTTTGCTAGTACAAACACCATGCCGTATGAGTGAAGCATAACTTTTTATGTCATCTCCACATCACATGTCTGTATGTCTCATTCTTTCCTTCTGGTTGCCCCTGAATATGCTCCCGCGACTGCAGGTCTCATCATTGATGCCTTTGGGGAGTTGAGAGACCAGCAGGAGCAGGTCAAAGAAGACATGGAGGTGTGACCACCATACAGCTCATACACAACTCAACACTAACCCATAACACAACTCAACCCTGTAGTGCGGGCTTGAAGCAGAAGCAGTTGCGGAGCAGAATGTTTGTTTAGTAGAGTAGTTTACGTTTGTTTAATGTACACATTGCTTCCACATCCGGTGTAGCAAATTACAGTTGATTATAGTGAGATCTATTGTTACAGTGTAGACTCTGCAACCACTTCCGCTTTGGTTCCAACCCCAGTGTAGCCACGGGATAAGAGGGGTTTCTAAATACACCCAGACACTTAAGATGATCTCATGTCCAATACTACCTCCACTGTCAGGTCAAAAAAGGATATGTGCGTACTGAGGACTGGCTGGTGATGTATTACGATCGATGTGATTTAAAACCTTTTAAAATGTATTCTCTTTTTGTTGTTTCTTTTGGTGTAGACAAAATGCTTTATATGTGGCATCGGTAATGAGTACTTTGACACCGTTCCCCATGGATTTGAAATACACACACTGCAGGAACACAACCTGGCCAACTACCTGTGAGTACTGCAGCTTTGCTGACTTCTACCACTATGCTCTATGTACAGGGGTGACTCAGACAGAGCGCCGGGACATCCTTCTACTCGTGTTCTTCAGTGATTGGGCTGCACTCTGCTCTTTGTTCTCTGAGTGTGTGAATGCACCATCTGTTTTACAGTACAGTGTGTGTGTGTGTGTCTGTCTGAATGCACCATCTCCTTGACGTTTCAGATTCTTTGTGATGTATCTTATTAACAAGGATGAGACAGAGCACACGGGTCAGGTAGGCTACCACAACTTTTTTTCACAGCACTGTGACAACAGCTTGTGTTTTTTTTAATCTGCGTAAATACTGTATATGCATAGAAAGCCAAAGTTGAAGTTGCAGTTGATGGAGCCCCTGTAAAACAATATGGATGGAGCCCCTACAATATTACATTATTTTAATGGATTATGGGAAGGAACAGCAGCAGTTAACTTGTTTGTTTTGTTTCACAGGAATCGTATGTGTGGAAGATGTACCAGGAGCGGTGCTGGGAGTTCTTCCCAGTGGGAGATTGTTTCCGTAAGCAGTATGAGGATCAGCTTAGCTAAGAGGCCACTGTGCACCCTGGGGCTGTGCTGTATGAGTTTGTGACTGCAGCATATGTCTTTAAAACTCTTGCACCGACTCATTCTACTGTATGAGAAGATGTGTCTCAGTTATATAATTAGTGCTTATTAATTGTGTTCTGCGAGGCAATCATTCTCGTACAATAAGCCCCGACAGGACTGATGCAGGACCCTGACATGAGGCGTCTCGAATTACTCTGAAAGAGCTTATTCCACCAGAATGACCGCCTCACTGAACATTATCCCGCTTATTATACGGACACTTGCCAAAAACAATAATAAAAAGTTAGAAACTTCTAACAATGGCATAATTTAAATATTGTGTTGCAGCTTTATGGCTTCTTTTGCTAAAAATAGTTCATCAAGGAAATAAAATGTTTAAGTTTTGCGTAGCAACGTGCAGCTTTTATAGTTGATATTCCGTTACAATAAGTGAACGGACTACTTGCGGAGTGATATGAAAGAAGCACAAAACTCGGTGCCATTGACAGCGGTCACTATACTTTTTCAGTGATCATTGTGCAAAAATATTTCACCTCCCATTCAGAGCCAACGGGACATTCATCAGCATTCTAAAGAGCCATAAAATAATTATTTTTATATATTCTTTAAAGGACCAGCTTAGTCACAGAGTGTGTTGTGAGACCCGGTATTTCATTAAAATAATACTGCAAATGTTTGTGCAGACTGTGTTTTTTCATTGTGTCAAGCAATCGTACAAGAGTAATTAAGTATTTTCAAGTACTTTTAGTTGGCAACAGTTGCACATTTTTGGTGACATCCTTAATCTTTCAATTTGTCATTTTTAGGAAAATAATAAGGTCCTAGTCCATTGTGACAACATGGTATGTGGTCTGGTCACAGTCACAAGCCTGGCAGTAAGAGGTTTGCTTTTGAACAAGAGTAATAAGTGAAGCAAACAACTCCATGAGAATGCCCAAATTACTGTTTGCAATGTCTTTTATTTAAAACATTGCTGACTAATACCACTCAGTATTGCAGTATAGGCATTTTATAGGTATTTTAAAGGACACTAATACCTGTCACATTTGCCAGAGATGGCTGTTGCATAACAGTGGTACAAAACAGTATTGGCTACACAGTATCTTTGTCAAGACTTGACAGTAGAATAAGGCTGTTCCTCCACAATTAAATTAATTTGTGTCATCGCAATACAAGGTCATTGGTGTTCATTGTTCATGCAGTCTGGAAAAAAAAAATGTGCTCCACATTACCATTAGACAGTTTCTCTCTGCTGTATGAATGCAGTGGCCTGTCATTAACCCTTATTCACAGTCCCTGCACAGGAGCCTCTTATCTCTTTATCGTTAAGATTCATTATATCATAATTATATTCTCCGTCCCCTTCCTTCTCCTGTCTGCATGCCATTAAAAAGACCAGTCTACTACTGGCTGCATATGGTATGCTTCTGGCATGCTCATCGTACTATTATTGGCCTGGGTGCTTACATCTGTAATCATTGCCTTTTGACCTTGCGCTTATGTTAGCCTGGCTGTTCTCTTTGTTATTCTGCCCATCATTGGCACAAGAGCTCCTCCTGCTCTTCTCTCTCTCTCTCTCTCTCCGTTAGCTCACCCAGGTTTTTTTTAGATCTTCTGGCTCTGTCTCCAACACTCCCTCCCGTCTTCTTGTCCACTGTCTTTCTGACTCTACTGTGCTCCATTATTATTTTGTTGTCCTGTTTGTTGGAGGTGGAAGTGGCGTCTGCACCTTCATCTTATTTTAAAGTTTCGCCTGGTGTGTAACTCCAAGAAGACTTTAAAGGGGAGACCACACACGGGCTAAATGATTTCAAAATCTTGTATTCAAATACATTTCAAATTGTGAATGCTTGCGGCGGCTAGACCTGTTTTGTTTTCTTTTCTTATGTGTGTTATGACCCCTATTGTCACTTAAGCACTGTATTTAAAGGCAAGATTTGGAAATTATTTAATCACTGTGTGCAGTCTCCTCTTTCTTTCTCTTGGTCCCTTTTGTTAAAGGTTTTTTTTAGCCTTTCCATTATTTCTTCTGCTTGCATAAAAGGGTTTTATGCTGAGTTTTCCTCAGCCCTTATCAGACCCTTCCCGATTGGCAGCAGTGGATTTGGTTTGTGAGAGACATGATTATCCATTAAGTGTGTTGCCATGGGAATTGTCAAGATTTAAAACTGATAGGAGTTTTGATTTGAAAAGCCCTATCTATCAAGCCATATGTAACACAATACAGTCATGATCAAACATTTTAAGCATGTTTTAAAGAAGGTGACCATTCTTCAATAGATCTAACTATCAATCAAACCAGTGGAGCCTATCCCACATTTTGAGAACCAAGGGGTTAAGATGATGTTCAATGGCCAATAGAGAAATTAGGTTTAATTTAGAAAAAATAAAGAGAGAACTGTCTGTAATGAATTACTGTCTGATGTAATTACAGGCCAACACTGATGAAACCGAAGAGGGTTGTATATGAAATACTTCCTTTACATACACAGCTTCAAAAAAAAATCTTAAAAAAAAAAAAGTATCCAATTTATAAAATTTTAACCTATGGTTTTAACAGTTTATGATATCCAATTGATGGTTGTGAAATACTATACCATATGAACACTATCTGTTGGGTATTCATTTATGTGAAAATATCGACAAACTAATGGGGAGCCTACCGAGTAAGCACTTCTCGAAAGTAATTCCTGGATCTCGATACAAAAATAGCTCTGAAAGAAATGAAAATCCCCTTGTTTCACTCACGTCGTCATGAAGCACACTTTTAATTAAGATGAGGCCCTCCATGTGGGTGGCCAGCTTTGAAATGATGGGAGCTTATATTCCTGACACTAATACAAACAGGTATGAGCGTACGAAAAGGGGGGTTTCTGCGGTAAATGGTAATCTTTCATCGCCTCTAGCTCATTGCAAGCATATACCTGGAAATAGTCTTTTCCCGATCTTAAGTAACATTTACTTCAAAGTCCTTAGTTCAGTGAGCATATTCTGTGGGCGTTTTGCTTCAGATTTCTTACTGTTAATGAAACGCCATTACTCCTGTTGCCCAGCTTCAGCCAAAATCAAAATGGCTAAATATAGCCTGCAGGTTTATTGCTCCCCTACCGCAATTCCTTCCCGAGTACTTGCATATTCTAATGGGAACGCTCAGTGAAAACACCTTATGGCGGCAATCATGCCCTGGGCTCTTGATTTAAAAAATAAAGTGCTTGGCAGTGCCGTGGATCACCGCTCGTGTTTCTCGGCAACAGCGACCACTACCACGGGAATGCATTAAAGTGATAACCCCTAATGTGTTCCTCGTCAATCCGAAGGACTTCTGTTATTACGGGAATAAAGCTAATCATGAGAGAAAATATAATTAATTAAAGCAGTCACGAGGCACAAAGAATTAAATGGAAAATCTTTCAGCTATTGATCTTGCATCTGACTTTGGCCCAAAGGGCTGCATTATTCATCAGAACCAGGTGATAAAGGCTGTCTAACTGTAAGTGTGGACTCAGTTTAGGAAAACATATGGATGGAAAAGTTCTTACTCAGGGTTGGACCATATGTCACAGTCAGCTGTGCCTGCATGTGTGTGTATTACTCTGTATGTGCTTGTAATTGTGTGAAGCTCCAAAGGCACCCTAAGTGTTTTTAGCTTTAATTCTTCTTCTTCATCTAGTGGCAACCTTGGGCAGTGAAGCCACCAAACAGGAAGTTAGGTCGGCAGGTCTCAGCAACATTTTGACATAGGCCAACCAAAATTGAGTAAAGCCCTTGGGACCATAGACATCCTATACATCCACTGCATAGGATGTCTATGCTTGGGACCCAATTAGAAGGCATACTGAAAATTGCGCCTTTTGGCCATTAAGGGGGACTGTTATAGGAAAAAAAAATATTTTTGCTACAGCTCCAGATGTGCTTTTATTGAAGTATGTACATATGAACATGTTTCTTCTTCATCCTTACAATGCTTTCAGCATGTTTATATCCGTAGGCTATATCTACATTATATATACAGTATCTGTGTGTATGAGAGAAAGCTAAAATTTCACTACCTCTTCTAGGCTTGCACAGTCTACAAGATTCATTAATCTTTTATGTCTGACCACCAGTTACAGCTCCTATTTTGCCATAATTGGGCATTATTGCTCATGGAGTATTCATTGCCACCTACAAAGACTGTTCCTGCCATTTCACACTAAATATGGCTATATCTACCCACATGCACGTAAAAGAAGACATGGAACCTGAAACAGCCCAGCCAGGTGTGGGATTCATGAGGTTGGCCATGACTGACATGGAGATTGGGCATACTGTAGACTATTCCCATATGAAAAAGACAGATGAATTGTACAACATTCGTTTTCATTTTATGTGAGGCTTGCAGGTAAAATGTATGACAGTAAACCACATACATTATCCATAGTACATTTCTACAAAGACAAACTTATGTGATTTTGTATTACTTATGTAAAATCTTTAGGTATTTTTTCCTCTACTTTTTTCGTATGAGAGATATGTGAAGATGGCCGTCATGAAGTCATGTATAAGGTGATTAACATTCTTATAAGGTGTTCTGTGTCTTTTTTTACAGCTTCATATGTATGACAAAGATGCATATGCACACGGAGCTCCTACTCTGTTGCTGTATTTGTCATAACAGACATGGATGCAGGTCCTTCATCAGTGATTGGAACCCTGGCTTTATAAGCTACAATTCAGTGCCACATATTTCTTCCAGCTATTCACTAAATCACTCATTCTAATAGCCACAACTCTTTAGCCAATAAGAAGATTAAATATGTGAAATCACCTGTATTAAGTATACAGGTAAAACCAGGTGATTTGTAATACCAACATGTGCTCCTAGATTGTAGTTCCTGAGTACAGGTTGACAGTCACTGTCTTAAGGAGCTGTGGTGAATTACTAGGACAATTCAGAAATACTGCAGTCTTTCCTGACTGCAAAAACACCTCTTCACACTTCATGACCATTAAAGAGTATGGCGTATGAGTGTGTGCATACTTGCGTATGTGTACAAGTTTGTCAGCAGTTGTGTGAAAGGTAGGCAAGGAAATGGCCTCTCCAGTTACAGATGGGTTGATACATGCACCTTCAGCGTCATTCATAAAATATTTTCCAACGAATTCTTTTCTCTCCTCATGCACCTATCTCTAGAGTTTACACTGGCCTGTCAAAGAGGAGGCTGCTGCCGCAGCACGCTGCCTGAATGGGGATTTTGAGTTGGTATGTAGCGTACTAGAGAGGGACTTTGACAGGGAGGTCAAAACAAGCGAAATTGAGAGTATGGGCTGTCAGTGGACATCTTCCTCCCTCCTCACCCACTCCGAGGTTAGTCTGCCTTTAAATCTGCTCGCACTCCTCGCTTCTGAGGGAGCCAAGAGTAAGGCTCCAGGGAGAGTGTTTCAGTGGAATGTGGAGTGCACATCACAGCCCCTCAGATGAGTGGGGCTCTCTCTCACCTATGGGAGAGAAGTGGGAGCACCTAGACATGCACTCAGCCTACAGAAAAGGCAGGAAGGGGGAGCCCACAACTTGATCTATTCAACGTCCTGTCAGTAGCTACCTATTACAGGTTTGCTTGTCAGGACAGCAAAGAATAAGTCAGTGTAGAGCAAAATCTACTTCTACTTTGCAGAAATAGAAATAGATTTTAGAATGACAGGGCAAATCTATCAGAACTTTTTTTTGTAAGCAGAATGCATTCTGTGTTAGAAAATGAATTTGAACTTAATATGAAACGCTGTTGCATTGCAGTGCAACTGCAATCACTTCAACTAAAACAGATTTTTTCAAAAGTTAGAGCATCTTTACTTTCTGTGACCTGCTGATTCATGAAATGTATCTGACTAAATTAAAACTGAATTGTAGAATAAAGTGTTACATAGAATGTTATGAAGTGTTATATAGTCCATGTACATAATTCTTGTAATATTTTACACTGGTGTCTACATGCTATCAGTAAAATGACAAATTAATGATCAAAATCATTTAAATCATTGATCAAAAAAAGTATTTAGACACCAGTGACATTCAGGGCCAGATGTACATACAGTACATTTGCAAATGCAGTCCTCTTCAGTTCACAGAAACTGCACAACTGAAGCTCATCACGTAATTAATGCTTTACCCCGCCTTCCAGCATTATTAGCGGTGCTTAAAAAGGCTCAATTGACTGCTGTTTGGAACGGAAAAGGAAGCAAAAATTCAGTGACGCAGACATCGAGCTCCTTGTACATGAAGTCACCTTAATTTTAAATATAATACAGGGGCATAATTCAACTGTAACACAAAATGAATGCTTTTATTTATTGCTGCTTTGGCATCAAATTTGTCATTGACTGTCGCAGGCCTTCACGTCAATGAAAATTTAACACGTAGCTTAAAATTCTTCAACAGTCCAAAAGTCTTGGCGATACACCTTACAGAGGTGTATCGACCCAGCCCATAAACACTCACTTGAAGCATAGCGCCACCTAGTGATATGTGTAAATGCAAAAATTGGGATTTTGAATTGCCAATATTTTGGACCAAGAAGGTGGGAACTGCACAAAATGTCATGCACAATCAGCACAAAGACCTCTAAAAGCACAGCACATTCCGTAAAATTTGGTCCATAGGAGGTGCTGTATAACCAATTTTTTTTATCATGAAATCTATTGACCATCATGCATTGAAAACACTGGTCGACGCCTATTCCAACGAAAATGAAATTTTAACTTTGTGAAAGCGAATCCAAACAAACTTGTCATAGGCCGTTTATGTAAATCTAACCAAATTTGCTGTATGTCATCTACAGACAATGCTGACCAACAAAAGTTATGAAAGGATTTATTTTGAGATTATTTGTTTCAAAGTAACATGTCAATGAAAATTTAACATGTAGCTTAAAATTATTCAAAAGTCCATATCTTGGCTTCTAATTGCTCAAATTTGGTCAAAGTTGACATGCCAACTTTAAACAGCTTTCTTTTATGTGCACCAAATTTTGTGACATTTCATCATAGGGGGCGATGTTTCTCGTCGAAGTTAGGTGTCCAAGAACAGCTTTGGGTAAATAACTCGTCAACAATTTTGCCCAAGACAACGATTTTGTATTAGTATGCCGGTGTTACAGAGGTGTATCGACCCAGCCCATAAACACTCACTTGAAGCATAGCACCACCTAGTGATAAATGCAAAACTAAAGTTTGGCACATACGGGGTGCTGTAATTGTACAAAATCTCATTTTGCCTATAACTTTCACAAATCACTCCTACACACTACACAAACACACACAATGTCATTCATTCAAAACCCACATCCATGCCCACTTCCAGGAAATCATTTCCACACAAATTCTCACCTCACACTGCTCTACCACACAGTCATCATACCAGCAGTTCCCACATTTCAATACACTGTGGAAGTCATACCATGTACCGCTATTAGCCCTAAAAGTAATTTGTGTAAATTGAACTTAGGGGATTGTTCATTAGTAGTCTTGAGATATAGCGATTGCTAGTTCATTCAGAAGTCAATAGTCAAAGTCATCTTCATTTTTTGACTGCTTCACACCAATGAGGTGTTTTAGTAAAGTGCATATACCTAGGTGAGATTCAGCCACAATAACAGAGTCCACTTGACTAATAGAAAGTTAGAGTCTGTGTTCAACAAAGTACTTTCAGAGGAGAAAATAGACCTCTCACAGTGATCTGGATTTGGGTGGACCAAAGGGAGGCAGCTGAGAAAGTAAAGTCACAATGTGTTATCAAAAAGAAACTGCTCCAGTGTGAAGTGGAAAGCAATTCCACTTCTCTGAAAGCAAAATAATTCAAGAAAAAGTAGGGTACTGAATGTTTTGCCCAGAGGATGGGGGCTATTGGGTTCGTTGTCATATGCATATCAATGTCAGTGGAGATTTCAATGGCAAGTGACAATTAAAATAAGGCCACAGTACAGCAACACAGACAGCTATGTCCATACGTGTATGCTCTGCACCTCAAAAAAATAATGCTTCTCCTCAAATAGCTGGACTTTGCTTATGTACTGTATTCCCTTTAGTTACACAGTGCAAGGTCATACATAGACAACAGATCCTAAAATAAAAACAAGATCCAAATAAAAACAACCGTATTGATGTGTTCTAAAGAAAAAGTGCCGTACTGTATGTTCTTCAAAGCTTCTAGAGAGCGAATTATTTTACAAAGTATACAAAATCAGTGTCACTTTAACTCGATGACTGAGACAACCAGACACTGAGTACAGTATGTACATGTAAAGATCAGTACTGTAAATGAGCTCTCTTCATCATATTCATGAGAAGAAAGCACCTTTTGTTTCTAAACATGATGGCAGCAACAGGTGTTACGTGTTGTGCAGACTTTAGAATAAATGACTTTCCCCTTCATGGATCAAAGGACATGTGCATGGAAGTGTTATGATTGGCTAACAACATCTAACTGCATGTTAAAACAGCTTCTTAGGGTGGTCGTAGGTAATGAGACTGCTTTCAGTTCAAAGGGACTCCAGAGGTGAACTTTGACGTTCACAATTCTTTCCCTGTTTAATCCTTAGCCAATAAGTCATGGCACAATCCAAAGTGCACACTGTGTTCATGAATTTACACCCAATATATCCTTACCACACCAACTTGGACAGGGGCCTTCATTTTTTATCAAAATAACCCCAGCTGGAACACAGCAGCTAATCCCTTTCATTTATCAAACACATCATGGAAGGCGTTGCTTACTAGACCTTGAGAGGTAACCCTTGATTTCATATGTTTAACCCATGATTAAGTCTTAAAAGTCATAAACAGATTACACTGCCCATCTGTTGGTTACATTTACATTTTTCTATCATGTCATGCAACAAGGATCTGTTGTCACAATATAGCTATTGTACTAATGCCTTATAATAGACTACTGGCAAATGTGGAAAATGTTCATATTTTTGCCATTTCCTCAACTGCATCCTAAACTATAAAAACTGGCACTTTGAACCAACTTAAAAAAATGAAGGCAAGAGGTAGCATGATCTTTTTGCGGTTAACGTAACAAAGCCACGTATATTCGTAATATATCCCTGCAGCATGTTTACTTTGTTTTACATGACACATGTTTTACATGTTTTTTAAAGTTGGATTTATGCTTCACTTTGTGCAGTGTAAAACGACAACATGCTCAGTCTGTTCATTCAAAGACAGTGGGGGTAAGAGAAGCAGAGTGAAAAGGTGGGGGGTTGCAAACGTTAGTGTATCGTTTGGGCTGTGCCAGAGGAACTTTTGAAGTGCGTTTGGAAACAGCCCTTACCATCTGTGTAGCTTCCTGAGAATGGCGCCTCACATTAACATTTAGATTAGATGCCCAGATGCTGGCAGAAAGGCATCTCATCTTTTACACTGTTAAACCTGCTCGAGAGGGAACCAGGGAGTGAATAAGCATTTCGACATGGACAGCCACAAAGTCAATTTTAATAACATCTCATATTTAGCAACTTTAATTTAGCCGAAGCAGATTCTGCTCTATGTACGAAAATAAGACTTGTCTTCGTCCTCATCTAAATTATAGTTTATGCCATGGCTTACCTGAACTGTATACGAACACAATGGACTGGCTGTTTCAATTAATAATTCAAATTGGCTACCTCTACAGTAATCTGAAGCAGCCTCAATTATGACCTATTTTCTGAAAGTTTTTGTTGCAAATATAAATGTGTAAATGTTGTCTATGTTTTAGTCTGTCTGTACATTGTTGCATATCTTAACAAGTGCAATCAGAGATGGCGACCTAGTCCCCCATGTGGCCGGACAGGGTCATTGTAATATGGGTGGACAGACACACAGATAAACAGACAGACACATGGACAGGGTCATTGCAATACCTGGTCAATTCCCCTCCGGGGGACCAGGTAAATATAGAATCTAAACCTAGTCATTACAATTATATACAAATAAATTTATTTACAGATGAGACATATAATTTCAATATTCACAATGACAAATGTAAATCCATACTAAACACACTGAAGCATTTTACCACAGACAAGATATTAATAACATCTTGTATTAAAAAGTAAGTGATTTCCAAAAGTCCAAAGCAGTCTCCTGCCTACAGGTGACAGAGCAACTGATTTATATGTGCCATAAACCATATAATTTCTAATTCATCTATGAACAAAAAAGTTTTTTTGGTTGCACTTTTTACAGTCCCTGTTATAGTGTATCTGCTTCATGCAATACACTGTAACAAAGTTTGTAACAATATGTAACATTATGTACTTACACTGTACCTTTGGTAAGGTTTAGGACTATGGTTAGTATTAGGTGTAAATGCAAGGAGGGTAGAGGTCACATACAGACGTTATGATTTTACAAATCTGTTTTTGATTTCAAAAAAGCCAAAAACAATACAGGCCATGCAGGAAATTAGGAAACAAACGTTTCGTGTCTAGCCCATTATCAGGGTTTCCAGCATTTATGCTGTTTGTTGTGGAGGTATGCCCTGGACGAAACACTGGATTTAGACACCACTTCTACTTCCCACTTAACTACTGTAGTGTTGGGTATGTACAGTGTAAGTACATAGTATAACATGTTGTTATATTTATTGTAGATAAAAAGGAACCATAAAATAAAGTGTTACCGATTTATTTTACATGTTGCTTTTGCTGTGTCGGGCCAGTAGCTAAGCTGTGCAGCAGCTGCAGTATTCACCTCATGGCTCTTCCCCCTTCAACGCACATAGCTCAGGATGAGAGATCAGTGGTGCAGTGAAAAGGCAGGAAATCCGGCAGCCCGAATGAGACACAACCCCTACCCTTCGCCTACTGCCCTTTGCTTACACTAAATAATTTAAAAAGACTCGAAACGGGAACCTCTTTCTTCTGCGCTGCTCAAGTCCATGATATTATTTTGTATTCTTAGTTACTGACAGATGCCCCTGAACTGCAGGAGTCTCTGCCATGTCTGAATGTGCTTCAGATAGCATGACAGATTTAATAACCAAAGAGGGACCTTTTGCTGGAGTCGGCTGAATTAATTTTCGTCACCTGATGCCTGAACTGATGACAAATGTCTCAGGTTCCTGACAGTTCTTTATTTGTCTTGTCAGACGTTTGACACAGTTTCGCCTAAAGGAAGGCATTGGGGAGATGTCAGAAGATTTCAGGTATTAAAGTGTTGGAGGCAAATCGATAAGGCTTGATGTTATCTCATATGTAGGCAGGATAAGTTATACCCACTGTTGCCCCTTCAAAGTCTGCTCTCCTTTCTGAGTGTATTAGATGTACAGATGAAAGAACAAGTGTGACACTATCTCTGTATAATCCATTAATACATGGACTTGTACTAAATTAAATTCAGAATGTCCTGCAAGGATGTACCTCTTCCAGAATGCCAAACAACGGTTTACTCTTGTCTGCATTTATATCAGAATATTAGACATATAATGTATCTTAAATGCTATGATAATGTGATATTTTTGTCAGAATACATCAAGGTGTGTGGTTTTTATTTTTTCCATTCGGTATCTCCACCTGGATCTCCATATCCAGCCTGATACCAGGTTGAAACCAACATTTCTGCACCAAAAAAAAAACACACACACACACTTCTCCAGGCCCATCTGAAGGCTCCCAGAGCATGTGATTATGTGCCAGAATAGTGTCTGGTCATCCTGGTGTCCCCTCACACCTGTGCGGAGGAGATAAGGGTGTCTGTCGATACGCACTCTCTCTCCCCCCCGGCTGCTCTCTGGCCACCTTGGCTCGATGCAGTGTGGTTCGGAGGGCAGAATTGCCTGGTCAGATGGGGAGTAGGTGAGAAGGACACCTTCCTGCCACGCCGCAATGCTTCCAGAAATGGCTGGAGAGAGGTGCTGCCCTCCAATAACCACACAATCAGCCTTCCTCTCTCTGCCCTTCTCCCCTCCCCTCCCCTCCGCTCTGCTCGTCTCCTCTCCTCTCCACTCCTCATCTGCCCTGTTCTCCACTCTCCTCTCCTCCTCTGTAAATCTTTCTTCTCACTCTCCTCTCCTCTTTTTCCCCTCTCCCCTCCTCCTCCCTGTCAATATTTCCTCTCCTCTCCTCTCCTCTCCTCTCCTCTCCTCTCCTCTCCTCTCCTCTCCTCTCCTCTCCTCTCCTCTCCTCTCCTCTCCTCTCCTCTCCTCTCCTCTCCTCTCCTCTCCTCTCCTCTCCTCTCCTGCTTCCTGTCAATCTTTCCTCTCATTCTCCTCTCCCATTTTCTTCCCATCTTTTCTCTCCCCACTTTCCCCTTCTCTCCTCTCTTTTCCTCCTTTCTTTCAATCTTTCCTCTTCCTCTCCTAACCATCCTCCCGTCTGACTGTTACTATTCCACTGCATTACTCTTCAGAAGCCCATCAAAAAACTGCTGCCTGCTTTTGCATTCAGTTTCTTTGAGGACAAATGGAAAATGTCTTCATTTGTTTAACAGTTCAAGCGAATTCTGTTGATTTGTGCCCCTCGCTGGTTGGTGTTTCAAGTTACTTATGTACATAGATTCAGCCTTTCAGAAGCAGACCAACCTCCCTACTTGCTCTTTAGAAATAGGTTAATAGTTCATCTTCACCCTTGGCTGCCCATGTGAAATATAAATTCTTTTTTTATGCCTGTTCCCACACTTCAATATTATTTTTTTCTCATACCCAATTGGCTTCTCTTCTTCAATTCTTTCCAACTTGGCCTGAGCTTGTAGAGAATCTCAGTCTTTCTCCAAAATATTATATATATAAATATATATACAAAAAACAACATTCTTGTAGCTGAATGCGAAGCATCTTTCAATCTCAAACAGTTCCTAATAAATCCATCCAACACAGGTATAAGGCAGACAACTCTGCTCATTGTTTGTCATCAAAGACCTGCATGTTTCTCATGTTCCTCTCTTCTTCATCACGTTGCCGTGGGCAATATCTTGCATACCTGACACACAGCATTACTGATAAGCTATGTATAAACAGTGGTCTTCTTCACATGCCGCTATGAAACTCCAGAGCTGTGTATGTGTAAGTGTGTCTGCGTCTCTCTCTTGTCTCTCTCTTTCTCTCTCTCTCTCTTCTCCCTATCTCTCTCTTTTTCTCCCTCTCTCTCTATCTCTCTATCTCTCTCAATCTGTCTCTGTTGCTGTAGTGTATGAGTTGCCTTTAAGCCCTTCCTGAAACTCAGAAATCTACCAAAACATTTTATCAGTTACAGACCAGGGCTGAGACAGAGATAATGGCTCAGCTTATTATTGCGACCCCGAACTGATGATTAAAGAACCTTAAGTATAACATTCCAGGCATTTTGTGTTATTGTGTGCAGAGGGTGCACAGGGTCCTGCTTGCACAGTGTGCTGATAGAAACCTGTACCTCACCTAGATGCTGTGTGTGCCAGCATGTCTGTCATGATGGAGTTCTACTGTGGGGACAGCAACAGAGATATAACATGGAGGAGAGAGAACAGATGTTGTTCTGTCCCACATAACAGCGTGGCCTCACGGTCAATACTAACCCAGTGTATCACCTTCAAAGGCTTTGATCAATTCACACAAGGGCACATGACGCAAAGGGAGGACAAGCAAGCAGATGTTGGATAGGAGGAATGCTGTGTGTGTGTGTGTGTGTGTGTGTGTGTGTGTGTGTGTGTGTGTGTGTGTGTGTGTGTGTGTGCGTGTGCGTGTGTGTGTGTGTGTGTGTGTGTGTGTGTGTGTGTGTGTGTGTTGAGAGCGGAAAGACGATGGAGTCATTGCCATGGGTGATGGATCCAGCCTTTGATGTGGATTCCAATGGGCTTTCCAGGGAAATACATTTTACTGCCTCATTGTATCGATCCTAACACCTGTGAGATTCTCAGGACATGGCATATGAGGCAGCAAATGTAACAGGCTTTCTTGCGTTTATAGAACACATTTTGTATCACGAAGTGAATTCATTGTTGTCAGAAAGTGATACATAAATTCATGTAATACATGAAAAACACAAATGCATTAGCATTGTGTCCCCGTTTACTGATGTGCACGAAATTACTTTTGTCCGTATATTTAGTGACTTAGCTGGTTACTGCATTAATGCATTCAAACACTGCACCCAATATGCACAAAATGACTTTCAAAGGGCAGATGTTCCTGTAGTTCCTGGGACATTCAGCAGGTACAATAAATCTATTTGCACAATACAACTACAAGAGAGGTCATGATGGTGGAGGTGAGAGTCAAAGTCTGCAGCTGAAGGCATAGTTCGGCTCCACCACTGTTTGTTTGTATCCAGATGAGAACAGAGTTACAGTACATTTCAATGCTTCTTTTCTTTTTTGTATGGCGATGAATCAATCAAGGACCGATTTGACGTCATCCATTATGAGTTGTAGGCTTTTCTTGCTCATTGTAAAAGCACATTGTGAAGAACTGCTCTGCTTTGGAGCTTTGTGTATCTCTCTCGCTGTTCCATTCATTTCAAACTTTCAAACACATACTAAAAAGCACCGTTGAAAAAAGGCAGTTGGAAACAGCGGTTATGTTTTAAGAGTTTGCATGTGTTATTTTTACCTCTGCCAGTGGAGGTTATGTAATCATCAGCGTTTGTTTGTTTGTTAGTTAGCAACATAACTTCTTCAGTTATGGATGTATTTTGATGACATTTTCAGGGTAGGTCAAAAATGGGCTAACTTAAAAGTGATTAGCTTTTGGTGGTGATCTGAGATGCCCTGGCGGAGGTCTGCGCTCTCTGAGTGCTTTTCTAGTTGTGTTTATCTTTTGTTTCCCTGTCTTGTGAGTGGGAATTTCCACAGAGCCTTCTGTTTGGCTACATACACTTACAACAACCCACTATTCATAACATCGTATATCAGGAAACATTATGGCAACAACTTCTGCTTTATACTGCATGTGGAAAGCCTGCTGGCAAGTCACTGGCATGTAATTATAGACGTATATGAAGAGGCTGTCACATGGGTGCCAAGTGCTCTTCAGGGTTGAATATCTGCAACTGGAGCTTGTTGTCTGTGTGAGAGACCATGTGTGTGGGGCAAGAATGAACGAGAATGATAGAGACATAGAGAGAGACAGAGAGACCGGTTGCAGTGCCATGCCCTTCGCCAGCAGGTCTCAGACAAGGATGGATTAGGAACGGTCGGAGAGGTTTCGGCACGAATCCGTTCTTGGCATGCAGGCCGTGATTTCTCTTCCATCTTCCCTTTTACACCCTACTTTGCACTTTTCTCTCCTTCCGCTCTCCCCTCTGCCCTCGCCCAGGCTTTCATCTCCCTACACTCTTTTTCGCTCTCTCTCTCTCTCTGGCTTTGTGTGAGTGAACAGCAGACAGGCATGACAGGGAAGAGTCCAATTCTTCATCCTCTCGGTGCTTTAGTCATGCTCTCTGCCTCAGTGAAATGCTCATAACACACTCACCCACTCCTCCCTCCCTTTCCCTCTCTCCCGCCCCATGGCTTTTCAGGCCACAGCTAAACAGAGTAGAAGTCATCTGGGGGAATAGAGTTAATAATGTGCTGTTATTCACCGTCTTTCAGAAGCAGACATCCCAGC
The DNA here is from genome assembly GCA_027475355.1 of Coilia nasus. NCBI lineage: Eukaryota > Metazoa > Chordata > Actinopteri > Clupeiformes > Engraulidae > Coilia > Coilia nasus. The sequence continues at coordinate 6,378,946 of CM050204.1, read as the reverse complement.
TTCAAAAAGTAAAAACATTACATTACATTACAATACGTTACACTTAGCAGACGCTTTTATCCAAAGTGACTTACAATAGAGGACACAAATCAAGCTACAGATATGCAGAGGAGAACAGTATGGTGGGACATAACAAAGTAAGTGCAGACAGAGTGCAGGTGCCGGTAAGTGAAGATTAGTGTTTTGCCCGATATAGCCTGCCATATATTTCATCCAACCATTTTTTCAACCAGCTGATTCTAATGAGCACACAAATAATCAGACAGAGAGATCAGCTAATGTGAGATATCACCTATGTTCAGTGAACAGGCAGAAAGAAGACATGGCAGGGTTTATACTTTCTGAAGGAGGGATCGTCACCCTTGCTGTCTGTGTGTGTGTACGTTCAGTACACTGAGATGTGTGCTTTCATGCAGCAGAGGTAAGACATTGGAAGAGAGTGCAGTTATACAAAGAAAAGAAAGATCATGAAAGGATGAAGAAAAAAAGATTAGGAATAAGGAAGAAGGGAAATCAGGCATAACGACAATGGATGAATGAGTATGGGGGTTGGCGGGGGGTGAAGGGGGTGGGATGAAATGTTACTGCCTGGCTAATCAGCTTGACCATAACTTGCAACTGGCTGTGACCGATTAGAATTTAAATGACTGCCATAAAATGGTGGACAGGATATGAATGATCAAGGCATTCAAAGGCACTCAATCTAGTTATGAAACTATTCACTCCTCTGTTCTGCAAAGATGGTCCCAATCTTTGGGTTTTTGGTTTTGAGCTGTCTTTTGCATCCAGTATAAAATGTAGATATCCTGATTAAATAGTTACTAGGAAATAAAAGAGAAAAAGGAGATGATGAAAGTACAGAGAATGCAAAGAAAGGAAAGAGTAATGACTGGTGTGCCAGCAGTAGTCATTTCTTTGTGCATTTCATTTGTTGGGAAGGATAAAAGCCAGCTGTGCTTGCTTTTGAGCTTAGCTGTGCAACTACTCCAATCTCCATTCATTCAACACATCAATAGTTTGTTGCCATTCTATCCCCCAGGATATCCCCCTTCCTCTGAAGCAAAAGGAAAAACGAGTTTTTCTTGTTGGATACTAACAATCCTAAACAACAATACTCATGATTTTACAACAAAGAGGAGGTAAAAAGGGAAAGATGGGGAAACAGAAACAGAAAGAGTCAATAAAAACAGGAGAGGCCGCACTTTGCATATATTTGACTTTTATTGCACAATTTAAAGCGTATTTCAACGTGTGCCATCTTCAGTATGCAAGAATGTAGCAGTGAAACCAATCTTAAATACCCACACCCATTAACACACCCCATTGACAACAACCAATGGCATTTAAATAGTTCAGTTCAACATGAGTATTGTCACTAATGTTACAAACAGTACATTAGTTTGTAGAGCTACACGCATACAGATATACAATAAACATACAACATATCCATGATTGCATTTATAAAATAAACAACTTAATGACAGGTCTTTATTCATCCTATTGGGGATGCAGGTGTTTTAGTTACAGAAGAAAAAGAGAGTGAAATACTGACAGACACAGAGCAGACTGGTAGACGGAGATGGACAGGCAGAGTGCACCAGCTGAGGTAGTGCGTGTAAAGGTGAGGAGGTGAGAAGGATGTCTGGTCTGAGCTGCTGCTATTAATAGACACAGAAACACAATCCCTCTGTTGGCTATTACTGTTTCCTGTGTCCTATCCAATCAGCTTACTCGATGTATTGCCCTTTCAGCCACCGGTACAGTAGGTCATTGCTTCAGGAATGTGTGTGTCTGTTTCCCTCTCTCTATATTTCTGTATCTCTCTCTCTCTCTCTCTCTCTCTCTCTCTCTCTCTCTCTCTCTCTCTCTCTCTCTCTTTCTCTCTCTCTCTCTCTCTCTTATGTTTGTATGTGTGTATGTTTTTTGTCCTTATAGGAATATCTACGACACCAACTTGTCTTGATATATGCATCTATGACAGCTGCTGATATCACCCAGGTGTGTTCAGGGGGCGTTGTGTTCTTGTGTTGGCCTGGTCTTGGTGCAGCGGTGAGGCCAAATAAAGACAGATGAAAATACAGCCCTCACCCAGCCCTCATATAATCCCATGGATGAAGGCCAGTGAATCTGTCACAACGTCCTCATCCTCTGTGCCATAGCTACGATAAATCACAGATAAAGTAAATTACATCACAAAAGTTTTGTTTTGCTGCTGTACTATAATCCTATACATTATGTTTTTATATCTTACTTTTTACAGTAAGTCTATTTTTTTTGGTGTGTTATATCTTACAATGTACAGGACAAATGTTTCAATTGTAAATCTGTTTTCTGTCATGTCAACCCCACAGTCTTGTGAGGTAAACTGTCAGAGAGAAGCAGGATCCAGATGCTGAGTGTAGATGCTTTCTCTCTTCATTTCTCTCTCTCCATTCCTCTCTCTCCATTTCTCTCTCTCCATTCCTTTCTCTTCATTCCTCTCTCTCCATTCCTTTCTCTCCATTCCTTTCTCTCCATTCCTTTCTCTCCATCCCTTTTTCTTGCCCATGCCAATGTTTGCTTGTCTGTTTGTGTGAGAGCTGCTGTGTCATGTCCTTGTCCAATCAGCACGTTCCAGCACCTGTCCAGTGGCCCCTCGGCCTACAGATTTATTAAGGGTGAATGTGCTGCAATGATTAGATGGTGGCCGGCCGGCCGGGGTGTTTTTCAGGGGGGGGAGTCAGATTCGTTCTCTAATCACAGCTCCACTCTCACACACTGTTTATCCCAGCATGTCAATCTGTCCCTATTGTTCTGCAGATTGTTGTGTTAACAATCCCGCTGATAGACAGAGCCTGAGATGAGCCTTTTTTGTATCTGCATGAGCTGTTAGATGAAACACTGATGTTATGATACCTTGAAAACAACATTGTAGGTTCCTCTCTCCTACTCTATGTGGTGTATTCTTGTTCCCTTACAAAGTCCACGCCCAGTCTTTGTGTATATTTTTCTCATTAGTCGATATGAGCAGGAGGAGGACACAGATATCCCAGCATTGCCTTATATACTAGTAGCTATGGCACAACTATGTTTTTTTGAATACTAAAACTCAAAGGTTTAATACATCACATCAAACTTGTACATGTATTGGTTGTAAACAGATTTTATAGGCTGCAATTGTCCAAGTCAAATTCTTATCAGAAGTCATTTTCTTTAAAAAAAGGTATCTGCAATGAAATTGTCGCTACCAATGCGTGCATGGTGATTTAAGATGTGACATCTGTAGAGCATCATGCATACAGTATGTACTCTATAAAGAGTTCCCAGTAGTTCCACTAAGAGCTTTTTAACAGCAGCTGACTTGCAACCCCTGATGGCTCCCCTACCTTATTTGCAACCCTATTCTTACATGCGTTTACAGCACTGGACAAAACAGGAGAGAGAACTTGTCCATTACCAACTATAGACTTGAACTGTGCTCCTCTACACAATAAAGTCGGTCTTTCCTGGCTTGAATGTAACTGTTATTATTTTCTGCATTTCTCATGTAGCTCCGCCCCTCTGGCTCCTGGTGCCTCACCTGCACTCCGGTATGTGGCTGCGTCACGCCTCACCACCTCTGCCTGGCATAGAGGGCAGCCCAGATTCCTCTCAATGAAGGGTCAAAAATGGACCAAGGTGGAGGGTTGTAAGCCAAAACTCAACATTCATTTCGCAATACAATAAATTAAATATGAGCAAATTTGAGCATGGAGGGCAGAATCGGTTGTGAGCCAACTTTGGCCCACGGGCCCAAAATTGGGCAGCCTTGCCATAGAATGTGATTAAGCTAGTGGTACACATGGGGGCTGTGCAATTATGTCAGGCAACTGTTTTAATGTCTGCAAGAGCCCATGCCTGTGTGGGCCTGTGAGAGCCCTCTGAGGACAACTGTGAACCACTGTTGACATGGTTAAAGATCAAACCATGCTGACTTAAAATGCTTAAGCCTGGACTGATTAAAACAGGCAGGCCAAATAAATAAAACACAAAGCAGAGAAAAACGAGGGAGATAACAAGATAAAAAACAGCATGACAAAACAGGAACATTTTGGTCATGCTCATTTTTAAAATACTGACAAATGCACACAAAGAAAGATTCTTTGGTCCTAATTATGCTACTCTTACTGAACTTAAACTCAATGAAAAAACAAGCAGGAAGAGGAAAGATGGGGCCGTCAAAAGCAAGACAAAATAAAAACAGATTCCGAGGCAAATAAGATCTGCGCCTCTGGCCTCTTGATCAGCAGAGTCAATTTGGCTAGAGCAACAGGAAGAGGAGACAGTGTAGGCTACTACACTACACAACACCCCCAGCACATACTGCTGCAACAACTCAGCCTCACTTCAACTTAAATCCTTATTGAGATAAATGTGTTTGTTTTTAAAAAGAGTTCATTCTGAAGAGTGCTTCGGTAAAACACTGAACGTCAATATATTGTATTGTAGTTCATTTGCAAATTGTTTCGTACCTTTTAATATATTAATAGTTTTAGTTTCATTTTCCTATCAGGTATAGCATAGTTGGCCTTCTGTATGCATTGTTTGTGATTTATAATGACCAAATTTGTGGGGATTCAGTCAATGTTAGACTGTTAGAAAGGTTTGTAAAAGTCAGTGTAAAATCACAATGTCAATGCCTTAGATGAATGGTGATCTCTCTCCACTTCCACAGCTGCGGTCTCTATTTGGACGTTTAGTTGATTTTAACATTTTGTAGAGTGATTTGAGCTAAATGTGCGTGGCGGTCATGTCTGAAGGCGAATGTATCATGGTTACCACAACTGTGACAATGCAGCCTACTGACTGGAAATCAAAATGGCCTCAATCACATAGAGCAGAGCCTTAAATGGGAAATCTGATACGCTACCAGAGTACACATTCAAATACGCTGTTTTTACTCATGTACTGCGCTACACAAAATGGCTGCCTCGATGTTTGGCAGGCTGTGTGTTTTGAGTTTTAATCATGCTTATGGGGCCTAGCGCAGCGGTTGCCAAGAGCAGTCAGGGAGGAGCCAAGAGGGGAAGTGGAGGAACTGCTTTGTTCTGCCACAGTGCTCCTACATTCACAGAAAAAAGGAACTCTGGTTGCAATGAAAACCCACGTTTTGAAAACCACCCAGCTATAGGTGTTCTCTTCCAATAATATCGAAAAAAAAAAAAGCAAAAGAACAAAAGTATAGCTCATTTATCTACACACTACACAGAATCTCCCACAATAGCAACTTGGAACTCTTGCAGGCCAAATCAAGTGAAACGGTTCTAATGATAATGTAAATACTCAGTGCATCTCATGCTTAGTTAAATACAGAATCTGTTGAATCAGTCATGGCTGACCATGGGAAGATAGTGTCAAGGAAAACAGAGAAGGGGTGCACATACACAGGAGGGAACACAGGTGTCAGACAAAGGTATCGGACAGTAGCATAGAGGAGGTCTCTGTTGTTTTAGCTTGTGGGAAATGGTGGAGAGTCAAACTGGAGATGGTCTAAGAATTGGGTGAGGACATAAAAAAAACCAGACTGACTGGTTTGAAACTTTGTAAAATATTGTACATCATGATTACAATGGACCTTCACATGCCTAAAGTACCTGCCTGCCATGATGCCACTAATTGGCGAATAATTCAGGTTAGATGTACGTTCACTCACCAGTGTCCCCACTTCATGCATCCAGAATGGTCCATGCACAAATCCACACAAGCACTGTCCCACTTTTTTGGCTATTTTAGGTGGTCACTATATTGTTTGGTGGTGAAATCTCATGGGTTGCGGGACCGTCATCGCTGCTATGTTGTCATTATTTCTTTCCTTACACAGTCTCAATCCTAGACAATTTCTATACATTTTGTGACAGACAATAAAGCTTTTTGAATATTTTTAACCTTTGGATCTTAAATGTGTCTAGTTTCCCTTCTTTTACCACAGTCTTCTCTGGTCTGGCCAGGTATTAGCATAGTAGATCTCCCATAAATGTCCCTGACAGTTCCCTGAGTAACTGAGCTCTCCTGTGCCTGTTTGCCTCATTGACATTTCCCTGGCACTGCTAGTGAATGGATAAAGTAGCTCAAGCACAGCATGTTGATGTCAGAGAGTGCAGGCCTGATGACAGATAAAGATTCCCAGCTCTCACTCCAAATAAGGAGATGGCAATCCTCATTTTCGGGCAATCTCAGGCCTCGATACCAGGGGGACAGGTCCCTTTATCATGTGTCAGAAGTAGCTACTGGTATTTTGTCAAACTCAAAATGAGTTCACATGAACAAATATATATAGTGACTAATGACCACATACATTTCTATTTTAAAATGAACATAGGATATGAAACATAGGAATGAATATACAGCAGGGTTGTCAGGAAATACTACATGCTAAAAAGTTTAGGAGCCACATTGATATTTCTCTGTTCTAACACACACTTTTACACAGAGCTTTACAGTCAACAGCAACCGTGAAGCTTGCTTCGGGCTTGACATCTTTAGTTAGCTGTAATAACTGGAATGTTTTGACATCTAAAGAGGCACAGACTGTGCACTGCCAGATATCCTCGAAGGTAGGCTATCCCCAGCTCATGTATCAAAAAAAGATGGTAACATAAAGGAATTTGAGACAAAATGACTAGCTAGATCCTCTCTCCACACAACTGGGCTGGTAAACACATAAAAATGCTTTAAAAATTCTTGTAAAAAATACTCTTTAGTTTTTTTATTCACGGAAAAAAGGCCTGTGATGACCATGCTGGTGATTCACTTCCTTAGAAAGAATGTTTGTTCATTTCGGATATCCTCAGGATAAATAAGCATAAACACATGAAAACACATTCATTACACAGACACAGAGGTCTATTTGGAACACTAATCTGATTTAATATTTGGCCAGAGACCTCCTCCTTGTCCATTGGCTGTGTTTTTATCCTCCATTAGAGGGTTCATCAGACTGACATTACAGCCTGGTTATGCCTTCATGGAATACTAATATGGCTTCAACACACACACGTACACATGTACACACACACACTCACATGTACACACAGACACACACAGACACACACACACACACACACACACACACACACACACACACACACACACACACACACACACACACGTACACACACACGTACACACACACACACTCACACACACACACACACACACGTACACACACACACACACACACACACACACACACACACACACACACACACACACACACACGTACACACACACGTACACACACACACACTCACACTCACACACACGTACATGTACACACATACATACACACACACACACTCACACACACACACACACACACACACACACACACACACACACACACACACACACACACACACACTGCCCTGTCACTTCTCATTACACCCCAAAGGATGGTTCTGATAACCTAGACATCTGCCCACACTTTGGATAGGATCATTATGTCGGAATGTTCGATTTTTGTATGGAAAAAAAAAAAAAAAAAAACTGCCACAGGTTAATGCCCATTTGGGAGTATGACCATGTAATTGCCTATTTATGCAGAAATTAAATGTGACCTTCCGAAATGCCTAAAGAAATTGAACAACCCCCAACTAAATTCCTCCTTCACAAAAACATTAGATAATGCTTCATTGACATTAATCTGCACCACTTCAATCAGGTCATACTTGTGAAGCAGAATATGGCAAGTCGGTTATAATTTAGGTACAAATTAGAGATATGCTTCTGAGGTTGTAGAACACTGGCCATTATTCATGTGGTGGCACCAATACTATGATCAGAAGTGGCTTACCAGGGCATTGTGTGTAGCCAAAATCAGTCAGACTAATATTTTCTGTTTGTGTATTCAGATTGCAGAATACACATTGGCTAAGACCACCTAAGATACTTGACCATACCTGCTTTTGAGTAGCAAAATCTGGGAGATTTCCGAGGCAACCGTCAAACACATTGATTTTATTAGTAAAGACTAGGCACCCAGAAAACTACAGGAGATTACCAAAACAAAACAGGAAAGGGGTGGGGTGGGGTGGGGGTCTGAAATATGGGAGAAATCTGTGAAAAACAGCGGAGTTGATAGCTATACACTTCACTGAAAGGTTATGGAAGGAATCTGATGTACAGTATATAATGACAATAGTTGTGCAGTTCAGAGGGCTACATAATATGTATGACTGCTAAAAAACAATGGGACGATACAAACATGTTGAATGATAACAACCCTCTCTTCCGTTGTTGCCTTGTATCATTGTCTTGGAAAAAACTCTACCAACACAGTAACTTAAACAAAAGTAGCCCTCTGAATACCTAAATAAAAGAGACCAATTGAGAAGAGAAGTTTGTTGATGACAGCCTTTTATTCACAATACCACTCAAAACCAAAAGCTTGCTTGCCTGTGAAGACTGTTGCACTGATGAGATGGTGAGTGAACCGATGTCCAACCAGGTGTTCTACTGAAGACACGAAGAGCTGCCACTGACTGATCCAAAGTGACCTGAAAGGTATCTGTCCCCTCTCTGGTAGTCATGCTTCTTGGCTGAGGCCAGCTCCTCCCTAAGTCTGCTACTGTACGTACTGTAGCTAGCTCATCCTGATGTCAGATTTGTCCTCCCATGATGCAGGGAGCATTTCACTATAACATACAGTGGTATGAGAAAGTTTGGGCACCCTTGACAATTGGCATTATTTATATTCACCAATCATTGGGTGTTTTAATTCACAACATAATTTTGATATATCAAATAACTGATGAACACAATCATATTTCAGCAGTGGTTTGAGGTTTATTGGGTTAACAGAAAAAAATTGCAATATGCCCCAAAACGCATGCCCGTGCATAAATTTGGGCACCTTAATAGAAAAATCATATTAGTATTTAGTAGAGCCTCCTTTTGCAAAAATAACAGCCTGTAGACGCTTTCTGTAGCCACCAATGAGTGCTGGATCCTGGATGATGGTATTTTGGCCTATTCCTCCTGGCAAAACCTCTGCCATTCAGTGATGTTTGAAGGATTCCGAGCATGGACAGCCTGCTTCAAATCATCCCACAGATTCTCGATGATATTCAAATCTGGGGACTGGGATGGCCATTCCAAAACATTGGACTTGTTTCTCTGCATGAATGCTCGGGTAGATTTTGAGCAATGTTTGGGGTCATTGTCTTGTTGAAACACCCATACCCGGCGCAACTTCAACTTTGTGACAGACTCTTGAACATTATTCTCAAGAATCTGCTGATACTGAGTGGAATCCATGCGACCCTCAATTTTAACAAGATTCCCAGTACCAGCACTGGCCACACAGTCCCAAATTTTACTGTGGGAAGCAGGTGTTTTTCTTCGAATTCTGTGTTCTTTTGCCGCCATGCATATCGCCCCTTAATTTACCTTAATTTCCTTCGGGATCAATAAAGTTACTCTACTCTACTCGACTGAGTTTGTGGCGACTGTGAAGAAAAGGCTTCTTCCGCATCACTCTTCCGTACAGCCTTTCCTTGTGCAAATTGCGCTGTATTGTTGACCGATGCACAGCGACACCGTCTGCAGCAAGATATCCTTGCAAGTCTTTAGAGGTGGTCTGTGGGTTGTTTTTAACCATTCTAACCATCCTTCATCTTTGCCTCTCTGGAACTTTACTTGGCCTACCACTTCTGGGCTTAACAAGAACTGTGCCCGTGGCCTTCCATTTCCTCACAATGTTCCTGACAGTGGAAACTGATAGCTGAAATCTTTTGGACAGCTTTTTGTAACCTTCCCCTAAACCATAATGCTGGATAATCTTGGTTTTGAGGTCATCAGAAAGTTGTTTTAAGGCTCCCATGTTGCAGCTCTTCAGAGGACAGTCACACAGAATTAGAACTGGCATTTGGCCACCTTAAATACCTTTTGTCATTATTGGATGCACCTGTCAATTAAGTTCCAGGCTTAACGAGCTCACCAAACCAACTTTGTGTGTCCAATTATCTTGTGATGATTAGTTACAGGCCATCAAAGCAACAAAATGACAAGGGTTCCCACATTTTTGCACAGTCTATTTTTTACATTTGATTTAATTTAAAATCTGTGTTTGAAAATCAAGCTAACACTTGGCTTCTATGGGCAAATGAAGGACATGCCACCAAGATAATTTTGTGTGAAGTCAGAGTCCATTATTATACAACCTCAGAGGGGATGCCCAAACTTTGTCATACCACTGTATAGCAGTATACCACTGAGTGACTTTTGATTTTCTCTGTCTCTCTCATTCATGTTCCTCTGCTTTGAACTGTTGAGTAGATCAAACTGTACAGTGCAACCACTGCTGTTTCATTCAGCACCAGCCCTGTTCTCCTGGTTACCTTTAAAGCAGCAGTATGTCTCTGAAAAAAGACACTGCACAGAAAATCTTTGTCTGTCGATGAACAGGTTCCTCCCCATGTATCCTACATGTGCCTTAATGGACAACAAAAGCAGAAGCTGCTGTTCTATGTTGGTTATAGAAGGTTAAACCTTCCCACACAGAATGCATTTTCATGCAGTGCAGCCCAAGCTGATGGATTAATTACTTTGCTCTAGAAAAATGTGCTAAGTCAATTTTTGTTTTGCCCTCAAAGTCACACACCAGTTAATTTACACGTAGCAATATTCAGCTTCTCATGCATTAGTCAAGTGACACTTTACAATACAATTAGAGCAACTTTCTGCTGTCTTGACAACTGGTCTTTGTGCAACACTGACCTAATGTTGAACACATCATTGGACTTAATGAACATAGAACCAAATGACATTTCAGCCCAATGCAAACCATTAACTGTGTAGAGATATAGGATGCCTGGAACATTAAATTGTTCTGGTAGATATTTTAATGCAGCTAACCTTGGAGTCTAACAGTCTAACATCATGTGCCCTTCTGTAGCATGACAAAAGGTGGCTAGCTTTCCTGATCACCTGGGCTGCTCTCCAGCTGACGTCACAGCAGAGATGACATTTGGAAAAAGGCATGTTTCTTTGTCCTTTTTTAATATTGCAAGAAGCTGTCTGTTTCCCACATGTTAAATGCAGTGACAAGAGAAACATTTCCACATGAGGGAGTGGTTTGTTGGAAAGCGTGCCATTTTAATTCACGATAGATAGATACCGTGTTTAATCCCTGGAGGGAAATTCTGCCTCTGCATTTGACCCATCCATGGTTAGTGAGCACACACATAGGAGCAGTGAACACACATACTGCTAGCCATGACATACGTGATCACCTGAAACAGTGAGCAATCGAGGACCAGTGCTCAACAAGGCGGATGAGGGTTGGGGGAGGCTGTAGGAGGCCTTGTTCATTCCACTCCACTCCATAACGTTTCTGTTTTTCCTGGGTTTCTCCCATACCCCACTTCTTTTTTTTGTCTTGGTAATCTTCCATAATTTACAAGGTCCAAACTTCTTTATCAGTAATTAAATCAGTTTGTTTGACTGCCGCCGCTGAAATCTCTCAGATTTAGCTGCTCAAATGTTGGCAGGTAATGGGCTTCCCACATTTACAGAGCTTCCTTTGGACTGTGATGAGACACAGCAGTCCAGCATGTACAGTACAGCATTGCCCCTACATTGCCCACAGCAATACTTAAGAACAGTGTCTTCTCCACTACTATCAGACCTTTGAACTCTATGCACCACCTGCCCCCTCTCACTACCCCAGGCCTTGCTGCACCCACTTATCCACTCCCTTAGCACCCACTTCATTCACCCCCTTAGCAACTACTATGCACACACTCCCCACCACAACCCCTCCAATCACAGGCCTTGTGCAATGTTACCACCTCCACTGCCACACTGCATCTTAGCAATACTGTTGTACTCTTGTGCAGTATACTGTAACTACTGTGGTGCAATGCATTGGACTCTGTGGAATATGTCTCTGTCGTCCACTCCACTTTATTGCTGTGCATACTCTGCAACTTATTTATATCTATCTTGATACTGTAAATTTCTGTTTAGGTTTGTATATGTTTCTTTTATATTCCTATTTGTATATATTGCGGTACATTCAGAACCTATATTCTATTTTATTTGACTATTGTTATTTATTGCTTCTTACTTTGTGCATCTGTTGGCTGCTCTGAATGACATCTCACTATACCTTGTATAGTGACAATAAAGACTTCTACTTCTAATTCTAGCGTCCAGTGCACATTACAATTTGTTGTGAAATTATCACAGAGGGTAATTATAAAATCAAAACTAAACTGAGGGAGGAAATTGGATTGTGTGCTCCAATTGTAATCATTAGCAGAAAAACATCTTTTGTGATTGTGTTATTTTAGTATCTGCTTTATCTACATGGCATAAGCACTGATTACTGTCCATGCTACTGATGTTAGCTGTCCAAACCTCATGTGTTGCTTGATTTCTAACTATGTTGCTTCAATTAAACTCTCTCTCTCTCTCTCTCTCTCTCTCTCTCTCTCTCTCTCTCTCTCTCTCTCTCTCTCTCTCTCTCTCTCTCTCCCTCTCTCTCTCTCCCTCTCTCTCTCTCTCTCTCTCTCTCTCACACACTCACACACACACACACACACATGCACAGGCACTGTGACAGGCCGGTCCCCGTGGATGAAGTAGTCAAAGCAGCCTCACAGCCTCTCCAGGCTGGAGGTGCGTCTCTGCGGGCCGCTGAGCTGCTCTTTGATGATGGGCCTCCTACCATCCTCACCAGCACAAGTCTCATCTGACCGCCAGCTGGGAGCAACAGGGTATGTGGAGGACAAGCAACAGGGATGTCCCTTAGCGCCCAGATTTGCAGACAAGAGCAAGATTGTGAAGATGACAGCGAAGGAATAAAGCACAAAAAAAGAGGAAAATGAAATTGAAAGAGTAAGTTTAATCTTTGGCTGGATTCTCTAGTTATAAAACATTTGATCAGAATAGCCAAGGACACATCCATATTTTTTGCTCAGTAAAGAGTAGGTAAACTAAAAATATAAAGAAACACAAGCAGCAATCTGGATTTCATCCAGGATATTAAATATGTGTCCAAGCCTCTGTGGATTAGTGCAATAAATATACCCTCCATAAGTGACAGACAGTGTTATGCCAAGGGCATATTTAAAGCCATTGAGATACACCATATTGAGACAGCAGGTCATAAAGATAAACAGACTGTATTTCCCAGTTGCAGCCCAGCTGTTGTTTTTAGCCACCCTGTGTGATATGCTAATACTGACAGGGCATTTATATGGTTGACTGCTGTGTACATGCAGTAATGTCTGATGTGTAAATTACTATCAAAGCTGAATTCATTTATAAATGAATAATGCTGCATTTACAGACACAGCAAGCCATACATTCACAGGGCTGTTTTGCAGATATGAATGATAAGGTCATGTGGTTTGTTGTGTAGTACTATCCTCCATTACAACTTCAAAATACCTCAATAGCGCAGAAGTATGATTTGTGCTGTCTGTTATTGGAAGTGTCACTCGAGAATATTACACAGTCCATCGCTGTTTTTAATTTTAATGTGATTATTTGAAACAAACTTTGGGAGGAGCTCGTAGGGAAAATTGACAGCAATTAACTCACCTCGTGTAATTGGGTGATTGCCGTTTTAAAGCGATAGATGTGTTTTTCTGTAGCATACGTTTAACACTTAACTATGAATAATTTTCAGAATAACTGAGGCCTGTACCCTGGGCAGGTTGATTTTAGAACACAGTACACTAATTCTTCAATAACCCCCTAGGGACAACTCGATTCATCAGCACTAACCTCAAAAATACCATACAAAGACAGAATTACTGGACCACATTAAGATGAAGATTCCTGCTTTACCCTACAGAAGTCAAAAAATAGATACCCATGCTGTGAGGTCACGGGTTTGAGCCTGGGGCTGGACTGTGCAGGAGGAGCTCTGTTTCAGTATTGTAGCCAAAACTGGTAATGTAAATTTAATTCAAAATACTCTAAAACATCGTTCCCCCACTACTGGCAAGAGGGTAAAATGAGAATGAATCATAAACAGCAATTGTGGGCTTTACAACAACTTTTAAAATGTGAATATTCTGACTATACTATTTCTGCCATGAAATCCCTATTTTAATTTACATTTGTAATCTCTGCTGATATACCAGTATCATCGCATGATTACTTGCCATAATTCCTAATAAATAGCACCTTATACAGGACACTTCTAAAATACACTTTAATGTTCTAATGTTCTGTAATGCTCTAATGTTCATCATGTAAGTTTGCATCTTGATGAGAATGTCATGCAAGGTTCACTGGTGCCACTCTTTCATCTCTGTTGAGCTGGACATATAAAACAGACAGGGGCAAACATGACTTTTCACTAGTCACAGGAATACTGCAGACTGCAGTGAGGAGATAACAAAATTAACCCTTAGTTTCATAGTATTTGGTCAACTGGAATCGTTTTGGGACCGCATTGTTTCCAAGAATAAAACACCTGTGAACCACATTAGACTGATGGTGATCCTGTGTTATTTGCCATAATTATAGCCTATTTCTGTAACTGAATCTCACAAATGTCTTCCAAGGGACTGAGGCACCACCCTGTCATATCAGCGAAATGTTTGGTTTAGCTGGGCGTATAAATGGAATTAGGGCAAACACAGCTTTGTGAAAGTACATAGTTCAAATGTATACCAGCTCATTGTATTTTATCTCCAAGGTAACTGTTATCTGTCAATAAAGTTGATGGGCAAGTTAGGATGCTTTGCTATCAGGAAGTATTATTTTAAATATTTATTCTGTACTGAGCTGAACATCTTGACATCTTTACAATTTGCAATAAACCATCTGTGCTTGCTTTAACTTTGACTGATCTTTACAGCGACCGTAAATCTTCAGGGAAGAAAAAGACATACTGGAGTTTGAAATAATTCCAGTGACATCTGATCATTCTTATTGTTAGATGTTCTACTTTGGAGGTCAGATGGAGATTTGACTAAGGGTTGGATAAGTTGTTACAGACCAAGGACAAGGTCAAGTGCCTTAAGGTTGGAAATTCTTTTGATGTTTCCTTATTTACCTTTGTTTGCTTGGACTTCTTGTACGTCATTATTTCTGATTTCTTTGATGTTCATTTTCTCAGACACCTTACCTTTGTAAGTGAATGGACAACCACTTGACATTAACAACCACTTGACCTTACCTTTGTAAGTGAATGGACAACCACTTGACATTATTCTGCATTATTGTGTGTAGTATCAATGTTGGCTGTTTGTAGATGTCCAGCCTCCTGTTGAGAGACCTGTTGAAAGTGTATCACGTGAGGCCGGCAGCGCGGGGCACACTGCCAGGGAGCTGCTATGAATGTATACCACGTTGACGCCACCAGTGTGACCATATGGCCCTGTGCCCCATCAGCCGGGGCACTGCAGTCTCTGAAGGACCCCCTCAATGTTATCATCAAGCCCCCGGCCTCTCAAAGACATTGAGGACACACTAACATCCCAACACTACACAACCACCTGTTCTACTTTTAAACACAATGTTATCAATGCGTATCTCATGTGTATTGCTATTTTGGGAAGCCATTATTAGAATTTAACACTTTTAAGATTACACTATGCGTTGTTTTTATTTGAATGCAAACAAATCATGTGAACAACTGTCAAGTGTCAAAAAATTAAGGTTAAATGAAAAAAAAAAAACATCACACACTTGGCCCAACTTCTAAACACAGAAATCAGACACAATACAGATTAGTGTAATCAATGAGGCAGAAATATTCCCCATCTAAACAGAAGAGAGCTTGTGGTAATAGTGACATTGCCAGACCATTGGGACATCTGGCCACAGCTTAACCTCTCACAATGCAAAGATCCATCAACAAGCTGTCATTTAACTAAGCCATCTGAGTACACAAAGAGGGCAGTAGGCAGACTTTTTGAGCAGAGAAAAGTGTTGGGAACTGGATTCAGGGTCAAAATGATGAGAAGTGAATTCATACATACATACATTTTGTATAATTCAGGTAAACAACTTCAATTTAATTAAAAGTAACAGTTTAGTTACAGTTAAGACGGTCCTGACTCAGATTAAAAACTGGCTTACAGCAGATTTCTGTTCTGCAGAACACACAAAAAACAAAAAAACAAAAACAAAAACCAAAAGCAAACAAACCTTACACAGGATATTAACACAAACCTGACACAGATAACTTAGACAGCAATAGACATTACATAGGTTACATAAACACATAGACACATATAACATTCAGTGCGTGCAGGTATAATTGTTAACAAGGTATAATCTGTAAGCCTTTTTGAAGTCTGTGATAGAATGTAAAGCTCTGATGTGGAGAGGGATGTCATTCAGAGTGTGCACACTCTTTAAACAGGCACAGGAATAGTAGAGACTGCGGTGAGGAGATAACAAAATGAGCCCCTAATTTCATAACATTGGGTCGGCTGGAATCGCCTGGAATATATTTTGTGCAAGAATAGGACATCTGTGAACTGCTGACCTTAGACTGTTTGTGATCCTGTGTACATTGGCATAATTATGCTTCTGCAACTGAATCTCAAGTGTCCAGAGAGATGTTGAGGGGTTGTTGTAGACCTTAGATCACCATGATTTTGACTGCAAAGTTAATTGAATTCACAGTACCTTCTGATGTTGTGGCATCAGAAAAAGGCTAGAGTGCATGCAGCTTAGTGTTTGTGATCAGCTACTGTATTTGCAGAGGGACATTAGGTCAGTATTTATTGATTAGGTACATCTACACATACATTAACACTAAAAGGTAGACAGCTTTATAGTCATTATCGTTTAAAAAATAAAATTATACTGTGTAAACCACTGAAACATTCTAAGGTGTGGTCTATCATAACTTGCACTGGAACCAGAATGTGTAACATTGCCTCTCTGAAGGCTCTGAAGATTTGTTATGGGGTAAGGTGGCAATGCATTGGTCTTGTTTGTACTTTATGCTGAGCTGTTGTGTCAGTAGCTAGGAAATCGTGTTGGATAGCTATAGTTCTGTGTGTATATGGAACATGGACACTTACAAGGATGAGTAAATCATAGAATTTGCACGGTGCATTATGCTTTTTCTGAAAGAAAACAAAGCTGTGATCCTGTGATTTTATGCTTTATCTACTGCTCAAAGCAGTGGAGGAACATTTTAGAGTGCCAGCTTAAATTACATGTTACTGTTTGAGAGCTCTTGTGCTTGATGTCTGTTATTTCTAATTTTTTAAATAGTCACATTTATTATGAGTTTCGGCCAACTGTCTACCAGTCATACCACCTTCCTAATGATACAGATGTAACAGGTTGTCATATGTTTTCCACCCTTTTTTTGACATACACAGAAAAAAAACTCACTCTATCCATTCTCTTGTCTTGAACGTTGTTCCACATATTCGAGGAAAAGCATGTAAAGACTTAAACTTACATCTGATACTTGATCTGCTGTCTACTACTTAGACAGACCCAATCTAAATTGAGTTTGGTTATTACTGTCTGTTTAGTGCTGTCACTTTGAGTGTGAACGCGCTGTAGGATTACTGGTAAGGTGACGTGGCAGTTTGGGTACGCCTATGTTTACAGCATATATTATATAACCATCTCATACACAAGCATCCTGCTAACAGCCTCCATAACATCAGCACTGACCATGCTCTTTTATAGCCAAAGGGAGGCCACTCAGAGCACTTTGAACCCTTAGCCTTGTCTCCAGAAGTCACCTTCTCACGCTATCTTATGGCAGGCAGTCCCCTGCCAGTGGTAAGTGCAAACTGGGGCTGATTGCAGTACACAATCAGAGAAATGCCTCACAACACTGGTTACCGGCTCTTCTTTTATTCATTTGTCTGAGTTGTTCAGGTGGAGGCAAAGGAGGATGAGTCTGATCAATACTTTGATTACTCTGGAAGCTGCGAGGGTGACGGCGTGTTTACACATGACGCGCAAACACATGGTAGTCTGTGACGACAATGTGTGCATAAGTCTGTGCAGAACGGGCACTGCGACGGTTCGGAAGCCTGTGCTGTGCTTCTGTAGTTGTGCATTTTCGTCTGACAGAATGATTCCCAAAGCCAAATACGCGGGATCACCAATTGTTTATCAAACATCTGTATTTTTTATTAACTTGGATAAAATAAAACATGAAAATATCTCCGACAAACTGAAATTTCATCAGGAGTTCACATTACCTGTTGTTCTGAATCATAACAATCACTGGAAAATGCATTCCAGATGCCTTTCATTTTCTTGCTCCTCAGTTCTTGCACAGAACCTTGCGCACTGCTGCGTTTTTATGTTGAATGACTAAAACAGTACTTCAGAAATTAGGTGCAAACTAGGTTTTATTTCTGTCGGGTGCAGTCAGTCTGAGCTTTCCGTAAAAAAAGCACTTGAAATGACTTCTTCGCCATACCCCAAACTGTGCATCTAATTGGCTTATGAATTCCAACGGGGATTGTCCTGCAGCTATTTGTTTAACATGATGTCAGACAGTGAATTGATGTAAACTTAGAATGCCCTCAATAAAAAGATGCAAACGCACACATACAGCATACCTTATTCATTATCTGAAAAGGCAGGGCCAGATGTGCGTACATTGTGAACACGTATTTTACGCCCTCTGTTTGTAGAAACCGCACGCTGTTTGCCCTGCTTTGGCGTGGTATGTAGGTGGAAGCTCATCACGTAGCCTACGTTAGCGCTTTGGTCCGCCTTCTAGCGTTATCAGAGGTGCTTAAAAGGTGCAAAGGCGAGTGACAGTTTGTGTGGTCATCATGGAACGAAAAGGAAGCAAAATTTCAGCGACGCAAAAGTCCAGATCCCACACCTTACATTTAACTATAACACAGGGAGTAATTCAGCCCATACAAAAAATGTAGTTCGGCCTCTATTTCCAAAATGAACGCTGTTATTAATTACTGCTTTGTCATCAAATTTGTCATTGTCGCAAGTCTTAAATAGTTTGTTTATTAATATTATCAATCAAAACTGGGATTATCTTGACGCCTTGGTGTAAAACTGGATCTCCCGTGCGTCCCGTGTGTGGGCTGGCCAATTTTGCCTTCATTTATGTTTAGCTTTTTTCTTGTTTTGTTTTTCAGCAAGTACATCGTAGGATTTGGGCCCATCTTCTGTCAGTCATTCCTGTGATGTGTGAAGCAACACAGACAGAATTGTCTCAGCTCAGTGCATGGTTTTCACACCGTGCATCGCCAGCCGGAGAATTCGGAAGGAACGCGGATGAAACTGATAAATCTTTGAAAGTGCCCCAAACAAGTTTTCCACGCCATGTTTTCAGACGTTTCGAAAAGCAAGGACATTGCTCTTCCTGGTTTAGGTTATTCTCACCGCAAATTACACGTGTGCTTTGGCCGGCAGGTTTCCTACATACAAGGGTAATAAATAATTTGGCGGTCTTTACGCTTCTTCCATGCAGATGCCCTCATTCTCACGAACATCCGAACGTTTGCATATGCATGCCACAGAAATGCGCCATTTGCGCTTCTCCGCATTAAGAGTTGTAACAAAGTGCACCCTGTTTATACATACCACTACATGTTTAAGGCGCTCCTTGCGAAAGAATCATATGCCAGAAGTCGGCGCTAATAGCTTTGTACATCTGGTCGTTGTTTTTTTCTGCAGCCTAAAACATTAATGTAATATATATCTGCCTACACTATACAAAGACATTCAGAAGACGTGTTACTCTTGCCTTAAATACTACGACAACAAATGCAGGTATTAAATGCGATATTTTAGTTTACTCTTGAGTAGAAGCGCAAACTGACCTTTTGTGTGAATATAACCGGCATGCCACCTGGCGGTTCGTCATTGACACTTTAACCAATCACGGTAATACAACAGGAGCGGAGCTTCCTCTTGCGCGCGCCGGGAGATTCCATCAGTCTGGTAATTAGCACTCGGTAGCGGAACGGGGATTCTGACCGACCCAATAACCTGACCGACCGTAGAGCAGCGCAAGGAGAAATCTGTCCGTCGTTGTTTAATTCATGCAAAATCTGTTCCTGTAACCACCTGGAAGGGACACTTTGCTGTATGGACTGGAACTGGCGGACGCAAGAAAACTGCGTTAACAGTACATATCCCTTGCTAAATCTCCGCTCTTGAATAACTCCAACAGTTTCCACGGTAAGAAAATGTAGGTTTCTTTAAATTGTAGATATATCATTTGTTTTTTCAACTTCATTTTCTAATATTTTCCTATGATAACTAACTTGTTTTTAAAAAATGGTCATGCGTAAAGCGATTCTACTGCAAAGCCAATTTTGACTGTAGACTTTGCTTAAAACGTTTAGGGTGGCATATTGAAACAGAGACAATTATTTTCTGCTTTGTAAGTATCTAATATTATAGCTAAGTGAAGCAAGTGCACACACTGTTCCTGTTCCCTTTAGTTATCTAACCTCGGAAGTCACTTCTACCCTTCAGTTGTTTTCTTTATGTAGACTTTACTGCTTTGTACGAACATCTTATGAGGTAAATGACATTTGTTTAATTTTTTTCTCTCATACCGTTTAAGAAAGCAGTTAGAAACTACCTTTTTGAGGAATGTTCTAAGTATGCAATGTGTTATTTTGTCCATGATATATTGTCAGCGTCTGCTTGGAGTGGTATTTTACTGTGGACATTTTCATTACCTTGCTGTACTTAAGTTAAAAAGAAAGAAAGAAAACCCCAATGTAATGAATTTGTGTTCATATACATTTAATGTTCAATTCTCTACTTTTCCTTCATACGATTTTTTAATTTTTAATTTCTACACTATATTTTCCCATTAGCAAAATACAAAGAAACATTGATGTGATATTGTAAGCCTGTGTATATATGTTAAAAATTTTGTCCATTTTGAGATGGATCAAGACCGATACTAGAGCCTACAATAGCTTTGCTTTGCTTTATTGCTGGCAAAGGCAGCATGACTTTTGATCATGAGAGGTATGCATCAGATAGCATGTCTCTGTGAGGGAACAGCCTTTGATTTGTGGTTGTGTTTGTGGCTGCAGTTTTAATCATAGCCTATACATGTAGGATCCCTCCCTGTCTTTCATATGGTATTTCATTGCATCGTTGTTCTCAATCAAACATGGCCTGTATTCTTTGGAGAAGCCATATGGGGTGGAGATCTCCACAGAGTTGTGCCCCCCCCCCCTTGTTTGTGATGGAGTGATACAGTTGAGAGTGCTGTGTTGTTGCTAAACAGAGGCAGGTGAGACACCAAATGTCACATACATTAGACAGCAGTTCTTTTAAGCTGTAGCAGTCACAAGATGACTTTGTCAGATATGATCCATAATGATTTGTCAACATCTATCTGTGTTGTTAACTGCAAGTAGATGTCACAGTTTGGCATTGTTCCTGTCAGTTTCAATCTGTGTTGGCGATTCTGTTTCACTTATTTATGGGTGGAAATGGCACATTCCCAAGTTTCAGCATCCCCTGTGCCTATTAATCACAGCCATAAGGATGTTTTTTTTACAAAACCCACCCTTATTTGTGTAATTGTACTTGGAAAGTGATGACATTTGGTACAATTTTAATGTCCTGAAAAGAGGTTCGTCAATCGTTCATCTATCTGTCTGTCTGTCTGTCTGTCTGTCTGTCTGTCTGTCTGTCTGTCTGTCTGTCTGCCTGCCTGCCTGCCTGCCTGCCTGCCTGCCTGTCTATCCATCCATCCATCCATCCATCCATCCATCCATCCATCCATCCATCCATCCATCCATCCATCCATCCATCCATCCATCCATCTACTTCCCAAAAGTAATCTTAAGGGTAGTTGGACAAATGCACATTCATTTGTGAAATTAACAAATAAACTCCACTTTTTATAAAAGTGCTAACTCGCTCTTTATTAGTGAGACATTCAGGGGGAGTACATGCATTTGAATAAATAGATAAGTTGTCTGCTAAGGTTCCCAAGCTCCTGTGAATTAATGCTCATAGAGTATGTGTTACTTTGGTGGGCAGCTGGCTACACCACCTAAACCATAAACGGGCAGTTGCCTGTGGGAACCCTGTTTCAAGTCCTGCCTGTGGTAATTTCCCAGTTCCACCCTGTCTCTCTCTCTTCTACTTACTTGCTGTCTCCTGCTTCACTGTTCTATCTAAAATAAAGGCAAAAAATATTCTTTAAAAAGAATGTGTGTTATTCAAAAAAGTAGTCTACAGCTTCATATACTGAATCCACCCATGGCGCAACACCTAATGTCTTGGTGAGGAATGCAGCAGTAGTCGATTAGTAACATCCCTCCTCTCTTGCGGGCAAATCTTGATGGATCCTGGCAGGTAATGCACAAGCATTTGGCACGGCAACAGTCATGTTGCCATAAAATAGCTTCTTAAACTTGAGCACACTAAGCCTTGTCAGAAGCACAACACTGTATATCATAGAAGCACGGTCCGTCAATAGCTGGAGTTATGACCTAAAAAGTCTCCAGTTCAATCCCTTGGCTTTGGTGGAAGATTACACCAACTCTGGTCACTTCCCAGGGACTCTACTGTTCCCTGCGTCTTCACCTCTTTTGGGGATGATTAACTGAATGTGGTTGGCAAAGGCTTTGGTGCAGTGTTGGTAGTCTGG
This sequence comes from Coilia nasus, assembly GCA_027475355.1. Taxonomy (NCBI): domain Eukaryota; kingdom Metazoa; phylum Chordata; class Actinopteri; order Clupeiformes; family Engraulidae; genus Coilia; species Coilia nasus. The sequence goes on along the minus strand of CM050204.1, from coordinate 6,356,370 downwards.
ATTCTGTTACAGGAGCATGAAGTTGGATGTATAAACCAAACAGAAAAAGGAAAAGACAAGTGTGACTAAATATGAGTTAATATTGCTTAAACAGGCCACAAGATCATACTTATATGGAAACAGCCAACAACAAAGGGACATTAAGAAATACGATTTCACAGTTTCACAATTTAGTTGTCTTGTGGGTCACTGGGCATTCATTCTTTGAAATGGTTTTTCATTCCATCTTCCAATTAGTTACATAATGATTCACGATGGGGGAAGCGGGGAAGCGCCTGGCCTTTGTTATTATTAACAGTAAGAAGAGTTTAGTGAAGTAATGTTACTAAAGCTCTTGACAGAAAGGTCAGATAAGGAATGAAATCTCTGTGTGCACTACAATTGAACATTAGTCCCATTGGCATTGTCTGAACCAGACAAGTATGATTATTGACATGACAGGTAGGCTGCAGCTGTCTTTGCAGTGGGCATTGTCATAGATATCAATGTTCAGTTGACTGGGATATTGCTGTAAAATGTGCTGCTCAAACTGTCTGTGGTCATTTAATTACTTAATATACAGTATTATATGAATATTATATTGTGACATTTACTTTCTAATCAACGAGGGTTTCAGTTGTACGGCCAGTGGGCTTGATTAGTTGAGTGCTCATGATGAGTGCAGACTTTAACTCCTGTGCTCATTACTTGGATTATTATTTAAATATCACTTTAGTGGAGAAACGAGAGTGAGATGCTGTCTTTTTCTGGTTGAAATGTTATGGTTGTTCCATGGATTCATGTGTTATGCTTTTGTCATTGCAAATGCTTTAACTTCACAGTAGACTGTTGTGTAGTCAAAATGGTAAATTTATAAAGTCATTGTTTTGGTTTCACTATTTCCATTAATTTAGTTTGTGTAATCACACTGATTTACATGGTACATATTTCTTTAAACAACTTTGAATGAGTCTGTTTGTGTTGTAGAGAATGCTGCCAGGAAATACACATTGCGAATGACATGAATAAACACTTAAATTGGAGGTTAAAAGAAAGTTTACACTGTTTCAATAAATGGGACACCACAGTATTTATAAAATCATAAATTGTAATTTGCTCTTCTTTCCACTTTACGTCATTATAAACGCACATAAGATTCCTACTGTAACACAGACTTCCAAATAAGAGGAAATGACATAGGAGCTATTATCATTGTGTAATTTATTTGAGATGATAGTTGATTAGGCCCCCTAATTTTCTGTCTGTCTCTCCTGATACCTCTTTGTCTTTCTGACGTACCTCATTAGGCACGTCACTAGCATCCCAAACAGGATTTAAACTATTATACTATAATGCAATAGCGTTCTCTCAGCTATGCTATTGGTTCACTTGGTGATTCATTCATGGAACATACCCAAATTGATAATAGAATAACATCTGCAAATTGTTTAGTGCCTTACTCACGATATCATGATAAATACAGCCCATCTAAGGCCTTCTGAAGAAAGGTTTTGTTAAATTTTGCTGTACATATTTACATGATGAAATTAAAGGATATTGTTCATAGTCTGACAAAGACAGAGTCTGACTGTCTCTTAAAGAATGATCTCTGTGATTTGTTGAAGTAGGGCTGCATGCTCCTGATTTTTGTCAGGGGTTTTCGGCTTTGTCTGAAAATAAATTACCCAATCACTCAATTTCACAACAGCCCCGTGGGTTTATTATTACAAGAATGAGATTTTTCACAGACCGCTTGTGTTAAACCATGCTAACTTGGGTGCTGATTATCTTTGGCACCCCCCTAAAGACTGTACATTTCTTTCATCATTGTATATGAGATTGCTGGCTAAATGTCCTTTTTGAATATTTATTTTAAATGTCAGGACCATTCACTTTACAGGCACTTTTTCATGCTGCTGGCTGAGTTTTGAGATGTTTGAGAGGTATTGTAAAGTAAATTTTGGAGGATTGCGTTTAAAGTGCAAAATAGCCAGGTGGAATAGTCTCAGTACACTTTACAAACAATAAAACAGTCAACCAACCAGATGAAGACCAACACAGAAACACAAACACAAAAACAAAAAAGCTGATATCTGTAGATGTAGCACTGTAGGGATCTGGTAGACACTTTGTCTGTCTTTGTCATATTGGGATGTGGGTGGATTGGGATGATTTTCCTCCCTTATCAAAGTCTGCCATCTGACAAAACTAATAGTCAGGCATAACTTAACCAGTGATGGGCAACTTAACTTCAGAAGCTACAATCCAGTACCACATTTTGGGGCCAGCCATTCACTAAATTAGCTCATTCTGAGAAGCACAACAACTCACCCCTCTTTAACAGTTAACTAGTGAAATCTCCAGTGTAAATGGCACCGGTAGATCCAGGTGATTTGGAATATGTCATGTTTCATTGTAGCTTTTGAAGCCAGTTTGCCTATCACTGCTCATGACTGTATTCCCAATTGGGACCTTCTTGTGCTCCACTCTGCCTCAGTAGGAGATGGAAATTGACACTGCCACTGGTAGTGAGGTTCCAGAGAAAGAGCATGCTCACAGCTATGGCATACTCCCTGTGGGAGCCGTGTCTTAAACAGGAAATTTACTCAGGTCTATGTTTTGTTTCTTATTAGCAATGAACAGGAATGACTTTTTTGCATTGACAAACGGTTGTGCTTTTTCTTGAAAAAACTGAATTGTATTCCCCACATTAGGTTTATTTTAGTGTTTATTAGCTGAGTTTGTTGTTAGTAACTGAAGCAAAACTGAAGTTGCTTTAGACAGGGGCAGATATCTTCACTTCAGTTTTAAGGCTAGATGTCCAACTCAGTAGTTGATCATTTTTTTCAGGTGCTATCAGCGATGCTTGCTGCTATTTGTATGTTTGTGTTATGTTTCCATGCCTTAGCAAAGGCTGTTGTCCACAACTGAGTATATATTTCAACCGAAGAACAGATGCACTTCTGTTAGCCTGTTTGTGTCCTCCTTTTGTGAGTTGCTCTGGATAAAAGCGTCTGCTAAGTGTAAAGTACTGTAATGTAAAACATGCTACTGTACCTTCAGTACTCTCTGAGAAGCTCCACACAGTCGTTAGGGTGGCAGGCTGCACTCACATTGATTGTGTCAGGCTCACAGAGTCTGGCCTGTGTGAGAAGACCATTTGTACAGTCACTAAAGGAGCAGAGGGCTAGTGGCTCATAAGAAGATAATAGGTGAATGTAATAAATAAAATGGCTAACAATTTATTTTAATCGTTCCTTTTACAGTGTGTTTAAATGTTACAATGTGTAGTATTATGTAAGGTACAGTGTAAGAACATAATGATACATGTTGTTACAGACTTTGTTACAGCGTACTTCACAATGTAGACACACTGTAAAAGGGACTGTAAAATAAAGTGTAACCAAAAAAGTATGTGTTTACAAAACACTTGAAATCATTGATAACACCTTTAAGACTGCTCAAGGAGTCTTCAGAGACTTTGACCAGAGGTAGTGAGAAGCACTGGGAGTTACCGTGAGCAACAGGTGTGTTTATCTCTTCTCAACGTTGCCATCAGTCATCCAAATGAGTTTGAGGACAATATAAATACTAGCTAGCTACCAGAACACACTTTAAAAAGTTAAACATTTATTTAAGCAGGGCAACAACATCATTCTACTGTCACTGTACATCCAAGATGAGGCCAAAGATATGGGAAGGACAAGAGGTGAGGCAGGGTCTGCAGTCGCTTGCTGCTCATCTCTGTCTCCTAATGTTAAACACCAAGATGAAAAATAATGCCAGCACAGGGATCGGAAGTGAAGAAGTGAAGTGGAACAGTAGTTGTAAAGCTATATGTTTGGATAGACATGCACACACTCACATTTTTTTTCAGTTTCTGTAGTTTTTAAAATAAATATCTTTAAGGTTAATACATACATGCATACTATAGTACATACCATGCTACAGGTAGATGTCTGTAACCTTATACTGTATGTATCATTATTTATTACCCTGTCTTAATGGTGAGGTGAACTACTGATTTAATTTCACTGTTTTTTTTTTTTTGCTTAAGCCAAGCCCTTAGCTCAAGTCTCTGTTAAAGTCATTAAGTCTAATCCGACTATTATAGAATATGTGTTGCTGTATATTTGGCAGAACTAATATGCTATTAGGATTTGATGACGCAATGTAAAATTACTGAGGGGATTACTAATAGGTGAATTTCAGTGCATTAAAATACTTTAATTCATTGAGATGTGCTTGTATTTGACATAGCAATTGATTTGTTTTAGAGTTGCTGGATTGAAAACAGTAAATTTTCTCACCATTATTTCATGGGGAGTTCACCTATTGACAGTGCAGTAATAACCAATGAATAAATCAAAGTAAGCCTTGTGCGCTACATTTGAATTGTAGTGCGTAGGTAGGCTAATTGCATACGTGACGACCAGGCGTTAGCGATTGGGTAAAGGCAGAGGCACTTGTTTTAACCTTCAGCTGAGTCCACACCTCCAGGAAGAAAGTGTTTCTGATGGTGTCTGGTCCAGACCCTCTGTACAAAATGAAATGAAGTACGAGCGGCTGGTTTATCAGGCTAGATATGAACACCAAACAACCTGAGAAATGCAAAGCCATAAATAAACTGTTCTTTTCTTTTTGCTTGACTTAAACAAAGAAATTACATAGAATCAGTTTTCTAAATGTCCATACCTGACTATGTGTGGTTTGCCACCTAGCTTGCTTATTTAAACAGTCGTAAGCTGCCTGTCTATATGTGTTTGCAATGTACTGTGTTGTCCCAATCAATCAGGAGTCAGTTTACCAGCACCACTCCACCCTACACACAATGCCCATTAGATATGGTCGTTGTCTTTTTAATGCCTCATCCGGACACTTGTGGCATTTATGTCTAATTTTCATTAACTTAATGCCCCCTGGAACAGCTGAAATGTCATGGCACTCTTTTAATCACGAATAGGCGAAAGATTGGAGGAAAAAAATGTTGTTTAGTCTTTTCAGCTTTGTACTGAGGGGGTAGGCTATCATCTGTAAGCAAGCACACTGCTGGGATGCCAATTCTGTTGGGGATTTAAGCACTTTGTTCTGTCTCAGTGCACTCCAAATGTATGGCCTCATCTACAAGTGACATATAGTTTAGCTTCATCGTATCTATTAGTGAGATGAATATCAGGAAAGAGAGCCAGAATCTCATCTAATTATATTCTGAATAAATTCTTTTTTTATTTCTTGTAACCCCTACAGCCTGAACATATGTCCTTGTGACATGACTGTTGAGGACACTTCATGTCATTATAGGCCTACTTAATGTAGATGCATCATGTTTTAGGTTTTTGCTTGATCTATCTGTGCACAACCCTCTCAAGGTGAAATGAGGCACTTCGTGACAGTTTTGAAACACTCAGCAAGTGATACTAATCTGGGTTTCATCCAAGGAATGTGTCCATCTGGCACTGCATGAAAGTGGGGTGATTGAGCCATTAACACACAAGCTCAGACATAAGCCTTCTGAGTGGCTAGCTCAATTTTATCCCATTATCCCCCTTCATTAAACGCTCTTTTGACAAATACAACGGGCTTTTTTCAACATTACTCAAGTTTGCCAACAGGGCAATTTATTTGTTATTGTTCACCATCGCATCAGTAATTATCCTTCCCACAGGGGGGCCCTCAGCACTGTGGTGCGGCAGCCTAGAAAAACTATTCCAAAGTTTCAGATCAAAGTTATGATCTGTTAATGCACTTTGGACTTTCAGTACTCTTTTGAATTTACTGATGGAAGCTTCATCAGTTTATTAATGACAGTATTAATGTAGAATTTCAAATTTCAAAGACTTTTCATTAAACGTCCCAAAAGTCTTGTACATCTTCTGCATGTAGAACAATCCAGGAAGTTTTGGACAATTGTAATTATTGTTACATTACATTACACTTAGCTGACGCTCTTATCCAGAGCGACTTATTTACAGGGTTTCAGTTACAGTCCCTGGAGCTGTGTGGGGTTAGATGCCTTGCTCAAGGGCATCTCAACTATGGGTAGGGTGGGATTTGAACTGGCAACCTTTCGATAGCAAGACCAACTCCCTAACCACTAGACCACAGTTACCCACATGGTTGCTACTGTAGAGCCTCTGATATAACAAAAAGGTTTTGGATGCAGACTGTCAGTGACTTCAAATCTACGGTACAACTGGTTTGAACTGATGGTTTTTAGGAGATTGACTTGGAAGTGAAATTCAAATTCCCGAACACAGTTTATTGAGAGTTATTTATCACCGACCAAGATTAATGCCTCAATTTTAGCTGTACATAAGGAGCTTGCACACTAGTGCCACTGCAGTCAATTTAGCTGTACTTTAAAAACTATGAAAAGCTTTAGACTTGTCTAGCCTTGACAGAAAAAAAGACTAATTACTGTGGCAGCGTGGCCCCAGAGATTTTAAATGATTCTCTTCTGCCTGGAATTTTATCATTGAAGGGAAATGTGGGCACTTTAAGGGATGGCCCTTGTCCTTAGCTCTGTGAGACAAAGCTGAGATATCTTGTGATGAGCAGAGCTGCTGAAAAATGTGCAGTATGTAATAACATTGCTGAATGTTGCGAAGACAATATGATTGAAAATCTGATCCATCTGCATTTACTGCATCTAAACCATGTTTTGCGATATCTGTACCAAGATATTGTATGTTGCAGTATAGTTATATTTTTATATATATAGATATAGATATATTGTGCAACTTTTGTGGCAAGCATTTCAGACGAGAATGGTTTTGTGTGTCTTTGTGGTTAGAGGTCCTTTGCTGTGGCTCCTGAGAGTTGCCACAATTGGTAGCATGCGGTGGCAGTGCTGTAGTTATGAAGGAGGGTATACTGGGACCACTCTGCAGTGCTGTCGTCTTCAGGTTGTGGAGGTGGCTGTACTGAGATCAGTTCTCCTCCTTTTTGCTTTCTACACACCACCACCACCAGCACATTTACGCTATACAAAACCTGTTGATGTGTATCATCGCAGCTTTTTAGGTGGTGTGTATGACAAGGACTACAGCTCTGGTAGCATGGTAGGATTATACGTTTATCTAATTTTAAGTTGACCTTGATGTGGACTTTAACTTATGCTCGAATTGATCTAAGGGACTTGGAGTCCCTTTAGAATTGTACACTCTGTAATGGAAAATGTACAGTACCTATCACAACTGCAGGAAGGAGTGAAACCTTTGTAGTCTTCTCTTTCAAAATAGGCTATGGACCTTCAGTACTAGTGCAACTGTGGCCATTTTCACAACAGTCTCAACAGTTTTCAGGCTTTAGGTTAAGACAGGAAATTGTGATTATCAATGTGTCATCCTCCTTAAATGTGAAGAGAAAGCTATTACTGATACAGTGAGAAACTGACAAAAAGATGTGGAGGGGTTACAACAGCCTTTGTGTTACAGCCCTGGATAGGACACGATCCACACTAAATGGAATAGTTTTCCTGAGTATATAAATAACATTTTATACTCAGGGAAACTTTTCCATTTAGTGTGGATGAATTAAAGCAGTTATTGTGATTGCATAATTTGCTGTTAATTATTGCTAAAATATAACGAGGCCTGCCTTACATCATAAATAATTAGAGATTCTGAGAGTTTTTCCTACAAAAGAATGCACCTAACAAAACTAAGAAATACCTAAGAAATACTTTGTTATTAACAATGTTAAGGCTGCCAAAACATTTTTAATTAATTTAGTGAATTGTTGATAAGATTTGTGTGTGAAGGTGATGATATGCAGAACATCTTTTTGAGTAATGTTGTTGGGCAATGTTGTTAACATATTTTTTGGCACTTTGCCATTTATATCAAGCTATTCATTTTAATCTGGAGAGTTTAAATCATCTGTAGGTAACTTCTCGTGACCAGCCAGAACATTAAGAGTCTATCACGATGTTGCTTGGCAATCTATTCAGCCGGTGTGGCCACCTATCTGGCGTGTGTGTGTGTGTGTGTGTGTGTGTGTCTCAGCATCCGATACCATGGCGCTGTCTAAGTAAACTAGAATTGGTCACCTCACAATACCCCCGTAGGAAAAAGAGAACATGGCTGGAAGTCACCAAAACATTTCCCCTAAATGGGTGACTACAAATCAACTGGAAAGTTCATTTGCTAAAAGGTCTCCCATGTGTAAGTGGCTGGCTCCTTCAGAATAGCTAGTCGTTCTCTGAATTATGAGGGAGTCTGCTTCTTTTATTTTTGCTGGAGAGCGTGGAAGGGATATCTGCTGCATACATCTGTAAGGGTTAGTTTCCAGTGTGTTGAATGCAACTCACGTGGCGCAAGTGCAAAAGTCAGTGTGTCTGAAGAACCTCCGCAAGTAAGTACAGACTTACAGTGATTTTGTTCGGTTTTTCACAGTGATGTTATGTCTGGCACGACCTCTCCAAAATTCATTTTCTGCCATCAGAGGCTCTGGGAGTGCTTACACTGGGCGTAATGAGCCATTAATCCTGAGCTGTCTCCAGCCCACCACAGTCATCTCAAGGCAAATTAGCCTCCTGCCCAGTGGAGGAAAAAAAACACCTCTGCTTCGGGAATGAGGTTTGTGGCTTGTGTTATTCAGTTGTTCAGGGAAATAATATCTATCTGTATTTAAACATAGGAGAGAAAACCTTAAGAAATATTAAGGCCATTTAGTAGCGTGCCTAATGAATGCTGAGTCTGTGGAATTTTATTTCACTTCAAAACTCGGTTGGCTCCCCATTCATAAATGGTTTCGCCATCCTTCTGTCCAACCTTTATTTCGTCGATACATTTAAGAACTTAGACATCCATTATCTAAAGGTAAATATTTTTCTTAGATATCTTGTCTGTGTCCTCTCCTCTCTCATATTCACATGCGTATGTACAAACAAACCCACTCACACACTTACACTTACACTGACTCAGCGCGCACAAACACACTCAAATACAGTTGGTTGAAGCCCCCCCCCACACACACACACCTGTCTCTCTCTTTATATGATAGAGACGGCCTGGTTGAGACGTCTTTCCTAAGAGTCTCTCTCTGCCTGCTCCCTGTCTGTGGTCCTGAGCAGGAAACGGTGCTAATAACACTGTCCACTCTGTCAACTCACAGAACAGGAACCAGCTGCTCCTCTGCTCGCCGGCTCACCCATGAAAAGCAGCCAGCCCAATTAGGACCTCTGCTCACCCCTCAAACCACAGCCAAAATACAGGAACCCAGCACTCACCATGCCCTCACTCACTCAATCTCTCTCTCTCTCTCTTTCCATGTCTCTCTCAGCTTCTCTCTCTTTCCCCTCTTTATCCCTACCTTCTCTTTCTCTCTTTTTCACTTTTCTTGTCTCTTAGTCTCTTTTTCTCCACCCTGTCTTTGTCTCTCCCCCACTCTCGTTCTCCCTCTTTTTCTTTCTCCTGTCTTTCTGTCTCTTATATTAAAGAGAGTAGCAGAATGACAGATGATTAAAATAACATTTTAATTTTACCATTCAAGGGGAGAAATGTTGTTTCCAACAGATTCATTTCCTCCTTTGTGATTTTCAAAGAACAGAGACTCAAGTCTATTTTTCCAAGGTCTTCTATTTGAATGCTGGCAGCCAGAATAAGGAACAGTTTTCTTTTATTTTTCTGCTGAGAGGATCATGTATAATGACACCAAATTAGGATCTGAAGATGCAACATTGTTTATTTTTAGATGTTTTTTGCTAAACAAATAGTGGCTAAACGGAACAAACAATTTGGACATAATTGAACTGTTCACTAAAATGGTGTTCCCATGGTTTTCGGTAGCCTGGCTATAAGCCTGCCTACGCACTTTCACTCAATTATTTTCTCCCTACAGTGGTAGTCTGAGTTTGCTTCCGTTGACATGGTTGACTCCGGTGGAATCTTTAATGGACCAATCAGCAAATAGAGGGAGTGTTCATTAAAGATGACATCGACTTTGTGTGCTACATTTGAAATGTAGAGCGTAGGCAGGCTTATAGCCAGGCTAATTGTGTATGGCATGACCAGACATTAGCGATTGGGTAAAGGCAGATCAAATCGTTTTAAACTTCAGCAGAGTCTACACCTCCAGGAAGCATTTCCCAATGCAGCACAGCCAGGCCCTCTCTACAACATGAAGTGTAGGACGAGGGGCTGGTTCACCAGGCTAGGTTTCCAAGGCCTAGACTCATAATCTCATCAAAACACACTGTCAGAGGATATGTTCCTGCATACACAAACAACAGCACCCTTGATGCGCCTGCCTTGGTCAAGGTATGGAATGCATATGGAAAAAAAGGCGGGGCAGCCGTGAGAAAGTGTTGCTTGGTGACAGTAAGCATCGTCTGAGTCTAGGTTTGAGTGTAATGAAGGGTCACACTGTGTAATCATTAGTTCACCTCAGCCTGACTTTAAGCCATTCGCTTGTTCATTGGCTTGTGCCTAGAATTCCTCAGTGAGTGTGATTCTTATAGCATTAATGAAAAGGTTACTGTATTCTTGTTTAGTAATACCAACACAAACCAAAAGAATATGAATTCTGTTTAGTATCGAGTTAACAACATACATACAACATACATAAACTGCCAGGCTGTGCAATTTCGAGGGCCACTTGTTGGGAATTTTAGGTATGTGAGCCGGTCTTTCCTTTGTCACACTGTCCAAATGATATATTATATATATAACTACAAACACTATTCATTTTATCAACGACACATACAAACGCATGCAGACACATAATTAGTCCGGTCTGGGTGTGTGACTCATCCGAATTTTGGCTTGTCACGACACCATGATGAAAAGTTCCGGAGACAACGGCTCAGTGGAGGGTCAATGAACACACACACAGTTTTGTACACAGACGCACACCCACACACACACACACACACACACACACACACACGCAATCACAGTCGCAGCTCCCCATTTTCAGGGCTGCAGCTCGTGTAATGGTGCATGCCAAGAAAATCATCATTTGTGTCAAATTACTTCTCTCTTCATTATCACATCTCTCTACAGACTTGTTGGTATGTCCTTTCACCTTCTTTAATACACCACTGGACAGCTTATTACATAGCGCCAGGGAAATACAAATGTCTGTGCTTTCATATGTTTTACATTTGTAGAACTGAGGAGCCTACTGCCTACTCTGTTCATCATCACAGGAAAGACATGAGAGAGAGAGACAGGGAGAGAAAGGGAGAGAGAGAGAAAGAGAGCAAGAGAGATTGAACGATCTCAAGATCACAACCGCATAAACGTTCCATTGGATTCCCAATCAATACTCCATCAGAAATAATGGCTGTTGCCCTGACAATTACAGTTTGTCATGATCTTTCACATGGCCCACGCTAATGGCACCAACTTTCTCTCTCTGGCGTGGCGCTCTCTCTGCTCTCTAGGGCATGATTCAAATTCAGACAGGGTTTCACAGAGCACTAACAAAAGTAAAAAAATGTGTCAAGGCTCTGAAGCACGGGGGATTTGCTAACTTTGCCATTAGCTTTGTAGAGGCATATAAAAGTTTTTGTTTATTTCTAACTCTGTATCTTTGTTTTTTATCATGAGAAAATAGAAACAAATCCATCGCTGACAAAACACAATTAAGAAGAGCAGAAACACAACACTTTTAGGGATTTTTCCAGCTACTGCAGAATTACAACAATGTTGCTTTTTAAAACAAAGCCTTTTTTAAAAAAAAAAGTGGTGATTTCCATTTTGCCATTGTGAACACACAGCACACACACACACACACGCACGCACACACACACACGCACGCAAACTGCACCATTTGCAACTGCTAATGGATTTTGTCTGGGCCCAGACCTGAATTAAAATAATTATATTCCTGTGCCTGGCCTTACAGTCAACATAAACACTGGAACAGTCTTTGAGCTCAGAGGATACAACAATCAGATTTCCACATTTATACCAGGCAGACATGTGCCTTCACTGCCAAACATCTCCTCTGTCCCATGCCTTTAAAGATAGCAGCCAGGCCTAAGTCGGGCTGTCAATCACACGGCCCCTGTTTCTATTTGCTACAATGATTAATGCTGGGTGCCTGAAACTAGAAGGATTGATTTTTTTCAAGGTTTTATATACTGTATATTTTCCATTGTTTTAGTGCAGGATTCAGAAGCTACAAATCATCTGATCTGTCAGTCACCAGTTAAATGTCAAACTTTCAGTCAGTGGGTTTAGCCTTTTCCACTCGCATCTGTGTGCTCCAGTGTCTCTCTGGCTGAGCAACTGAAAACTGCAGCTTTTAGAAAGAGGATTTCCCTCATTCCTCTTCCTAACCAAAGCTTTCCAAGGTTTCCAAGAAAGTAAGTAATAATTATATAGTTTTTGTTGTTTGTTTATTAAGTGAGGATTTGTCTGTTGTAATATCTAAACAGCTAAAATAATCAGGCCTGAACTATTAAAAGACGTGTTTGTGTAGTGGGTCACACATATAAAATAAATAAACTGATTCCAAATAGGCATTTATTTTGTGACAGTGTAGCTCTCTGTAGACACAAACGTTTAAACAGTTATTGCATAACGTTAAACAACCCTGGATAACGCTGTTTGCTTTCTGAGTGAGAGTGGGATCTTAACTCCAGAACATTCAGGTTTTTGTAGAGAAAGCATAACATCCCTAGGATCTACCTATCTACATTTTATTTTCATTGTTTTTAAACAAATCTATTCTAAAATCACCACAAAACATTAAATAGTGCTCTGTTGATAGATCGCTGTAATAAATGAAGTGACATGGTGGAAATGACCTTCCCTGCTGAAGCAGAGTGTTGCAACATAGGAACAGCTGTATGCAAGTACCATTTTCTTCCACTGCAGAACAGATAAAGCATTTAATATTGATAATTACTATTATTATTTTTAATCTCAAAATTCGTAGTTTCCTCAGGTGTTCCTTGTTTAAATTAGGCCTATTACAAAACCCCAGAAAAGGTATAAATTGCATTTTCTGTTGTTCAGCAGCTCTCTATAAATAAATTGTAAATGCATTTGGATGATTAACTTGGGCCAGTTGTATGGTAGGGACTTTATGGAGTCAATTTGTTGCAAAAGCACTAGTCCTAGATTGGAAGAACATATCACAGTGAACTATCTTTGCTCTCCCTTTCTCTCTTTTTGCTTCTCTATTTTACTGTGATGCATATCTGCCAAAATTGCTGAAGGAGACATACTCCAACAGAGATCTAATACACATCGTTGAATAATGTGTGTATGCAAAACTAAAATGGCAGATCGTAGCTCTAATCCATATAATGGGAAATCATGCTTCTTCTGTGAAAAAGAGCAGTTTAACCCCAATGATGTATCACAATCTAATTTTTACGAAAGCTTTCCAGGGAATATAATATAAAGAGGTAACTTGATGCATGTAAGCAATTATTGTGTGATAGTCCTGTAACACACAGCATGACAGATCATTACAGTTTATGCACCTGGCATGGTTGTTAGTTTGCTGACATTGTGCCATGGGGTTGATGCAGTCTTACGTGACATCTCCAGAAATAGAAAGTCCCAGATAATCAATCACAAGGGCTCCCATGCAATGCCACCCTTATGGATTTTTTTTTTGTTCCCGAGCAAAAAAAAAAAAAGAAGATAAGCAGTGTTTGAAAGGCTATGTGTGACTGGGGTGTCAGGCACAAAGACATGACCAGACAGGTTTACATTAGCCTATCTGCCGTATGGATCGGTGTGTGTTCTCTTGGGGTGAAGGAATGCCGAGGTTAAATAAATAAATCTGCCAGGGCCCTTCTTACGCTTTCAGCCCAACCGGCCTGAGAGGGGCATGGAGGGGAAGGGAATGAACTTCAGCCTAACTGCTCCAGCTTCATTAAAACCAAGGTCCTGTCCCCCAATTTTCTGTGTGTGTGTGTGTGTGTGTGTGTGTGTGTGTGTGTGTGTGTGTGTGTGTGTGTGTGTGTGTGTGTGAAGTGCATGCTGTGTGTCAGTGAATGCTATTAACTTGAAGTCTGTGGTGCTGTGACGAGATGGTGAAATCCTCTGAGAGTTTGCTCGATCGAGTTTGCATTCAGGAGGGAAGTGGCATAAAAACACTGCTGTGCTCTGCTGTTCACTTATAAGGGTATTTTGTATGCCTAGATTCAGTTTGGGGGCCACCATCACAAATATCTAAACTTCACCAACTTTTTCAATTACTAATAGAAATTAGCAATAATACATATTTAAATTATTTTGGTGCATATCTCATATCAGCAGTGTATTTAATTCTATCTATATTCTACATTCTTTCCATATTCAATCTATTGAAGTTTCTCATGCTGAACCAAACTATCTACAGAGAATATTGTACAGAAATAGTTCTCTATATTGTATCAATATGTTGAATGCAAAGGTCACAGTGTCTCACCAGAGACAGTAATTGCTGCATGAGATCAGAGACCTTACACATCCACTCCACAGGCCCTATTGCAAAGTACATGTCATGTCATAATAAAACTACAGATATTTTTATATGTATGTGATATATATACAACTAAATATGCTGCATTAGATCCACCAGTGTGCAGATTCATTCTGTATTCATACTCTGCAGATTCATACTGTCCGTCTATGTTTTGTAGTTTTCTCTTCATAAGCCACTTAAAGGTAACAGAGAATCAAAAAACGTTTTTACCTTATTTTTGTGAAAGAACGGTAGTCTACCCATATTCAAGTACATACTAGCCCCACACATTCTAAACATCTCCGTTTCATAGAAATTCCTCTTTTAGAAATGTCCGCCACAAAGTGTGCCAATCTGAACAACGGATAAATATGACATAACATGAAGTGTTTGCATTTCATAGAGGGGTTGCCAGTTAAGCCCGAAAGGTTGGCAAATAGGTGCAAAACAACGCATTTAAAATCCCCCACCCTCACATAGGTTTCTCAGAGGTTTTTAGGAAGTTTCTTAGGCATTATAGATTCAACCAAAATTTTATTGTGTATACTGTATGTCACATTATAGAACAAGGATCAAAACCCTGTTCAGCCATTCTGTGTCACCTTTAATGGAGAACAGACTAAGACTTCGGTGACAGTTTTTCATTTTAAGAAGGACGGTGTAGTGACACTATTCAGCCTTACATAATTCATCATATATGATGAAACAGCTGGTGCAGTTGAAGCTCTTCCTCCTGTGTGACAAGAGCAAGAAGTGACAAAAGCAAGATCCATTCTTTGAATAAATTCTGTGGAGTGCATGTCTGTATTTGCTCTCTTATGAAACTATGCGTGTGTCTTCAACACTGCCAAAAGCAGCCACTTCAGAGTCTTTTCACCTCCAGGCAGGAAGATGTGTGGCGTTGGACAGTTGTGGAAGGAGGTGGGTGGGTGGACTTTCTGAAGGTGCGGTTTGGGATGGAGGTAGTTACTGTTAGCCTTTCACTTACAGCTGATTCTTGTAGAGAGAGCAATAAAAGCTACCAAACTTCCAAATCTTCCACAGAGAAGTTCTTGCGCTTGCTTTCCTGGCAGCTCAACTCTGCAGAGGCCACACAACTCATAAAACTGAAATATTTCAGCAACGAAACCTGACAGTAGGAATACGAGGGGGGGAACAGTCAAACAGAGCAGATAGCGGATCTAGAAATATGCCGGTGCAATATCATCGCAGAAATGTGCAAAGATAACATCAGCCTTTTAGGTGAGCAGTGCAGGTTCAACTTGCAGAAGGCTGTGCTGCCGGTTTCCTGCTTGAAAAATTCCACCAGTAATGAGTTTCCTTTGATTCTGCTCTATGGCGCCATTAGCGATCCATGCGCATGAGGACATTGTTTGAATGTTTGAAAAGCATTATATTTAGCTTGGGAACACATCACGGGGGGCAGCAGGCAAAGCTCATATCCTCTGTCCTCTTGGGGGAGGCAGTAATGAGCTTTGGTAACCTCTGGGTGACTTTGCCCATTCCGTGCCACAGGCAGGGATGAAGGAAGGCGGTGTTCAGAGGGCTATATAAGGAATGGAGGGAGGATTTTCTGTGTGTGGGGCAACTGGTAAGGATGTCCCCACATTAGTCAGTGTCTTCATTTTTGTGAGCTGCATGGAACCTTTTAGGGTGAACTCAGGATAAAATGGCCCATTCATGCATCTTGTGATTATCCTACTTAAGTACCCGTAATGTTGACATTTTTTTTGGCTCATCTTTTGTTTGTTTTATGGAATACACACACATACACACGCACGCACAACAAAAAGGACCCACTAACTTATGATCTCTACTGGACTTGGGCTAGGGATTTCAACCGTTAAAGATACATATCTTCAAAGGAATAGAACAAACAAAAATTCTTTGAAGAATTACTGGATGATGTGTAGTGTATGGTGACCGCCGTGAACATGAGCGTATACATTTTTCACATATTGTATCTTCTACTTCTATCAAAGGGCCCTCAAGGTGACATTAACAGTGTCTGTGTACATGTGTCCCTTTCCAGGCTCTCAAGACATCATGAGTCATCACGGCGAGGACCTGCCCTCGCAGTTACAGCATGCAGACACAGACCTGCGCTCTGCTAAGAGGTGATACTCCCCCCCCCCCAGAACCAGATGGTAAGTGTCCCACGTGGCAGACTGCCGAGAGCAATACACACACAGGTGGGGTGGGAGGGCAGGACTCAGATAGCAGTAGCTTAGCAACAGTGCTGTGTGCATCAGCACGATATGTGTAAACCATTTTAAAAGCATGGCACATAAAAGTTCTTCAAATCTGTCACACACGAGAGATAAGGTTTTTATGTGACATTTTGGCAAAATGAGATAAAGCGTTTTCCTGAGAAGCTTTACACCAAAATACTGTTTGAAAAGGCTCAACGTTGTGCCAGCTTTGACTGATCTCTGTGTCATTCATGTATAACTACCTTTCATCTAGTAGGACTTATTTCTCTCTTTCATACAGTTTTCAATAACTTCTTTGATATAGTCTTATTATATGAGAAAACTGTGGACCGTAAAAATGACCTTACATTTAGATTTAGACTTAGATTTAGCCTTAGATTTAACTTTAGATTTAGATAACAGCTGCTCCTGTTTATAAACCCATGTCACACTTAAAAGAGGCCCAAACTTCTTTAAAAGAAAAAAAGTATAGCAGCACTGGATATCAGAAAACATTTCAGTAAGTACTCATGTGCAAATCATTCTAGCGTAATTACAGTCTTGTTACAGTTATCTAAATAGTTTGTTTTTTTTCCCATGAAGCATTTAATACTTCAAGCATTGCCAGATATTTTTTCACTTCCACTAACACAGAAAAGAAAACATCTTAGCGATCCCCATCCTTATAAAGCACTGCAGTCTTTAGAAGTGCATTGGAGTGGGTTTGAGGCAAAGAGATATGCATTTGTATTAGACAGGACAGAGGCCTAAACTCAACCTTTTCAGCTTTAATCTTCCGGATCCCCATTAGGCTTTACTTTCTCTGTCTCTTAGCCAGCTTCTGTAGCTGTAATTGAAATTTATCCTTAGTGGTGTTTTTTCATTACACATCAGCAAGCATGGGCAGAGAGTGAATATAAGAAAGCAGGCCAGAGAGAAATACAGGATTGGAAAAATGAAGGAATCTCTGAGATGGTTATAAAGTGTTTTTGTCTGTCTGAGTTTGTGACAGGCACCCCCAGATAGGTCAACTTCTTTCAGGTTTAATTGAACATGGGGATAGAATAGATGTTGTGAAGCGTACTTGTGAACACTCACCCCGATTAGTACAGACCAAAAGGCCAATACAGGACTAACTGTTGATGACAGTTTGAAATTTGATCCAGTTATCTTGCTTTGCTATCGTGGGAAAGAAATAAAAGAACACAAAAATAGAATGCAACACAGCCTCCAAAGCAATTTATGGCCTTCTTTAGCCGTGAGAACTTTTTTATTGATCTCCACTCGGTGAAACTGATGCATTATGAGATTTCTTCAGGACTATGGGTGCTGTGTAACACTACGACACAAATGGGAAAAACTTCAAAAGTGAAATTCTGAAGTGAAGCCCTGCTGTTCTAGCTCAGCTTGTGTGTGTGTGTGTGTGTGTGTGTGTGTGTGTGTGTGTGTGTGTGTGTGGTTTACGCCCTGGCCTAACTGTGTGAATGGTGTTAAGGGACGTAACCTCAGTTACTGCTGATATAAAGACACTAAATTGATTTGTATTCCCCAAGTAGAAACTGCTTTTTCCTCCTTGAATGTCATGGTTGGTAAACACATCAGTAGAAAATCTTTACAACTTAATTAAGGGGTTGTCTCAAAAAGGGAGAGTGAGAGACAGAAAGCGAGACATTTCAAAGCCACCAAATGCATACATCATAATCGATCGCTTAACACACCAGACGTGTCAGTGGGAGTTCAAAACATGCCAACATACCGTGTGTGTATGTGTGTGTGTGTGTGTGTGTAAGACTACGTACACAGATAGGTATTGATCAGGCATCTTCTGCATTAATGTGGATTGTCCATCATCCCTTGTTCTTAGTCTTGGGTGATGTGGACATCGTCATGGAGATTTTGATGCTCATTTTCTTTACTAGCTTTATGAATAATGTGTTTGACAAGTGTTGTATTTTCTTTGAATTTGTTTAATTGGGGTACTCTATTTAATGAAATTTCTTTAAAAACTAAATCAAAGTCATGTTAATGTTTGGCATCAAACATTAAGTGTTGGCCTTGGGGTAACTTTTGTACACTGTGTACACCACAGAAATCTAAAAAGAGACAGACCCAGTATCACACTTTTAAGGTCAGTGGTATAAACTCTTGTTAAGATATATGAAGTGTCTTTATGAATGTCATTCCATTTTCAAGTTGGTTCATCATATTAATTTTATTATAATTGTAACGCACAATGTGAGCAAGAATCAGAAAAACAAGTGCAGGCTTGGATTCTGGCTCCATCTTTGTTTAGGGCGATGAAAATTGACTCCAATCCACTGAGAGTATGTGTGAGCTACCTGAAGGCATGGACAGAAATGCGATCTGACTCAAGCTTCCCCCCTGATATACCCAGATTCAAACTGGATTGTCCACATTGCCACGTAATCCTTATTCTTTCAATTTGTCGATTCTCACATCTTTCCAGAGGGCTTGTTCTTTGGTTCTCTGCATGTCGCCCAGGCTGGTGTAGGCAGGGTTACCAGGATTCAGACACTTGTGGGCTACATTTGCTGCTCTGACTGAAGCACTTAACAGTCACGCCTCAGTGCACTTGCTGAAAGCACTGATCTGCTTCAAAGCAAGTCCTCTGTAGTGTCTGTGTGTTTTCATATGTTTATCTTGGAGGTGACGGTTAATGTTGACAGACTTATTAATTGGCTTGTGGAATTAACACACAGAAGAGGCCTCACTAGGCAGGGATGTCGGTGAACAGGAATGGGAAGATAGGAGCTGAGAATGACTGATAAGGAAAAGGAGAAAGAAAGATGGAGAGAGTGAGAGAGAGAGAGAAAGAGAGAGAGGGAGAGGGAGAGGGAGGGAGAGAGATGGGTGGAGAGAATGAATACATACAATATCTGTGGGACAGCTTTTTAATTGGCAGCTTGTGATGGCTGCAGGGAAGCAGTCACCCAGCCAGAAAAGGCCACCTGAAATTCCTCAGGCATCTAATCACAGACACACACACACAGCAGTCTGTTCAGGACACTTTTTTCGGTCTAAAATGGATGAAACCATTAATTGATTACAAAGCTGAAGTCATTTTAAAGGTAGGGCTGTCCGATTAAAAACAGGAAATCCATGGGCCTGTATGTCTAACAGAGCACACCATGTGTAATAAATAAATCTTCAATTATATGGGTATCTCATGTATACCTTTCCTATTTCCCTCACCACATCCCTGGGTTTGAGTCAACACTGATAACCCTAGGGACTGGGGATTTAGCCCACAGTCATTACCATAATATGATGTGGCCTGCAATTATGGCAAAGAGAAAATAAGTTGTGTGGCACTTATCTCATCAGGCAGACATGGTTCTGCTGCCTCGTTTCATACAGGGGTAGCTGAACAGTTAATTGTGATATCTCGTTCCTATTTACATATTATGCCTACTCCATGAGAAAATCAGTCAGCCAGGAAAAATAGGGGGAGTTTTGCTGTGTCATGCTCATCCACGGTGAAGTGAAATAGGAATTTTTATGTCTACAATTTCCCGACTCATTGTTAACTTTGCTGCTGCTTTTGTTTTCAGCTTTACTAGCATTCACTGGCTTCCCTTTAAGATCAGTCCATGCCAAGTGAAAAAGGTTGTGCCCTGGTAGCCTGGTAAACGAGCCCCTCGTACTTCATTTAATTTTGTACAGAGGGTCTGGCAGTGCTTTCATTGCTGACATTGCTGTATTAGGTAGAATTTTTACCCAGCCAATCATCAAACAGAGAGAGTGTTTATGAGCGTTTACGTTGACCTTGTGTGTGACATTGGAATTGTAGTATGTAGGCAGGCTAATTGCATACGTGACGAAAGAACGTTAGCGATTGGGTAAAGGCAGAGCCAGGTGTTTTAAACTTCAGTGAGAGTCCACACCTCCAGGAAGAAATCGTTTTTCAGTACAGCACTGCTAGACCCTGAAGTACGAGGGGCTGGTTTAGGCTAGTGCTCTGAGCCTAACTGGAATGTTAATTGTATGCACCCTGCCTGGCCTTTTTAGTATCTGCACGGTTCCAGAAAGTTCTCAGGAGTCTTCTGACCATGAATGGGTCCCATTCTAGTGTATCCCAAAACTAACACAATCATGAAGTGAAGGCACAGGCAAAAAAAAAAAACGATATTTTTTTCAATCACAGAAACTATGGGCTCTCCTCTGACCGCAGAATATATTGACTGTGGTTCTGGAAAATTTAAATTTCACCGAGTGATTAGCTGTGGCCTTGAAGACCACAAGATTCCTCCTGTCTCTACGCCAGTAGTTTTCCACATGGCAAAAGTACAGTACTTGCTGTACTACTCAGGAGGGAGGATACATGCTGTTCGGATTTGTTGGTGTGTGTGTGTTTGTTTGTTTGTGCAGTCTACTCAGTTTCAAAATGCATATATAATGCAATAGATTTGTTGTTGTGTCTACTATTACCACACCCACACACATACAGAGAGAGAGAGAGAGAGAGAGAGAGAGAGAAAGAGAGAGAGAGAGAGAGGGGGAGAGAGAGAATTCTATAGGTATTTTGAAAAACAAAAACAGTCCGATGTAGTGATGATACATTATCATGATATCAAGAACACCAGAGTTAACTTGTTGCTACCTTACACCAGCACATCAATATCGCTCACCATCTCTCCTCCCCCGGTATGGACCAGCAGTTATTGTTATTTCAGAGCTGAAAAATAAATCAGTGGTGCAGTAGGGTCCAGTAATCATCTGCAATAAAATTCACGTGGCATATTGTATGAGGATGTGCTCTTGGAGATAGGTGTGTGAATTGCACCTGCCAAATATCTCTGTCTCTCATTTATTTGCCCTGTTGTACTGCAGGGATCTGAGAAGCATCTGAAAGCATTGGTGACTGATTGTGACACGAGCCAGGGGCCAAGCTTTTCATTTCCCCTGAGCACATGCACAGAGTGCTGACGGCCTTATCGGAAATGACTGATGAATTGGGATCCAGTACACATGCTCTCATGCCTTACATACTTTTAGCCCATCTCTCTTTCTCTCTCTCCCTCTCTTTCTCTCTCCCTTTCTCTCTCTCTCTCTCTCTCTCTCTCTCTCACACACACACACACAAACACACACACTCAAACACACACACACACACACACTCAAGCACACACACACACTACGAGTTTCAAGCCAGACTTCTATATTGTTAGGTCATAGAAATTACAGGAAGCATATTGAAGCTGCAGTGTCGAATCGGAAGAGAGATAGAAATAGAGATAGATAGAAAGAAAGAGAGAGAGAAAGAGAGAGAGAGAGAGAGAGAGAGAGAGAGAGAGGAGGAGGATAATAGGGACTCTCTTGGCCAGGCCAGCCCCTGACTTATTCATCCTGTGCTAGTGTGCTGGAGCTGAGAGCATGGGCAGAGTGAATGCGGAGGAAGGCTTGTGTAGGGCTGGCCCAGTGGATAATGGCTGCCCGTAGGTAGTGTGAGTGGCAGCTGTTTTCATCCAGCTCCTGCACCAATTTTGTGACTGCACTCCTTGCCCCAAACATGGACAGCAGTCTTATCGGTTTTATAAGTGTCTTTGGCCAGATCTGTAGTCTGTGTAATCATTTTATATGGTTTCAGTGCAAGGGAAGCTGCAGCGGGACAGCCCAATTTTTAGTCCCTGTAGACAGCTTGGTGACAATCCAGAGCCAACAAGCTAAAATATGATGTGGGTTTTGTCAATAAAGCTGTTTTTCTTTTTCTTAAGAAAACACACTAATATGCTCATTTTAAGGTCAGACTTTCTCCATTAAAGTCAGCCCTCAGAAACAGATACATACACGGTGATGGTGGTGTAATTGCTGTGAGTCATTAGTTTAGATGAAAATGAAAGAGAAAACAAACTTAGAAAAGGTGCTGCTTTGACGTAGAGAACATAGTTGCAGACGCATGCAGTAGTAATTGCATGACGGAGACTGCTATAAAATGAAAGTCTGTGGGGAAGATACTAGGATATCTTGTGGAAAATGTAGGTAAATGTTCTTGGTGGCTTGGGAAAATGGTAAAATGATATGTATACTTTTCACTTTGCTCTGTTTGTATGATATTTCACCGCACAAGCAAAGTGAAAAGTAAGTAACACGCTGTCAGTCAAACACATAGTGTAGGAGTGGGATATGAATTACACAACTGAAGCAGCCAAATAAAAGGGTAAAAATAAACAAATTTAAATATTATTGTATAATATTATTGTGTAATTTTTTTTTTTTTTTTTTTTTTTTTTTTTTTTTTACTTTTTTACTACCTTTATATACTGGATTTTACAATACATGTTATAATACTGGGTTGTGGGGAGTTAGCCAGTGCATAGGTTTACTTCCTTGTATGGTAGGTCCACTCACTGGCATCATTTGATGATATTAAGCAAGTCCACACATTATAATAACCTAAGCTTAAGAGCAAATTTATCTGGTTTAGCCAAAATGTTGGCCGTTTACTCTGACAGGGCTATGCAGCAGTGTCAATAAAATACTCAAAAATGCAATACACAGTGAAGATAGCCTGCTTGTCCAGGGGCGTATTCCAGAAAGCACACTTAGTCCTGGATATGTTAACTCTCAGCAAGTAGTAAACCTCTCAATAAAGGGGTCTTATGGTTTCATTCCCCCAGTACAACAAAGCCTTAGGGCTCTTCTATGAGGAGGGTCACCACTTTTACATTACATTACATGACACCTTAGCTGACACTCTTATTCAGAGCGACTGACAGTTATTTAGGTACAGGGTTTCAGTTGCAGTCCCTGGAACAATATGGGGTTAGATGCCTTGCTCAAGGATATTTCGGGCATGGATGAGGGTGCAGGAGAGCACTAGTTTGTTTACTCCCCCACCCCCATTCTTCCTGCTGGAACGGAATTCGAACCTGCAACTCTCCAAGCCCAAGACCAACTCTCTAACCGCTAGGTCACAGCTGCCCTACCACTTACCTTGAGGTACCTCACCTGGGTTAGTTGCTAAACCACTTACTTGGAAGACCCCAAAGGTCAGATTAAAAGCAAAGTTTCTTAGATAATAAGTTATTATATATCCCCTAAACTTGGATGGTTATTTTGCAAATGTGCTGTCACAATACTTGCCATACCTAGTCTCTAGCTATTACATTTACATTTACATATACAGCATTTTTTTTTGAAAATGTTGTTTATAGGCTGTTGCTTCTGGAAAAATAGGATATGTTTATGTTTCTTTATGTTTTGAATTTTGTCCAATGATCCCCTAAAAGCCTTCGTCACTGTTGTATTTTTGTCTCTAAACAAGTCATCATTGGAAACGATACAGAAAGGTGATACTCTAATCTCTCATTTTCAGATATATCCACTAACAGAAATGTTTACTGATGAACATTGCTAGAGGATAGACCTCTATATGTATTAACTCATTCCAGTTACTCCTGTAGTTAAAGGTGTACTTGCATCGTGTTTTCATTCATTTTGCGGTGGTCTCTAATATTAATGAATGACCTGTGAGCTGGTTTTGGTGAAAAAAAATGCTTTAGTGCTTCTGTTTTAGGCTGTTCTAGTTTGGTGGAGGAGATGGAGCAGGGAGAATGACACGTTCTCGGCTATGCTAGTCACAGGCTACTATCATTCAAAGCTCATTCGATCATAGTACACTAAATAGAAGATTTTAACGTTCTAAACAAACACACATACTTCGCTAAGTGAATGTGTGCTGCAACGAGACTTCTCTGGTAATCACAACTGTGGCATGGCTTTTTCTAATTAACAAACTTACGTCACTTTGTTGGTCTTTTTCTTATTCACTTGTTTTTCCGCCTACTTTCTTTCATTGACTAATGGAGGCAATCGGGGTAGAAGAACATTTTAACATGCAGCATGCATATGCAACACAGGGTGACCTATCATATTTCAAAACAGCAAGTACTAAACGGTTTCTCGTGGAAGTACTCCTTCAAGGACATTATATAATATCATTAAATAAATCATCTCCTTTAGTCTTTAAAAGCACATTATGACCATTCGGTAATGACCAATGGTTAATATTCTTTATTCAGTAATATTAGCAGATGCTAGGAAGTTGGCATTTGAGGAAAAAACTTTTTTACTAGGACCTGATTTCATTTAGCTGTTTTTATGTGTATTGGGGGCCATGATTTAGACCTTTAAAGAATGGACTCAAACCCAATCTTGAGATGAAGTCTCAGCTCTACAATGCCACATCACAAGTTCCACACATATGTTTTCTGTGGTGGTCCTACAGGTTGGGCACAATAGGAAAATTTGTAGGTTGATAAATCCTACTAATATAGCTACAAGACATAGTTGCAGACCAATGCCATCCCAGAGTTTTCTTGTCAAATGTGAAACTAGTGCACTAGAGCACAAAGATAAGTAAATAGATGGATCAAACTGTGTCTGTGTGTGTGTGTATTTAGTATGTGTGTTTGTGTATATTTGTGAGATTTCATATTTTATGGAGGGAGACCTGATGACCAGTGTGGTGAGCATGATGTAAGAAAACTGATTTTTTTTGTTGTTGCTTTGAACTGGATGTAAATGCAGCTTAAGAGACGTGGAGAGGAAAGTCATTTACACTGAATATTCCACACAGATGTGTAGCGTCGTTCTCCTTAAAGAAAAACAAAAGTGCCACCTTACTGAGCCATTTTCTTTGATGGGACAAGGGCAGCATGAGAAAGAAACTCAATTTTCTTAGTCAAATTTAATGTTTTTTCCCTCCGTTTTTGATACATCAGGTGCCATGCTGTGACATTGACCTTTGTTTTCAGCGGTACGTTCTTCAGTGTCTGTTGGGAAGCTTCAGATCTCTGCAGAGGATAATAATGAAATGCACAGACATCTGTCAGCTACTGATATTTTACACATACTTTGATGATGGATTATTATCTATGTTGGCTGCTCTATACAGTTGTTTTGCAAAAAACGTATTTTCACCACTGTTTTTGACATCTTTTCTACCAAATATTCTATTTCATCTTACGTCCTTCTGTTAACAAATACTGCCATCAGTACATCTCATACATTTTGGATATAATATCTTTGCTATTTTACAATTTAACATGTTTCAAATGTACTGTATATTTGCTGTGTATTTTGTGCTCTAAAGTATGAATATATACTATTGTCATCCATGTCTCAGAGCACAAAACTAGTAACATGGCAGTACATTTGGAGTTATCTAATAGCCTCCAGTCCTCTGTCTTTTGTCAGACACATCATTGAGTCACATGGGCCGTCTTGGCAGAGAGTGTCAGGTCAGGTCTCCCTAACTCTGCAGAAACACTAGCCAGGTATGCTGCAGCCAGGCCTGGGGCAGTGTGTTAGCAGGAGCCCCATACACAGACTCAGATGACTGGAGCTCTGCACTCCATTAGCAAAGCACTGCATTTATCCCCTCTTCCTCTCCCTCCCCCTCTGCTTCCTCCTCCTCCTCCTTGTCTCCTTAGCAGTGCCCTCTGCCTGATCCGTAAAGAAAGCCCAGGTAGCCGTGTCTGGCTGATTGGTACGGTACCTGAGAGGCTCACAGCTGAGGGCAGATGGAGGCTGTGATGGGGCGATGTATGAAACAAGGAGTAATTCACTGTTGTGACATTAGCCTGATTAAGTGCGCTTCAGCTAAAAGCAGAGCCTTCCAGGGCATTCATCATTCAAATGCACCCGGCAGAGGCTGAGCTTAAACATTTTTAGCACGTGTGTGTGTGTGATACACAATCTGTGACTGGCTAGATAGCTCTATAATGCAGAACAGTGATAATTTCATCCACATTCTGTATATTTCATTTAAAACATATCAAGAAAGATATGTACATTTATCGCATGTAGGCTACATTTCCACTTCATGTCCCTCATCTGTCATTGTCCCTGTGTCTTACAGTCTCACATCACTGACAACCCTTGTTGCTAACATAAATCCTTTCATTTGCAGTGGAACTTCATTTGGGAGAGACTAAAAATCAGAAGATTGGAATTGATGATTCTGGCTTTAATTAGTATAGCCTGTTTTAGTGATCACTTCAGTTCTTTACAGGCTATGCTAATCTATGCCAGAATCAGCAATGCATGTTGGAGCAACTGTTTCGCAAGGTCTTGGTCTTTTAAATGTTATTTTTGTGTGGTGTCTTAATGAACACTGTATATTTGTAATGCTTTGTCACATTATGTAACCTCTGTAACTAGCAGCATTATCACAACAACCCTACATGCGTAGCTGTGGTGTAATACCCACAAAGTGTGATGTCCTGTGTGCAAACCACTCATGATGGTATCATGGGAAACTCAATCTCCTCTTAACGTTATCCAATATCAACACCACACAGAGAAAGACAAGAGGAGCGACATGTGGCTGATATCTCTGAAAGGTCAAGCTCTCGTTCAGGCTATTTCCAGATAGCATTTCGCACAATCTTCCCAATCACATTCCTTATTTCCAGCATGGTACATCCTATCAGTCCAGCTTTTCCAATGCATGGCAGAATCCTTAGGGTAGTGCTTTGTCTTCATTTGTCTGATTTATCTGGAACCATTTTGTGTTATGGGAAAAGATGGGGATGTCAGGGTCTTAATGCATGGCACAGGTGTTACAGTGCTGTTCTAAGGTCTCTCTCTATTAACCTGTGTGGTTAAAGGTTATGGTGGTTGTATGTAACCTGTGGGAAGTAATTTAACAGCACAGTGCTTCCATGACAACAGTATTACCCACGTACACGTTATTTCCAGGCGACCTGTTTGGAGAGGCAGAAACCAAACATACTGTAACACCATTTTCCCTAGCATAGCCTTAGAAACCTGGAGAAACGTGTGGAAGCAGGGTAGTTTACAAATTTTAGATTATTTGTCATATTTTACAGTTTTATGACTTCTAACCTCGGCTACAGATTCAGTTTACAAAGACAATATAACACAACAGCGATATGGACACAGCACTACAATAACACAGCACTCAAGAGGACTTGGAAAAAGTTCTCCTTAAAAAAGCCCTCAAGGTAACCAATAACCCCCCTGGCCACTGAATATTAGCGGACATTCAGCAAATGCTGGAAGTGTTTTCCCCACCCTACCACTCTTTGTCACAGACATGGGAGTATCTTCAGGATGATGACACTCTGGAAGTCTGAGAAAACATTAGCAAAAGCAAAACAGAAACAAAGAAGGACAAAAATAGAAACATCTGCAAACATCTGTAACCTAAATCCATTATAAACTATATTTTCAGGCAGAAGGGATTTATTTTGAAGCCTCTAAAGCAAGACATAATTTGTTAAGATGATAAGATAAAATCCTCATCATTTACTTCTGTTTTCCTGTTTTCTCTTTCGCTGGATTTATTTTACTGGCTATATGTCACTTTATCCACATGCTACCACATCCTCTAGACATAATCTGAGTCATAACACTGCCGCTTTTCTAGCGTGTTTCCAGTTAACAGAGGCACGTTAGTCAAGCACTGTGTGACTGACATTCTGCCGTAGCCTGTCATCGCTGAGGGGAAAGGGCAGGAATAACTCTGGGCAACCTGTAGGCCCCCTACGCACTCCAAATTAGAATCTTAATGTGCCTTCTAATACTTAAGAGCCCCAGGTGACATCTGACACAGGAGGGGGGCAAACAGACAATCTGTCCATCACTTATCAAACCGGTGCATCACTCTTTATTACACAACTAGGCTGTGCACGGATGGGCATAGTTGGTATGCACATCATTGCAACAGATATTAAAAAGCTGAATTAAAAACATTAACAAACTGTTTTTAGCACTGGCTAATTACTGATACTGAGTCAAAGGAGCAACAAGCAACTGAACTTCTTTTTGGAGCTTGAAGACGTTTCACCTTTCATCCATAAGGCTTCTTCAGTTCTGGAGATCTTCAGGACGTCTTCAAGCTCCAAAAAGAAGTCCAGTTACTAACAACTTAGTTCGTTTGACTACCATGACCTGGATGACAATCTACAGAGATATACTGATACTAAGGCATTGAGATTGTTGGAGAAGAAGAGGTGTGAGAGAGGAAGTACAACAATTGCTAAAGTAGCGGTTGGCACCTCTGAACATGCATCAAAATCCATAAATGTTAATGGTATTCTCTCTCCCATAAAGAAGATACCTTTATTAACCAAATTTTTATGGTGTTTATTGTTACAGGAAACTCCTCTTTTACCATAACAGGACTGTGCGCGTTCTGTGAATCATGTTGGTGGCTTTCACCCTGACTTACAACTACACCAGAGCGCGTTGTAAACAATAGTCCTGCGCTCTCGCGCCTGGTGTCAGTGAGGCGAGCGGAGGGAGGATGGAGAGTTTCCTAAGGTCACATGTTTTATGGTGTAATATCCCAGTGCTGCAGCAGCCAGCAATCTAATTTAGTGAGATTACTGATTAGTGTCACTGAAAGATGGATAGGAGCTAGTTGCTAAAGAGTTCGGCCTTATAAGGAATAAAACGTGTCCGGACGTCTTTTTTTAATCTCTTCCCTCTCTGCCTCTTTCTTTATTTTTGTATCCTCTCTTTCGTTCTCTTTCTCCTTTTCTCTCTCTCTCTTGCCCCTCTCTCTCGCTCCCTCTCTCTCTCTTTTCTTTTTCTTGCTCTCTCGCCTACTCTGCTGATAAGCTCACAGTGTAAATTACAACATTCTGCACCTCCACCATGACCAGAACAAATAATCAGGAATTTCAACTTGTATATTTTTATATTTCCTTAACTGGGCAGAATAAGAGGTGTTTTGTGGTGCTTGGCTTCTCCAAATATGCTGTTCCTCATGTAAAATGAATATTGAGGATAATTGCATTTTTTACACTCTCTCCCTGCCTTTTCCTGTGCTTTATTTTCCATCACGCCTGAAGTGAAGATTTTGCACTTGAATATGGGAAGCCATACTGCACTACATTTGACAGAGATTAAAACAGTAATTTCTCTGTTCCACCACACACCCAACCTATGCAACTGCATAACCAAAGCTACAATGTATAGAAACAGAGCTAAATCTTGTAATGCCGTATTAACAAGCTTTGTGATAGATGTCTTAGGTAAGACTTACTGTAAAAGTGGTCTCATTTTCTATGCTCCATGTTTTAATAGTACATTTGTAACTCGAAGTGGTTTTTAAATCACATGTGTCAACCGTGAGAACAGTAAGCTTAATAATAAGTTGATTTGAAAGGGGCTAAAAGTGAGCCAGGTTTCTGCAGTTCTAATACTAATGAAAGACTATAATGTAAAGCGTTTTATTGTCCACCGCTTTCCCCTTTTCATCCCCCATCCCATGCCTGAGTGCTTTTGCTCCATCCACTAAAATAAGTCATGGCATGATTTATGACGTGCGTAAGCTCCAATAACATTAACCTCAGGTTCCTCGGTCAATTATTCAAACCATGAATCCCATTTTGCCCCACAATTAAACAGGAGCCGTCGTCTTCCCCCTACTCTTCCTCTTAAAAAGATTTGCTGGCATTTTGTACACCAGTTTTTTTTTTTTCAAACTCAATTAAGTTATATTTTCTATGCAGTCATCTTCCAGTGGCAAGCTCTAATGCTTGAACTTCAGGCTTAAAAGGATAATTGCATTGAAGAATAACCTGTCATTGGCCAAAATGAATGAGTGAATGAATGAATGCCAGAGCAGTGACTGGTCATAAAAAGATAAACTGTGCCATGCCTTAACAGTCATCATTAGAGACTTGCTAAAGGACACACAAATGTACTCTCCCTGCAGAAAATTTGTTAGGGATGAAAACCTTTCTTGTAAAGATAAATTAAACTTTTATCTAATCCTTTTTAACATGAGGACCTTAACCCTGGGAATAACTTTTGCATCCACAAATGAATCACGTGTGTGTCTGTAAATGAAAGAGGAGTTATAACTACAGTATATAAGCAAGTTTCGAATTTTATTCATTTACTCTCCCTGTCAGCAGTATAACCTCATCATGTTGTTACCCAAAAGAGTCATCCTAAAGTTTTGGACCTTCCTTTTACCATAGGAAAGGAGAGAATGGTAATTCAGAGAAAGTGGTTAATTATAATGCTTGCTCTCGTTTTTCATTAGGTTTCCCCAATCTGTAGCAGTAGGCACTGTAGCACTGTCTTTTTGTTCTGGATCTGCTAATCAGTGTCAAACAGTATGTCTGTCATTAATTTTGACAACCAGGTTGTCCTTGTCAGCAGTGCAGGGAACAGATCAGCTCACATTGTTACTATACTGTCCTGTTCTACTCAAGGTTGTGTGTGTGTGTGTGTGAGGGGTGGGGGCATTTGATCAGTTTCTGACTCGTAGGTTCGACTGCTGGGAAGTGGGAACCTCTTTTACCATTTTACCTTTGAAATGGAGGACTGAACCTCAGGCAGACTTAAAACAGACAACTCATCACCGTAATCTGGGAGCTAGACAAATAGGTACAGTATAAACATACCGTGAACTGTGTTTTAAAATGTATCACCTAGTCAAAACCAATGCCACTGGGGTGGCTCATTTACAGTAAAGGTCTGTTTTGTAACTATTTCTGGATAAATGACTAAAATGATATGTGTGCCTGTTAAATGTTAAGCCTTTCATTTTCCTGCTCTGGGGTGCGTTTCCCAAAAGCATAGTTGCTAACGTTGTTAGCAACTTACTTGGTTCAAACTATGTAGGTG
The DNA here is from genome assembly GCA_027475355.1 of Coilia nasus. NCBI lineage: Eukaryota > Metazoa > Chordata > Actinopteri > Clupeiformes > Engraulidae > Coilia > Coilia nasus. Next base: position 6,325,150 of record CM050204.1, on the reverse strand, counting down.
CGACGCAAGTGTGTCTCAAAACCTTCGTTCGTGTGAACCAACATAGTTTGAACCAACATAGTGTGAACCAACATAGTTTGAACCAACATAGTGTAAACCAGCATAGTCCCAACATAGTGCGACCGACACAGGCGTGTCCCAAAACACGAACATTCGCAACCACGTTGGTAACTAGTGAGGTTTGCAACCACAGCTCTCGGTGCATAGTTCCACCTAACCAACGTTGTTGGAAGGTCTCGACGGCATCCAACATGGCGGACCGAATGTCTCGAAATCCTCGATCATTGTAAATATCTCCGTTGTTTGACGTCGTATCCCCCAGATTTTACAAAACGAGGTGAGAAATATACAGTGTAGAATCTAAAAATCCCGTTGTTGTAGCAAAACAATTGATCTAGGAGGATATTTGCAACTCGTTTGGCAGTTTGGCTTAAGCAACTCATGCTGTGACGTACCTTCAAGTACCTCCAAATTCCGTAAGCTAGGAGCTGGTTTCTGTGGTGCTGTTGGTAGAGCGCAGGTCATGCACACCTGTGTTTGTAGATAGTACTCTGGTTCCAATCCGGAATGATGCATAATTAAAATGCTACATGAAATTGTCGACATTCTCAACTGCCACGTTACTTTTCTTAACGTAGTTTCAGGGTGAACGTGTCTCCCCTGTTGCGTATTAACATAGTGTGGCCAATTTATGCCAGCCTGCATATTCTTGGGCTTGTGTTCATACACTTCAGGTCGCCAAGGTGAAAATAAACTTCCAGCTCCTCCGTCATTACGTGCATTGTAAGCAATAAACCTAATGTTGATAGCGTGTAGCATACTGCCATATACATGCATTTACAGATGGCACATCGCCTGGTGTCTATGCAAAATAGCATTTTGAAAGCTATTTTAATCAGGCTAGCTGTGATGGCTCGTAGTCTATGTGATTTAAATAAAAGCATTGTATAGACTCTGTCTTCCACATGACTTCAAAGTCAGGGAGATTTCCTATAGCTTAGTGTATTGCCTAGAAAGGCTGCTTATGAGACGTGCATAGTCACAACTCATCTGTGTTCATATCCAGAGGTCTGCGTCATTCAATAAACAATGTTAAAGTTTATTTAATCACTGAAATGTCTTGCAAATCTGTCACTATATTACAAATGAACACTAAGCCAGCAGTATATAGGGTTCAGTGGTACTTTCCACCGTTAGATTTATTCAGTTTCTATTGTTTATTTCCTAGTACACAGTTATTCCCGACATCATGTGAAATAGCCTATTATTAGGCGATAAATAATCGGCTACATAATTAGTCATCTCTGTTAAATTCCGTTCACAAGGTCATAGCCTGCTTCGGATTGTTTCTCTCTGCTTCCGACAATGCACGAGCATGTCCGAACACATCTGGAAACCATTGTGGTTTGGACTATATTGGTTCAAACCAACTTGGTTCAGACTATGAAGATACGACAGTGTTTGGGACACAGTCGCACTTTGGTTGTTGGTTAGCTCAACGGTGCATCGTACCATGTTGGTTTAAAGCTAAGTTGGTTGGTTGTTTGGGAAACGCACCCCAGTTCATCTTACACCCATGGATGTCATTCCATGGCCTAAATGAACGTAATAAAATACTTGTTTGAGGAGTCATAATATCTACTTTGGAGCGGCTGATAGGCTTTTAGTTTTATTTGTAGGACACTTTCTCCTCAGCAAGTGAGGTCGTTAATATTTATGCATATTGCCCCTCTCAGCCAGGACATGCATTCTTGCCATCCGCTTTCTTAGAAACAACAACACCATGGCTATTTACTGTAGTATCCTCTCACCATATTTAATGCTTAGAAAAGTCAAGCTCACGTCTCCCGTCTTACATCTCATCCGAGCAAGAGGACTAGCTCAGTCTTTTCCAGGATGTCAAACCATATATTGCCTGACTGCCTGTTTTCTCTCCCTGCATTACAGTTCAAACATGGTGAAAGAAAACACAGCTGTTCTATGTCAAGGACTCTCATTTGAAAGAGTTTGATTAATACTCGTCAGCATGGCTGAACCTCAGCATGGCCTTTCCACTGGCTGCCTGCAGGACTTTTTCCCAATTCACAGAGAGCACTTAACACCTGAGCCCCCGTTGTTTCAAAGAGCACATTTTGCTCTTCACTTGCAACAGAAAACAATAAACCAAATCTCATTGAAATGATCCCGAAAGTATGAAGTGAATGATTTCTCTTGTGGGAATCTCCTGATGTTCCTGTCTAAACCGCTTATGGGAAAGTGTTCCTGCACAAGTGGGGTGGTGTGGGATGTGAGTTTGCAGTTTTTCTGTGCTGCACCTGAGCCTGTCGTCAGGGGACTTCTGTTCTCACTGTCCCCAGGACATAGTATCTAAAACAAAATCTCTAGACAAGTGCCTGCGAAGGAACCATTTTTCTTTGCTACCACAAACCTCCCTGACAGGAACGGCAGAAACAAATCAGAGGTACAGCAAGGAACATAAATATGGCCTGCGATACAAAACAAAATGGAGCACATTGTAGTGTATAGGATTGCAAAATTCTGAGAATTTTTAAAGTTGGAAACTTTCCATGGGAATTTTCAGAAATGAGTGGGAATTTTTGGAAATTAACGGGAATTTTTGTTTATTAACGGGAATAAACTGGGAATTATCAAAGTTGAAGGTTGGGGGCATTAATATAGGTGGTAGAAAAATATTGTAGCATAATCTTGGCTAAAATAATCGGATTTATGTGAATAAAGTTGTGTATAGCATGCTGTTCCTTACTCATATGGACATAGCACACTATTTTCTGCAGAGCCACACCCCCTACATGCATTTTGCATTCCTGTATCACATGGACAATAACTTCTAGAATTCTGAAGAGCTAAAGCTACTTTTCTGAGCTCAAAACAAATACATCTGAGGCCACACATTTCAGCCAGAGGACTATATGCAGTCAAGTAAGTTTTGAGAATATCATGAGGAGCAAATAAATCAGTCATGTGTTTTAATTGTCCACCTTTTGCAATAATGCCTGCTGATGACAAAATAAATGTTTATATTTATGTTGGTATATGACTCACAATAATTCCCATAAATTCCCAAAATTCACGTACTTCCTGTGCAAAGTTACTCATTTGAAAATTCCCAAAATTCCCGTGCCATTCCATCCAAGTTTCCATGAAGTGAAACTTTCTGGAAACCCCTTTGCAAGCCTAGTTGTGCATAATATAACCAGTGGAAAAGTATAGCCCATATTTAACAATGAGTAGGCTATATTTCTGAGACTATCTATGAGTATTGAAAAAAGTTTCTTTATAAACGTCTTTTTTGGAAGGTGTCAAATATCTCTCCACTTTTTTTTTTGTTTTGTCCTACTAGAAGAGATTGTGATGTTCTCCCTGGCTGTTTTACATGGTCACAGAGTTCTGAAAAGAGTTGAAATGTCATGGGAGTACGGCTCTGACAGCCACTGCTGCACCATCAACACCTTGTGGTACGAGCCCTCACAACCCTAACGTCAGTCACCCTTTCAGTCAGCGGATGAAGTGATGCTAACATGGCAGAGAGAGAGAGAGGCTGACACACAGAAAGAGGGAGAGAAAAAAAAGACAGTGAGAGAAAGAAAGAGACAGAGAGTGAGAGAGAAAGACCAGAAAAGACACAGAAAGAGAAAGTAAAAAAAACACAGACAAACGACAGAGGGGGAGAAGGAGAGAGATAGAGAGCGATGCTATTTTAAGAATTTGTGGTTCAAGACCTCTATATTTTTGTTCATGCCTATCATTGCTGTGCATCCTGTGTCATGCACACATATGTTCACGGATCAGTGTCATCAGACTGTAGGATCCACGTGTCTGATTTACAGGCAGAAGGCAAATCTGCCGTCTAGCTGAGCAATCCAGGTAATTTATTGGCAGTGGTAGTAAATGTCTGACACACTGTCGTATTTCACTTTTTAAATGGGGGCCTTGTTGGCTGCGTGCTTGATTCTGTTCTTAGTGTAGAAAGCTTAGGTGGTTATTTGCTCACACACATGAAAGTGCCTGCCTAATCTTATCAACAGTCAAAATGCAGCTTCGGCTAAACGCTCAGTCATGTTTTCAGTTCTCAAACCCCTCGATGACTCTAGTAACAGTTTGTTTGAGGTGGTGCCCTGAAGGAATGAAAGTTTTTACAGGTGCACAACAACAAGCAAATTTTATCTTCTGGTAATATGGCTCCATGCCCAACTCCAACACAGAGTTATATCTCCACGCCAACAGTGTAGTAATGAAAAGCTTTGAAAGTTAATAGAAGTTGTATATCAGATCTGTGTGCAGTGGGGCATTAAAGTGATTAAAGTTGTCCGCAAACCCAATCTAAACACAACGCTCTTGCTGTACACTGAACTCCACCACTGGCTGTCTGTTAGCAAATTTATCTGTTTACCTCTTTGGGAATCCCTCCATCCGTTAGAGCACTCCTCTGCTCAGTCAGTTACTAACTCAGCGATTCTGTCATTCGTCCACTTTCTCTCTCATTCAGTTACGTTACCTACCCGACTCACCCAATGTTCTGTATGAGTTGTGTGAACGTTGGTATGAATGTGTTCACTACATCACTCTAATGTTTTGTTTATGCCTCAGGACAGATTGCACAACATTGGCTTTGTGTCCATTATTTTTTCATTTCCATAATTAAACTATTTTCTTATTTGGTGAATATGTGTTATACTGGCACACTTATATTATATTTAAAAATGTATGTCTGGACATTGTGATTGACTTTGCTAGGGTGGCACAAAGACAGGGAAGGAACATCAAAGTAATGATGTTTTTCTGTTTATGTTGTGAAGAGTGAAAAGGGTTTATTTGCCAGGGCATGTAATTCTGCTAATGTTTTGTAGCATTTGGAAGCTAAAGTGGCAAATCACAACACTGCATGTGGTACAGCCAGTAAAATTGACAGTTAAGGTGAAAATGGTGGATTTGTCTCAAAGGCAGACAGATTCTATAGATGAGTTAAAGAGCTGAACTGACAGTTACTTGTTAAAGAGGTCATTTGAATCAAAGGTTTTGCCACGATCCTAACAGCATGATCAGCTGTTTCAAATTGGTCCTGACAGCCCGATGCCACTTTGCATATACATAACTTATAAAGTGGGCACCCGATGGGAATACTGTGAGAG